>RSEF01000031.1:51869219-51888458 GCA_003993805.1 Himantopus leucocephalus
CTTCCAACCTCAACAATTCTATGATTCTATGATTCTATAAGGGGCACAGGATGGGATTTCTGCTTTAGCAATGAAAAAGAATAGGCCAAGGAAACTGTGTCCCTACTGCATGAGGAAGGAAATAAAATTGTTTAAAAAATACCTGATTTTGGGCATCCTTTAAAAATGTTTTCAGCAACAGAAAACAGGCAGAAATACCAGCTGAAAAGAAAACACGCTACATTTCTAAAGACTATTTTGGGGGAATACTTGGGAGTGATGCTTAGACCATTAAGGCAATTATCTAATAATCTTACTGCTCTACTGACATTTATTATCCAAAAGTCATGGCAAAATACAAAATTGCTGAAAGATAGAAGAGAATGGTGTTACACTTCCATTTTTAAAACTGAAGAGGAGGTTGATCCTGACAATTGCCGTTGTTTTGATTTGTTGTTCTCTGTAAATGATAGCACAGGCTTGAAAACAAAAAAGTGGCCAAACGTGGGTTTATTCCCATACTGAGACAGAGAAACTCAGAGTACTTCATGACAAACCCTTGGGACCGTTGACGTCAGCAAGCACCGCATATTCTGTGTGTGCTGCCCATCATAAAGTGCACTTTTGTGCCTAAAAGCCTTAAACTACTTGCAGATCATGAGATTTACTGGACATATTTACAATTCCAGTAACCACTCTTACAATTATGATAGAAATCTATGCTTCCATTTCAAAGCCTGGTATGATTATTTTTTAATCTGTCCCCAAAATCAGTATCAGGACTTGGATGCCCACGATGGTTTCTGTCCCTCCTGTCAGCTTCCCAGGAAGGTGAAGAGGGTCGGAGGAATTAGTTTTCCCAATCTGAACGTGAAAAAAAAATCAGAATGCATAATACTACCTTTTAAACAGACACTAAAAAATAAAATAAAAGAGCCTGCAGTCCATGGGATCCTACTCCATGTTCTTATTTCAGTAATTCCTCTTTTTTTTTCATTTTGAATAAGGTCATTTGCAAGGACAAGGTCTGTAATGGCTTCCAGGGAGTCAAAAACGATATATTTCCTTGAGGATGAAACTAAACAGCAGAAATATTGTTACAATTATGCTCTAGTAATATCCTGCCTTGCCTTTTCCATCATTTATCTAGAGGGGTTAGTCAAGAGCAGGGAGCACTCCTCCACTGCTCCACTCCCGCAACACACGTAGTGTTGTTCTTTCCCTTCGGAGACGTCGATACCATCCGGACGCTGTACGTTTCTCCTGGGCACTGTCAATATCTTTATTCAGAGTTGTATCCTAACAAAGCACGGAAGGACAGGAGGCAGAAACACAGCCAGTGCCCTGGCGCAAGTTTATAAAGTGTGATATACAGGTTGCCTGCTGTTAGGACTTTGAAATATTTTCATGCTAAGAAAATCTTTATTTTCTTCGTTCCACCTCCTCTTTTCCATGTATAGTTCTTCCTACTCTTATGCTCTAGGAGAAAATTGGAACTGTGATTAGATATGCTAAATTACCTCCACCATAATCTACATATAATTTGCAGCATTTAGTTATTGCTGCTGTTTTACAGGTTTGGATGTCTATTTAAACCACTTTAATGTCGGCTGAGGTTTTTTAAATGTTTATTTAATGTTTGTAGTAACAGTAAGGAAAATTGAATGTGGTGTGGATGAGATTAAAACATATTGCTTCTTAATAATATTTCAGGTGAATAATTTGGACATTTATTTTAATAACATACATCCTTTCTAATTAATATACTTCTGTTGTGCTCCATAATATTAAACAAGGTGGGGAGGGGAGGGCTCGGTGCAACTCTGTCGCTGGAATCAACCAGGAGGATTTATGCCATATAAACAGAATATAAAAAAGTTGGAAACAAATGGCGATGCATGGAAGGGTGTAATAAATAGTATCTTCTTGCCATTGAGCAGATCTCAACCCTTCTGCGGCTGGGACTGCATGTAGTGACACGGTGATGTACGTAGTGATGCCCTCATACTTGAGAGGGTCTTTTAGGCACTCACAAAATACAACTAAGGACACAACATGGCAACAACTGAGGGGGTAAATTAGCCTGTGCCCGAAATATATAAAAACTAGTGATGATTACCAGCTGTGAAGAAGGTGGCTATCTTTTTATACTACTTTTCTGAGATGTGGTGCCCATTTTACTTTGTCTTGCATGCACAGAGGTAACTGATAACTTAGCATTTACTTTACATCTTTTACTTTCTTCACCCACCTTCTCTGGTGCAGCTAATTGTTTTTCTTCCCCCTGCTTCAAAGTAGACTCATCCTCTGAGGATGCTGGGACCCGCCAGGCTCTGCTCTGACATGTCCCTCCTCCCCTTCCTAGGGCAAGCAACAAAAAAAGTATCAATGATGATGGTCATTAATTATTAATATTATTATCACTTATTAATCTTAACACTGCTACTAACAAGGAGCTCCCGACCGTGGGGAGCAATCTCAAACACAACCCTGGAAGGGTGCCCGGTCAAGCTGTGCCATCTCCAGTTGCCGCGGGATCTTCCTTGCGTTCCCTGTGCATTATCCTGACACAACAGGGGATTTCCCTGCTGCAGGACGGAAAATGCTCCTGCACTACACGATTCTAGGCTCCCATGGTCTTGAGTAAGCCTCGTTGGTGGATTCCCTCCCTTCCTCTCCCCTGTAGCACTACATTAATATTTTCCACTGCACAGGAATCAAAAGCACTAAAGTCAATACAAGGGGAATGAGATTCCAGGGCGGAGGCAGTGTGGTAGGATGCTGTGTGGGAGCTGTGTGTTCAGGAGTGCCACCTTCTCCAAGGCTGGGAATCCATGTGAAGGGGAAGCTCCATACCTCAAGAGGAGGAAGAAATTCCTGCCAAGTTTTGAGGCACTGACTGGTAGTAGCTGAGTTCTAAGCTTTTCTAGCCCATAAATAAAAAGGAAGCAAACCCAGAGAAAAACGCTGTTGTGTTTTTATGTAAAGTGGAGGTTCTCGGGTGATTTTCGGTTTGAGGTCAGGTTCAAGGTATTCAGATTTCCTCCCCTCCCTGAGAACACTGGAGATCTTCTTACATGTTTGTTTTCATACATGCTATCGTACAACCCTATAGTAAAAATGAATCTGTTTCAAAGCAAGGATTGTGAGTTCAACAGAAGGAAACATAAAATAGCTGTTAGGACATAAGTATTGGTGTAAGTGACTAATGTTACAACCATAAGCGTGCCGTATATTCTTTTAGCCCTGATCTCCAGAAAAAAACAGTAAAATTAACCATTTATTCATTTGGAATGGGAATGGTTAGCCAAAACTAGAAACTGCAATTTTTTTTCCTTCTAGAAGATATCAGTGCTGTAGCTGGAAAACACTTATGTGACCCTGTTTGTTCAGAAAGTTTATTGGAAGTTTGTTTTCACTATATGACTGAGGTGGAAAAACAGGAGACTTTTTTTTTGTCCCTATCTGTGCAATCCTTTCTAGCATCTGGAAGTATAGTAGGCTGTAGACTCCTCGAGTAGACTCCTCGGTGTTTTTTTCCTAGGCTACAGTATCAGCAGTTCCATGATTCTGTCTATTGATTTCTTGTTGTCCTAATACTGCTCTGACATGTTTTAACAAAGATGCAAGTATTTCAAATAACAAACTGGAAAGATTTCAGCTCATGTGTGTATTCTATATGCTTAATTTTCATAGTAACTTCTGCTCTCTATTCTGACTCAAACTCTTGTTTGAGTTCCACAACAGATTTTAACTGTGTCATATTTTTGTCGGAAATGATGGATAGTTGTTCTACCCACTATTTTGATAACTTCACAGGAAAATGATAGTGTATGTGCTTAATTCTGCTATTAGTTTTATTAAGCTCTTCACATTAATGCTGTTTTGGCAGCAAGTTCCACCAGTGATTTTTGCATTGTGTGGAAAAAAGAATTTACTTGTATCAGTTTTACCTCTGCTGCCTTTCAAGTTCATGGAACATTTCTCTCTACTGCCTTATGAGAGTAATTAAGAATCCGAATTTACTTTCTCTAAACCATTCGTTATTTTGAATATCTTGATTATGTTCATTCATCTTCTGTGTAAATTAAAACATCCTGGTACTTCCTGTTGCTCACCGTCTTATTTTTCCTCACGCAGTTTTCATTATTTCAATAGCTCGTCTCTGCATTTTTTCTGGATCTCCTTTTTTATATTTATTTTTTAACTTGAAGTCAGTACTTCAGCTGAAATTGTCTCATCAGGTTATGTAATGGCACTAGGTGAAGTTGAACCACTAGTGCTAGGAATTCATCTAACTCGGTTATATTCCTCAGAAATTTGACATCACCTCCTGAAGTAATTCTGTCACCTATAAACCTGGGATCTCAACCTTCCTTCTTTTTGATCTAGATTAATAGATATTTTAAACAACAGTTCTAGTACCAAATTTCATGAAAGTTTATTGTTAATCTTTTGGAATGTATCTGCTCTTTCACCTCTTTCTCCTTGCTTATTTATTTTAATATCCTTTTTCTTTTAGGAACAGTCTAAAAGATTCCCTTTACGCACAGTGTAAATTATCATTTGCTTTTGCACTATTGATTCAACTGGTTTTAAATTCTAAAAAGTTTCAAGAAATTTGTCACAAATAATTCCAAAAATTCTGTGAGTGGTACTAGGAACTTTTAAAAACAAGCTACCTGAGGGCCTGTTCATCAACAAAATGAACAATAACAAATTATCAGGGCTGGATGGTGTTTGCCTAAAAACTCTGAAGCAACGTGGGGGGAAACAGTTGAACCAATAACAGTGGTGTGGGTGCTTGAAGCTTAAGTAGGTACAACATAAGTGGACGAACTCATGGAAGAAAAAACAGTTGAGAGTTATTCAGAACAAGCAGCTGTGGAAATTACCAAGCCACCACTCTGTGAAATGGTGAGAACTACTCTGGGAAGATGAACTATCTGTTTGACCTCAACTTGCTCGTTTCTGGGGGTGTCTGCTCTTGACCACTCGGTTTTCTGTACAGGCATACGTCCATCCAGTGTCTTGCATGAGCCGTCCTTCCACGTGTTTAATAGCAAAGAACTGTAGCATGGTCTGGGTATTTCCAAATATCACACAAACCTGGCCCTTTACAAAAAGCTGTTTTAATCCGGTACGGTTCACAGAATCACAGACTGGTCAGGGTTGGAAGGAACCTCTGGAGATCATCCAGTCCAACCCCCCTGCCGGAGCAGGGTCACCTAGAGCAGGTAATCAGGTAAACAGGTAAACAGTTGCCTATTGCAGTCTCTTTGCTAACTAACTGTTGTGCCTCAAAGTCTGAACACCTCAAGTGTCTGTGTGCTTAATCTCAAACTGTCGGGCTAGAATAGCACAGCTCTTCTTCCAGAGGAACGGCACCTCCTCTCTTCCCTGTTTTCTTTGGGAGAAGGTTGAATACGGTATAACCTCCCAGCCCGTTGTTTCAATGATGATAAAATTTTCACAACCCTCCTCCCTGTTTACTTAACGTCGCTGTGCCCTAGATATGACAATGTGCACGGATCCAGGAGAAATAATGAAATCTATGGAAAGCAGGCACACAGGAGAAAAAAGACATTTTATGATGGCAGCTTTATCCCCTGCTGTTGTTGGACTGCAAATGGGTACTGAGTTTGCAACCAAGGCTGAAAAACATTTAAACTTTATTTGCTAGACAATAAATAATACAAAGACTGTTTGCTGAAAGTTGAAGAAGAGAACCGTCATTGAATTCTTGCGCTGTGGCTGGTGGTTGTTGCTTGTCGCAGTGTCACCAAAATAAGCAGTGAATTTAAAGTTTTAGAAGAAATAATTTTATTACTTTTATTATTTATTTTTTTTTAGTATGGAGGCCTAATTTGTCTTCTCTGCTGAAAAGGCCTATGGGAATAAAATACGTTACTCTAAACAGACTGCACCTTGTTGGGGATCATCACTGCGCAACACCCTCACTTAGATGGCAATGGTGGAGTTGGAGAAACAGGAGGTGGCGCGGCGCTCGTGCGTCTGCGGACAGCTGGTGCCGGCAAACCTTTGCAGCTGATGTCATCGTACATGGGTGTCTGGCATTTGTGAAAATGTCAGGAAAGGATCAGGGATTTAAGAAGGGAGAGATGCTTTTTAATTCTCTTTGCAATTTCCTGTTTTCTCCCCCGAAAATAACTCCGTGTTCAAAAGGGTCCACTCCATCAGGGGTGCGCCATGGGTGGAATGCCAACTCTTTCTGCAGCTTTTCAGGCAAAATGCTGTTGGGTGCCCCTTTTGCTCATTCTCAAGCCAATCCAGTTCATTCATTTGCTTAATGCCCAATATCCACTCTGAATTGTTAAACAGCAACGATTTGTTCATTTGCTTTCAGGCTCATTATTCCCTGCAGGTTTCCCAGCCTTGCTCCTCCAGCAGTTGTGTGTCTGTGGATCCTGGTACGTTGAAGTTTTTAAATAGGCAGTGCACAAGTTAGGAGATGATGAGAAAAAAAAATAAAGTGGGGAAACACATGTCACATGGCCACTGGTTAAAGTACTTTGTTTATTTGTTTCTTTAGGAAAGCAGATAAATTCCATTAAACGCCTATTTTTCACCTTCTGTAAATTCAGTATCTCAGCTGATTTTTTTCTTTTTTGTTTGCAGGATTTAGTATAAACGGTATTATCTGTGATCCAGTATACTTCCTATGTCATGACTGCTCAATGATCAAGTTAATATTGCCTGAAGAATGACAAATTCTTGTGTTTCCTCCCATTTGTTTTTTCAGCTGTCATTCCAACACTGCAGTAATCATCTGGATTTTGTATTTAATGTTAACAACACCGTGCTTTCCTTTTTCCTTCTAAAGCATCTCCATTCATTATTGGTTCAACTAAGCAAGTTTCATTATTCATTTCTCAAAAGTAAATTCACCTAAGGTGATTGAAGACAAGCTGGTAGGTTTTTCTACAATGTCTTTTATTGTAAAGTAACAGATATATGCATACAGTACACAGTCAAAGCTTTTGCTGTAGCTACAAATATTTGTTTTTCTGGAAAAAAAAAAAAAACAAACCCAAACAAATAGACATTTGTGCAAATATTTGCCTTTGAGCTACTCTTTTTCTTTCTGGTATTGTAGACTGCAGTACGTTACCAGAATGTGAGCACCTCTTACAAAGTTTTCAGTCAGAGTATCATTTACTGTGGTCCAGCATAAATATGTGCTTTTTTCCTTCTGAGACATTAGCATGCTGAAGCATATTTAAAATGAATGTAGAACAGACTGTTGTAGTGGTTAGACATTAAAATAACATTGTTACAAATTACCCTTCGTTGTGATTTTGCATATTCATGGGCCCTCCTCACCTTCACTACATGGCTCAGCTTTAGATCTTTTCCAAAATTTCAGTACTTCCTAATAAACAAAGAGAGACTTTTTTTTTTTCCCCCATTTCAATGAAATAAGCAGACAGAAAAAAAATGGCAGTGGAGCCTTTTCAGGCTTTTCTCTGAATTTTCTACAAAGGGACCCTAGAATTTTTGGTTCACTCGTCGGTCCTCTGGTACCCCCCAGAATATTTGCAGGGATATTTTCTAGGTGCTGCTCTTTTCTTCCTTTTTGTATTGTTTTGTCTCAAATGCCAAACTATTTTTCTACACTATGTAATTTTCCAAAAGCACAGCTTGAACATTTATCCAGGGGAATTATGTAGGAAAAAAAGAGTGTTTTTGAAAGGTTCTTTCTTTTTTCAATTTATTAATATTTGATAGATTCCTTGAATAGTTGCAGCTACTATTTGAAATACATATGTATATATGGAACTTTACTTAGTCTTTTTTCCTCTAGACATGGTAGGATTTCTTCTGATAGGATTTCTTCTGAGCTGAAGGAGCAGAGTCACTGACATGATCATGATGTTGTGCTTGGTTCTTCTGACCATCATCTTGTTCACCACTGTGGAATTCAATACCAAACTGCTTCAAAGAACATATTCTTCAAATACTCAACTCATACAGAGAACGTCGCCCAGATCTCACATGTTACTATTTTCATCTTGATTGCTATAGATTCATGTTTGGAATGAAATATTTCAGATAACCTACACTTGCTGGTTTAGCTGTGCTTAGTGTTTTTCTTCTCCAGATCAGGTTCCTTAAGGGAGAAATTTTGCCTAATCACTGACCGCTTGACAGCAATCAAGTATTTCAGATTTTAGGCCTTGGTCTTCAACTGGTGTAAACTGTTTGGGCTTTGTTGACCTCAGGATGTGGTAGCAACATACAGCCCCGGAGAGTCTCACCTCTTCTTTTCAAGTGTCTCTGAGCAGTTACTTTTTACAGTGTCCCCAAGAAAACGGTTTTCTTTGCCTTTTTTCATAGCAACTCAACATCGAGTTTGATCACTGGAATCCAAAGCAGCCAAAAAGTTTGGATTGGTTGTTCCAAAAGAGCACTGTCTGGGCCGCAGATACCAATGGTAAAGGCATTTCTGTAGTCCTCTGCTCAGCAGTCTGCTTCACCAGGCCTGGGTAATTTACTACTGAAACTGTGTGCTGGTTTGGGTAAGGAAATTTCAGGGGAAGAAATCCCTTTTGATTTCTGTGAACCAAGAACGTCAGCAATCCAAGGCACAATCACATGAGTTTTGAAATACAAATTTTTTTTATATGCCTTTCATCTAAACAGAGTTAATAACTGAGTACTTAAGAGAGAAACATCGGGGCAATAGCACTGCTTAAAAAGGAGCAAGATATTTTAGCCTGGTAACCAAAGGAGGGAGGGAGTAAGACTCCTGTCACCAATCTTTAGTGATCTGCAGTTTAGGTGTCTAACCCCGGGTAGCGCCGCAGGAGGAGGCCAGAGGAAGACCACGTTCCTCCTCCGGAGGGGAACACTTCTAGAGAATAGTTCGTATTGACTCAAAAATAGAAATCTAAGGCTGGAGTGCTGAATCATCTTTTAGATCAATATTTGACTGCTTTTGCTGGCTCTTGTGGTGGCAGTTCGTACAGTGGTGGTGACAGCTTCGAGGTTACCCTCTGCAGTCCTTTCGGCAGCAGAAGCAGTTACAGCTGCTATCTCGTAGGCTTCCCAGGTCTGGCTGATAATTTAGTGTAAAATCAGTATCTCTGTTTGTTTAGGTGAGCGACTTACATAAGAATTATAAGATCATAATATCCTGTCAACACAGGACTGGGAAACTTCCAGAGACAGTAAAGTAAATCTAAATACAGACTTTGGCACAGAGATAGTGTCCTAGCCCGGGGTGGAGGTGATCTTGGAGGTCTTTATCCTCTGCCCAAAAGCATGTTTATCATTATCATAATCTTTACAAGGACAGAATGAAAATTATGTTCTACATCTAATTAACTTTTACATCTGCTACATTCAAGCCAATGTATTTCAGAACTGCAACTGAAATTTTAAATGACTGTAACTCCAGCAGAACTCCATAATCTTCCTTTTGTATCAGTCAGTGACAGCTGTATAGGCATTCATTGAAAGATAAACTTTAAACTTTCAAAACAGAACACTATATTATTTTGATGAGGCTTTTGTTGGTAACGAGTGGACAACAAAAATATGTGGGTATGATTTAGATAAGCATCTCAAAAATTCAGATGTTTTGCTAGCTGAAATCTTTCAGCATTCCCTTTCTGGTTTCTCTGTCTGTTTGTCTCACCCCCATCTGAATGCAGAGTTTTTATACTAGCTGATAGGACTTTTTTTCACCCCACCATCCTTCCAGCCTCTTGTATAGCAGGGCTGTTCTTATTTAAAATAACTCTTTCCAACAGAACTAGCAGGTTCTTTCCTTACATTTTAAGATTACTAGAGCTTTCAGGTTTAACTTTTAAATTTTTCATCCCTCATATTTGTACCACAGAAGTCGAAGAGTTGCATTAATGAGCACAATGTTAATCGCCGTTTTGCATTCAGCATAGATAGAGGGTAAACACTGTTAGAACCACTGGAATTTACAAATCCAATTGTAAAATCATGGCCAAAGTTTATTTGTTGGTAGAACTTCAGAACTGTATTCTAACTAAATTAGTTATTGCAAAGAACTGCTGGACTGCTGGACACCAAGATTTCTGTGTTGGATGATATCGATGTGGCTGGATAGAAGAGGAATATTAATGAGATTACTGGCAAGCTCCAATAGAATTCTGTCTCACATCATAAAATAAGAAAGTCTCTCTTCCCTTGCTTAAATATAGTAGAACGGGGTGAACGGGAGAAAATGAGTCAGCTGAGAGAAACATTTCAGGTTTTTCAAACGTAATGCAAATGCATCTGGTGGATTCTGTCACTACAGTGCTTAACCCCACAACTCCTTAATTCTTTAAGTTTCCTTCCAAAATAATTTCAAGAAAGGCACAGCATTATTTGTCATTATTGACTTTTTGTCCCTGGATGTATCACCATGAACAAACAAGCTTCCACCCTTTTCAAGGAATATATGTGCTTAGACTATTTATGAAATTAACACCTCATAAAGGTTTAGCATTAACCGAAAAGGTACCATGCAAGGAAAATTTAAGTTTTGGTTTCCTCCCACTAGGTGGCCCTTCAGTGGACTGGCATGTCACTCCATTAACTGGCTTTACTGCATTCATGTTTCTGTTTTATCTCGAATGTTATCTTTGCAGTATTAAAATGTGCAGTGAAGGAGAGATGAGGAAGGAACAGATTTAAACAGCATTGGGCAATACTGTGAAATGTAGTAGAGAGATGGAGAAAATAAAAAGCAGTGGCAAAAAATTCTCCATTTAATAAGAATTTACATAAGAATTGCCATTAAAGTGTTATTTCTCTACTTTGTAGAAAGCTTGCAATATCATCTTTTTCCCTAGAATTATTACTGTAGCTCTTGACTTTTTGCTGATTTTATATTTATGTTCTAGCACTGCAGCAGTTCATTACACATGAAAAAGTCTAATTCGTTATATAGGTGGTAGTGCCAAAAAGTCACAGAAGGTTCAAAATGATTTTTATCAACTCTCAGTGTATGTTTGAGGAAGAACAGATTGTTGTAATATTCATGCTCACAGGCACGGTGTCTTCATAAACAGTGAATCTTCAGTGTTTTCGTCCGCGTGTTGATATGGTTTCTATTGTGCCTAGTTTGTGCTGCTTTAAATATGGAATGCTTACTAGGCAATTACATTTTATTGCTTCTTTCTTTAATAATCGTGACCACAAATACTGTTTCTCTCTGTAAAACCCTACTCTTTTAATAATTATGTGGTTTTCTCCATATTTTAAAACATCCAGCCTGATTTCTGTTTGGGCATTTCCAGACCTATTTTCCATGCACATGTAGAGACCCTTGTTAGCAGGTAGGCTTTAGAGATGACGTATTGAGCAATTGTAAACAACTGATAGTGTCTTAAAAATGTGGTCACTGAAGGTGTGGTGCCAGGTAATACGGGCGAAAGTGAATCCCACAGTTTAAAAGCTCAGTTCTCTTTTGTTAATGCTAAGGGGAGAACATACACTGGTACCTGTCTGCCTGGCATGCCGTCAGTCACTATTTAAAAAAACTGAAAGTCTGAAGAGTTATGAGCTTGCCTACTGGAAGGGTGGAAACGTCTAAATTGTTAAGGTGCCACTGAAAGGTTTTAATGTCTGCAAAAGTCTTCCTGTACTTTTTGAATTTAAGAAGCGGCACGACCAGATGGTTATGGTACTCCACAAGTGGCAGCCTTCAAGAGGGAAGAGGTGTTAAAACAACCTGACCCTCTCAGTTCATTATAGACTTAATGGAGGAGGCCAGTTTCAGGTCACCCCATGCACCTCTCCAGGTCCTGTAGAGCATCCAGTTTTACCTCATGATCGCACTTCCACAGTCAGCTTTAAGATAACAATATTATCATGGTTGTCTGACCTCTTTCCATTTCCCTGAGAGAATGATAAAATAATGACTTACTGTGTATCCATCACCAGATCTGAAGTCTTTTGATAGGGGTACAGAAGACCTGGAGGAGATCAAATGCCTCCAGAGCTGGAAGAGTGTTGTCTTACTATCTTCTTCTTAGTGACCTTCCCAGAAAGCAGAGGTTAGAGTCTGGGAGGTAATTGCTGAGGTCATTAATCCCCAGTGACAGGTTTTTGAGCAGCGGCCAGACCATAGGATGGTATTCAACAGTCGGTGTCTGCGTGCCCTCCCTGGGAGGTACTAATGAATCCTGCCAGTAAAGGGCTAATGCATTTCTTACCGACACTTCTGGGTCTACTTCGTTAGTCTCCAACAGGAGGTCTACCAGGGCATTGCAGCCCTTTGCATGGCTGAGGCTCATGCCGGGGGACAGCACGGAGCCAATGAATGTGGTCTGCTTTGGAGACGAATTATTAGTTCAAATAATCAGCAGTGTTTCCACATGGAAGTAGTGTTTTTCAGTTCAATAGAGATTTGCAGGTTTGTGGCTAAAAGTGAAAGGGTGATCAGAGGGGTTCCTCACTGATAGCTGCAGGGCTATGGTTTTGTAGCCACAGGTAGTCCAGTGGGACACAAGCAAAGAAGACCTCATGTGTCTTCTGGTGGCCAAGTCACAGGACCATAGTGCTTACAGCATAGCAGCTGAACACTCTTGCTCTCAGTGGCAGCTTCACATCTTCTCTCGGTACCTACCACAAGTTAGTCTGGCTTTGTCTCAGTCACTTTGGTTTATGCAACGGTGCTGTATCATACCGGCTTGGGCAGTGAGGGGTGTTTTTGGAAGATCCATCTGGAGCCGCTCTCTTTCCCAGACAGCATCTCCTAAAAATTTCAAAATTTACTTCTATTCTTGGAACTCTCCTATGATTTTTGTTTTTATGGTCTGTGCCTTTCTCTTGAATTTAGCAGTTATTAATAGGACAGTTATTCACCATAAAATATTCAGGGCTTTATTCTCTGTGCTAAAAATATCTCCTTTCACTTAAAGCTCTTCTTTTTCACTGGCTTAATTCTGTTAACTTTATCAAAGTTTAGTTTTGAGTCTGGCCTATTTATTTGTCCTGCTTTCCCTGTCTTCCGAAATGTTTGGTTTGTAAATGCACTTTAGCCTAGAGAGGAGAGAGGTTTGGGGTTAGGGATATAACCCTTTCCTAAATGACCCTATTTTATCATGGGATTGGAAGCATAGTCCACTGAATAAAGAGGCTCCAACAACATGGGTTGTATTCAAGGTTTCACGTGAATTAGCTCCACACAATCTAGGGCCAGTCATTCACTTTGTTTTGCTTTGGTTTCACCAAATGTAAAGTATGGTTGTGGCTGAAAATCAGTATACAAGAGTGAAGTATTATTATTGGCCAAGCAGTATATCAATCTGTAATCTATAATTTCCTATGAAGGAGGAGGAGGAGGAGGACGTGATCTCAGGCTTTACTTTGGGTTCATTCCCTTTCGTAGATTCAAGTCAGACTATCAACATCAATTTGACTTTGCTTTCACAATTTACGCTTAAAGCCGTCCCCTAGCAAACATCTTGCTTTTCAGATACCTTAAGCCTAATGCAAACAAACAAATCATGGAAATTAAATAGTAATAAACCTGTTGTTAGCCTTGTATAATAAATTTTGTCTACTATTTAAATGGCAATTATTTCCAGAAACTTGGCAATTGTAGCCATACAAATGATGAAATTGATTCCAGTCACAGCCCGTCTTTCTTTGGAAAGGAAATACCAGTAGTGTTTGAAAAATGGATTATTAAGAGCCTTGGTTCGCTTAAGGTGGCTCATATGTTGTATTTGCTAACACAGCATCTTGCTGGAAGAAAATAAGGGGAGCTTTTCCCTAGCCCAGATTATTTTCTCCACAAATCTTTGGAGCAGGAAATAAAAAACAGCTAGTAGTTGTGGGGCATGTGGAATTAGTTTAAGCAAAGCAGAACCCTGATCCTTCTGACCGCCTCCTCTTTCCTGTGCTGTTTTGTCTATTCCTGCCTCAGAGTATGTCAACAAATTTTCTTTAAGCTCAGAAGGTGCAGGGGGGTGGAAATAGTGATTCTTTCTTTGTCTCTTTCTGTGTTTTGTGTTTGGGTTGGGGTTTTTTTGGGGGGGGGGAGGCGGTTAGGGGAATGATTTAAAACAGATGTGTTTTCAAGAAAAGGTACAAGTTTGTCTTGTAAAATATTTGTAAAGAAAAACAGCCTCAGGACCTCTGAACGCAGTCCCAGTTGAGTTCTGGAGATGCCACAAAGGGTACTGGTTTTGTTACAGTGACATAAGTCTTTTCTCACGCAACTTAATTATAAATCAAGGTAACATTACAGAGAGGGCAGAATCTGTTAAACAAAACTGAAGGGACAAAGTGTATGTGTATTTGAAAAGCAGAAGAATACGTCTGATTTCTGTATGGCCTATTGTTCGCTTCTGCTAGATGATAAAACAGATTATTTTCATGTTTCTCCAGTACTGGAAGTACATGTTTTACATGAAGGAATAGAGCAGGTATCTCTTTCCTGACAACAAATGAAACACGCTGGATATATGCTGCACCTCCTCTGAAGCTGTACACCCGAGGACAGTAACTCTGCCATTGCCAAGGCTTCAAGAATGTAATAAATATTAAGGAAATAACTTCACAAATGACTCAGTGTTGCTGTGCAGCACTGGATGTAGTTGGTATCGGTGGTTGTCGTTATGGTCATCCTCAAAAAACAAAAATATTTCCTCGTGATATAAATAATTACTAATCTTGACTGAGAACATAAGCTCTTTCATGTTGCCTGAGAAACTGGCTGTTTCACTGTCTCTGAAATGTTTGGTTTTTTCAAATTACACAAAATCACTGGAAGTAGTTTTGCCATCTCTGTCTGTCTGTCTCTCTTACAATTGTTTATTTTTAGGCAATCAGTGTTCTGTAGCTAAATACTTCCAATGTCTTCACAAGAAGTCTTGACAACATAGCTGCAGAACCAGTGTCACTGAAGTAACTTCAGATGATTAAATGTTAAATGATGTTTTCCTCATCATGGTTTATTAAGACAGCAAAAATGACAACAAAATAAGTGAACCAATATACTGTCTGCTAATTAAGCATCAGGAGAAGAAAAGAAAAAATGAAATGCAACATATGCTAATTTCTTAGGTGCTGAACTTCAGAGTCAAGTACAGAGACCGTTCTATTGTGTGGTTCTGATGGCAAATTGTTGAACAACTTTTTTATCAAATATTTTGCTAGTTTTGAAATATTTTTGTTTCCATTTCTTATTTTGAGAAAACACTCATGAAATTCAAACTAGATAGGGTAATATGGCATCACTCCATTGGAAATGTTGAACATAAATTTTGGACTTAGAGGTAGTCTGGGTAAAAATGAAGAGAAATTGTCTTTTTTTTTTTTCCATGGTGATGCTTCATTTTACTCCCTTCTAACACAGCATTTTTCTGAGCGTGCTGTTGGCTTAGCATGGATTTGATGCTGCAGCCTGTCTGGCTGTGGAGACAGAAAGCCTTTTGGGGAAAAAATAAAAGGTTGTCAAAGCTGGAGGAGGCCCAGTTGAGGAAAGGTCCTTGGACTGGGTTGATGTGCCAGAGCAGCACCTTGCTGAGTTCTTCTAGGAGGCAAAGGCTGCTCGAGTTGGCAGAAGGACAACATTTGCTGATGGCAAATCTATCAAAGACCCCAGAAAACATCTTAATGAGGGTGGGTCCTACTTTTGAGAGACAAACGGTCACTCTGTTTTTGGAAAAAAAAACCAAAAAACCCACGTTTTCAGGGGCAGAAAGAATCTTGATAAATTTAACAAAAATGAAATTATGGTTAGACATTTACATTACCATAAATTGATGGCTTTGTGGCTAGAAGTCCAATAGTGTATAGAAACCTGAGTAAGTAAGGTGTTAATTAAATGAATTCCTACAATGACACATCCCCTGCATGTTTCATTTCATCCATAGCAAGCATTTTATATGCTTTTGGAGCTGTGGGCTGCACCAGTCATGTTGTAAAGGCAGTCGGAGTTACATCTCCCATATATTTCATGGTAGTGGCACTCGAATATTAGTAAGGAAAAATGAGAGAGAGAGAGAGGGAGCAAGCTCACCGGCTAAGCAGAAAGGCAGAGTAGATGGTGATGGGGGACACGGGTACGTCTGACAACTGAAATACCTATTGGAGCCAGAGGCGGTCGTGTCTGTAGGATCTGAGGTGTTTCTGGTTTCTTGCTCAGTGCCTCGCACAGGGAATGTTTATCTTCCTGGCACCTTCATCAGCGCAAGAACGGGCATCTCCATGACTGCCCTTATTCCGCCTTTTGACTCTTACCACTTGAGTCAAATATATGAGGTTGGCACCTTCAGCATGTTTATAGGACAGAGACTTGTCTTATTGAAATATATATTTAGAAACTAATGCAGTGACAAACAAAATTGTATGGTCTCAGCATATGTACTAAAACATACTTATTGTCAATAGGCACTGCTTAAAGGACAAGCAAATGATTTTTGATTGTCAGGTTTTACCAATTACTTTTAGATGAATCTATAATGTGCACTTTTGAACCTTAACTGATGGACACCTGGTTTTTTCTACAGTCAGAAATTCATTTATTCAACTACTCCTATTTTTTTCCTTTAGGACAGTGAAAAAAAAGGATTTATGAACAGACTCTATGCCATCCAGGAGGTGTGTGTCAGTGTCCAGAATATCCTCGATGAAGTGGCTTCCTTGGGAGAAAGGATCAAAAAGTAAGTGCTGACACAGGTGCTGGATTGCTCTCCAATACTGTTCATATTTTTTCCAAGCTGAGGTGCAAAGTGTTAGACATTTCTTCTTTTTTTCTTTTTTGGTGGGGACTACCACAAATCCTGGTTTTTTTGGATGATCCATTGTTGAATCTCATCTATATTTACATTGCTTTGTGGAGGCCCTCAGTTATTGAAAATCCTGCCATATTAATGTTGGAATTTAGAATTATATTAATTGGGAAAGAAAATCAGAACTAATGCTTTGAACTAAAACAGAATCTTGTTGTGAGGCCTAACAGTAGTTATTTAAAAGTAATAATAAAAAATGCAGCTTTGATAAAGGACATAAGCAGAGCTTTCAGATTTTAAGGGTGTACGTATGTACAGTTGCTGGAAGTGGTATACTTGTGTGAGTTAGCAAGACCTTTCCTCCTAGAGCATATGTGATTTGTAACACCTAATACATGATATGTAAGAATCGCTGACAAACTCGGGCCCTAAGCAAGAGAGGTTCTGAGATTTATTGCAGGAAGTTTGGTGTATTTTTGTCATGGTCAGTGAACAGCAGTGTAAAGTTTATTATTTGAGACCACACGGGTTCCAGAAGGACGTCTTCCAGCTATCAGCTGTGACACAGGGATGGGATTGAGTTGGCTTTCTGCCCCCCGAGAGCTGGGAGCATCTTGTCCTCACTGGATGAGCAGCACCTTCGCAACCATCTTTGCACTGTGGGTAGAGAGGGCAGGCAGAGACATGACCCAGGAGCCGCAGCGAGGTAGGAAACATCCACAGGAGGCTTTGCTGTAAAGCAGTGCATCTTGCAGGAGAGTTAGAGCCATGAGGTCCCTTGTTCTGGGTGTGACCTACGCGCATTAGGTCTCGTCCACTGCTGGTGCCATCTGCAGTGCATTGGTGTTCCACACCTATGAGACCACGGTGTGTGCAAAGGGGTACAGCCCCAGCATAAGTACTGACTTTTGGAAATTAATTTTAGGAAACTGATCCATTGGGCAGAGGTCAGCCTGCAGGGAGCAGGTGGATCATCTAGCATGATGTTCTGCTCCCCCCCCCGCCCCTTTTCTTTTGTAAATCTCTCAGCAATGGCGAGCATATCTGAACCAGGATGAAGCGGAGGTTGCCATTTATGCGTTTAAGAGCAAAGTCCCTAATAGGAAAGCCTGGGAAACATTCCCGTGGGGACACTTCCAGGCATGCCGCGTTCACAGCAGCAGAGGCAGGCGCAAGCACGTTATATTGCACAGTTTTTCAGACAAGCGAAATAAGCATCTCTCTGAAATAAGTCTTTCATCAAAAGGCTGTTTGTGGAAGTTGTCTTGATGATTAAGTTTTTCTAATTGTGCATTTTGGAAGTAAGGTTTGTTCTACTATATACCAGATGAGAGCAACAGAATTTTCCAAACCGAGTGAGACCGAATCTTCCTATAAATCTTTGTAATTTGTTCCTAAAACTATAATGGGAAACCTGTACTGAATGCTGTGCTAACACAGCACATAAGGAGGTTTGCTAAGTGAGGAGCCAGTGTTCCCACACATGGCGTGTCTGTGATCCATTGCACAAAGCCGAGTCACAGGAACACGAGCAGACCCGCAACCTTCTGTTCATCCCAAATGCATGCAGAAGAGGGGAAAAGAGCAGGTGTCCCCTGAGGAGAAAGGGAGTGATCCTACACCAAGTGACACTAACATAATGTTCACTCTGGAGACATGTCAAAATTGCCAGGGAGAAAAGAAGACAAATAAACACAGGAAGCCAGAGCTCATTATGAAAAATATGGCTAGCAATTCAGATAATTGCAATTATTCCGCCAGAGAAGCCAAAATAATGTAATCACACTGATTGGGCATGTAGCTAGTGCTAATACTTTAAAGAGTATCATCAGACTATTTAGAGCCAAAGCCACATTTTCCTTCTGGATAAATGTCATGCAACACCTTTGACATGGTGATGCCTTCATGGAACAATCCCGTTGAGCCAAGCTCCCTTTAACCAGCCTTCCTGTGGGACATATATATAAATTGGCCATCTGGCCTTTCTCTCTTCCCCGCACACAGAGGTTGGAGAGCCACAGCACGGCTGTTTCAAGACTCGTTAGCTTTCACTTCCTCTCTGCCCACACCTCAGCCTCTGCAAAATGAGGCGATCAGCAGTTTTTTACCACAATGTAGAGTTTGGGACCCTTATTAAGGATGTTTTGATCAGGGGTTTTTTTTGGAAAGGTGATGTCCTAAAACTCTGATGGGATCCCAGAAGTTCTCTTCCTTTATCCATAAGGAAATAATCTTTATTTCATTTTATTTTATCTGGAAGATAAGGTTTTTCTTTGCTTTTCCTGCAATATACTTTATCTTATGCCCCTCCTTCCTTTTTTTTTTTCTCCTGCCATCCTTGTTCTCCTTTTTTTTTTGCCATCCTAAGTGGTTTTATTTCCTTTTTTCATCCACTGCTGTTGCATTATCCCTGTCTTCAGGACTGACTGTTCTGTCCCTTCCTTTCACCAAAACTTCTCCTTCCTTGGGGTATGGCTGAGTTTCCGGCTTTGCATAGAATCATAGAATCATAGAATTGTTGAGGTTGGAA
>RSEF01000031.1:51888558-51900958 GCA_003993805.1 Himantopus leucocephalus
GGCACACCGCGGGCTCATATTCAGCCGGCTGTCGGCCAACACCTTTGTGCACATCTGGGCTGGGAGAGGTGCCCTTCAGCAGGCGGGTGGGTGAAGCCAGGACCTCCTTTCATTTGCACCAGGGGTGGGTCCAAGCCCAAGCTCCCCCTGATGTCCACCATCCATGCATCCATTTGTAGTTTCAGTTTGTTCTCACTGATGGAAACTGGCACTTCTCCCCCTGTCCTGCCCATTATCTGGTCTTTTACTGGATCTGTTGGGTGACCACCGTTCTGACTTTTATTAATTTTTCTTTTAGTACGTTCAACTGGACTGTCCCATTTCTGAGCTGGCTGGCGATTGTTGCCCTCTGCGTGTTCACCATCATCCTGTATTTCATTCCACTGAGATACATTGTCCTTGTCTGGGGTAAGTAAAGCCTTTTTTAACTGTCTGTGCCACTTAGAAAAAACTGTTTTTTAAGGGATGACTTACATTGTCAGTACTTTTCTGTATTTATGGTCGTGAAGCTGCCCCATGATGGAAACCGACAGGTTAGTTAAAAATCACAACTGCATGAAGATTTAGGCCCACCTGCAAAAAGCATTTTTCTTGGCTGGCATTCTAGACTTCATCATACTATAAACATGTAGCCATGAGGATTCTTCATATATCAAAGTGTAGCTTTGTCTAGATATTACTCTGATTTATTTTCACCACTTATACGCAAACAGAGGCATTTCAATCTATATAGTGCATTTAGGACAATATGCCTTTTTTACTGCAGTACTTTATCTTGTGAAAGCGTATGTAAACATGGCAACAAGAAACCTGTTTAAAGGGTCACCTTTAGTCCGACAGAAAGGTATATGTGGTATTTGCCTGGTTGATAATGAACAGAAACTGGGGGGGACAGGCGGGTGGAATTGTGATTGATCCCAGCTCTCACTACTTGTCCTTATATTTATTCTTTATACTGATTTTAAACAGCTACCATTACTGCATCTGTTGTAAATAATGCTCCAAGTTTTCATTTGTACATTTTTTATACAGCTTGCGCCACCAGCAGCAGGTACCCTTATTCAGTAGCACAGGCTTGTGAAGAGCACTGTCCCAATTAAATCTGTGGCTAGATTTTCTTTCTGAAGAAAAGAGTAACTATCACGCCTTTTTAAAAACTTCTGAACTCAAGAGACAATATGAAATCATTGAACTGACACCAAAGAATATACTTGTTATGTATCAGTCAGTATTAGTAATATTCTTACAGAGTCTTCACAAATAAATGTCATAGAATATACAAAGTGGAGAAGAACCAATAAGGAGGATTCGAACAAAAAATTTTTATGGAACTAAATGAAGTAAGCATGTGGGATCACTGTCCTTTCCTGTCTCATAATTTTATTTATTACACACACCCCCTATATCACTTGGGTGTAACCCAAAGTCTTTAGTTTGTGGCCCAAATTTCATCCTTCCTCACGCACATGTGATGGGAGCCCTCTTGTTACTGACATTTGAAGTACCTGGTCTGTGTCCTTTTTCTGTCATTTTTCAGACAGATCTGGCATCTCGTGCACTTGCTTTTGTACATCCCCTTGGTTTCACGCAAGAACCTGAGGGTGTGATACGCACGCAGGACTATAGAGTCAGCACTGCTGTTTGACAAGCCCCTGACAGGTACCCTGCCATACCCTGAGGGGGGTCACTCTCCCCCAGAAAAAACTCTGTTTTACCTAAGACAGAGCCTCGACTCCCAAACTGGAGCCCATGCCTCCCCAACCATGGATGGATAGCATAAGCACAAATTATTGCAAGTGCACCTTGCTCTCTTTCCCTCCCTCCCTATCCCCAAGTGATCTGGTCTATCTAGATACCACTTCAAGCACCTTTCTTCACTGGAGGTTTCAGCTCCACATTTTTCTCCTCTATTTCAGTTTAGGTGGCTTCTTATTCAGCAAGTGCATGGGGTTCCCATCTTTCAAGAAATCTCTCTCTTGTGTTGCGCTGGCAGACCAGACAGGTACTGCTTATCTGCAGCTTCAGCAGTCCAGACCTCCTTGGGGTGAAATGCGTTCACAGAGATCCACGGCACCCTGCATGTAGCTTTGAGCAGCTGTCACACGCAGTATTCCGAAGACATGCCTGTTTTCCCCAATATTGTGTGCTTCTATCCTCCCCCGTCTACATACATTTCTTCATCCCATTCATCCATCCTGCGCTTGAAAGCAAAAGACCTCTTCATCTGACTTTTGTCCATAGGAAAGTTTGAGCTGGTCTGTGGCAGCATCTGCCCATTTTCTTCTTTGGGAAGACAGGGTTTTATTTAATGAAAATTTACCCATGTTATGGCCTGTCTTTTGTATAGCTGTGTAGGAAACACCTCTGTGCTCTAATCCTGTTTGCAAGAGTGCAGTCCTGGTAACTGCTGCAGCTGTTTAGGTGGAAAAGAGTATAAAGAAAATAATTATAATCTGAAATTTTTCAAGCTTTTTGAAAAGCCCTAATCCCCTTGTTGTGTTTTGCTTCTCCTGTAGGGTCTCGCCTCACCTGTTCAGCTCTTTTCTTTCCTTGAGCCTTGACCATGACTTATTCATGCATTTTCTTTCATGACTGCTGACTGGTCCTTTTCTTTGTTGGAGGTGATCGGGTGAGACCGTATCAACTCCTGAATTCACCCGTGGGTGGTGTGGTGGCCACGTGCAATAGATGGTGGGCTAGACCTTGAATTTCTCAGTCCCTTGCTGATGCAAAGCATCTGCTTAAACAAAGGTGATTGAACCTCAGATACTCTTTCTCAACACTGACAGTTCAGTCACCATATAAAGGGATCGCAGCATCTCCTGTCTGCACTGCAGAACTGAGAATTCATGCGGTGGGAGGCCGTGGGTGATACGGAGACCACAGCTTGTGCGCTCCCTCCTGAAGCTTTACGTCCTTGCTAAAGCTTTCTGAAAGGCCTGGGCACCAAATACTTTGTGGAAGATAAACTGTATTATCTTATCTCTGATACAGCCTTGATAAATTACACAGAACAGCACATTTTTAATGTTGTCCCGGCTTTCTCCTACTCACGTGAGAGTCTGTGCAGTTTGTACCATTTCTGTTTGGATGGACCATGTTTTGGATGCATGTTCCCAGAGCCCACACACAAGTTTCTCGTGTGAAAAGTGTATGAATCTGACCCGGTATGTAATGATAAGAAAACGAGTCTAATTTAAAAGCCTGCTTTCTGCTTAGTTTGGAGAGGATTTTCGTGGTGCTTCTGAACATGAGTTCTCAGTAGGCATTGTAAGACCATGATGTCTAAGGGAGACATCACATCCCTTCTCTGCACTGCCGTCAGATCATTTCTATCTCTCATTCCCGGACAGAAGTTTGTGTAAACTCTTCCTAAAGCCTTTGCGTGATGCAGACTTCCCGTGTGCTTCCCCATCCTTAGCACTGGAAAGATTTTTTCTTGTGTCTAACCTGAATCTTCTGTCCTGCAATTAAGCCCATTACTGCTTGTCCTTTCCACCACAGAAATGGAGTACACTTTATTCCTCTCCTTTTTGCATCCTCCACATAATAACCACGGTTTCTATTAGTTTAAAAAAAAAAAAATATCGGGGGAATTTGAAAACGTGCCTAGAACTTTTGTGTTTTGAAGCAGAGGGAACCACAGCAGCAGATTCTGACTTTTAGAGCCTGAGTTTACAGTTGATTCATTCATTAATGCAGTGCTGTCAAGACTTTGAAGTGGATCCTAAAACCTTTTTTAGAACTTTGCAAATATATATATGTATTTTTTAAAAAAAAAATATGATGGTAACATTTGAACTTTCACTTTTGCAGGCATCAATAAATTTACAAAGAAGCTTCGAAATCCATATGCAATTGATAACAACGAGCTGCTTGACTTTCTATCCAGAGTTCCTTCAGATGTGCAATTGGTGTGTATATTTTTTGAAGTGTCCTTACGGTAGTTAATTTGATATGTGGCATCATAAATTTCTGGGTTTTTTTAAACAAATTTTGAAGCAGTTATTTTGATTCACCTTTGTATTCTTTGGCACAAAGAAATTGCAACGCAAGCTGGGGATAGTCCATGAACCTTTAGGAGGCTGCTAGGCTGTGGTGAGGGGCAAGCTGCTGCCTCAGTTGTGCCTTTGAGGATCTGCAGGGGCAATCAGTAAAAAGCCAAGTATTTTGGAGATGGTAGCGGGTGCTGGAGTTTGTGTTAAGCAGCCTCCAGCGCCAAGTGAATCTGATGGGGATAAGGCAATGGTGTAGGAAACGCTGGAGCCAAGGCCGTCAGGACTTGCGGAGAGGGAATAGGAAGGTCAAGTGATGGACAGAGCCGCACCGACACAGAGCCAGCGGCGGGAGGCTTTGCCCAGTGTCTTGTGACAGCACTCAGAGCACTTCAGCCTTTCCTTTCCTGGGGTCAAACTTGTTGCTGCGGCCACAGTTCAACCATGCTCATAACCTCCTTTAAAAATAAACTGGTTACGAATTACAAGCTTTTGCGACGCAGTACTCTCCTGGGAAGGTGCAAGCATTAAGATAATGTCAGCCACATAAATCACCTCCAGGATCACAAAGATTAAATACTTTCCGTATTTCTAGGTAATGGTTTCAGTTCAGAGCTGGTCTGTGTGGGTGCACATACCTGCTCCGAAGCAGATCCCTTCCGTGGCAGGCCTTTGAAAATAAGCGAGTTTTTAAGAAAGATTGCAAAGAATATTTATCCTATTCATTAAAGAGGATACTGCTTATTCTCTGTTAAAGCTCATGAAGAAAACAAAAGAAGTAGTGTTCTTAAAATTTACGTCAGAACACTGTTTACCTTCCTGGCAGGATTGGCCTAATGCTGGTTTTTTCTTCTTAGTCTACGTCTGTCATTCTGTTGTTCTTGAATCACAGCTGCAGATCCCATGTAGTTTGCAGGGGGACGGTTTTCTTTTTCTTTTTCTTTTTTTTTTTTTTTTGCCCTGGGAAAAAAAANTCTAGCAAGCGCCACCTGACCGGTTTCTTTCTGAATGTTGTGTTTAAACAGATGCAATACCATGAGCTGAAACAAGATCCCAGCCACAGCCCGAGCAAGAGGAAGAAAAACAATCCTGGCTAGCCAACTTCACGTGTTGAGGAGACTAGCATCTGCTGGGGGAAGATAAAAGAAAAAGCGTACACCTAAGCAGCATTTCTTTCTTTTCTCTAAGCTTTTTATTCATTTTGCCTTTTTATCTAATGAGGAGGTTTTGTAAATATTGTAAAAAGGCATTTCTCATTGACTCTATACTTCACATTGTAAAGACACATTTGGTGAAGGTTTCTAGTAGGGCTTTTGCCTTTTGAAAGCCTTGTTAGAAACAGCATAACACATTGAAGGAGTCAAAATGGTAAATACGCACTGCGACTTGATGGTCAAAGATACCTGAAATACGCAAATCATGTCGACTAAATCTAAAAAAGGTGTAAATTTAAATCTGACTCAAAAATTCAGTCAGGTCTTATTTGTGAGCATTAATATTTTTATCCAGTAAGTCACCATAACAATTTTATATGTTTTATACATTTCAAGAGAAATACAACTTAGTGGAGCCTACTGCACTTAAGTTTTAGCAGATTTTTTTGAATTCCAGACCCTGGTGTTAACTCCTGGTGCAATGTTTTCCTGTGCAGTAGGGCTGCTAGTAAGATAACAAGAAACACCAAGTGCAAATCTCTTTCTGGAGCTCCCAAAAGAAGTTCCTGCTGTTTTTATCATTCCATTATAAGACCTAAAAATCTCTGTTTCTCTCAAAATACTGCCAGGTTTGTAACTGATTGCCTATCTGATTTTTCTATATGTACCAGTAATCTTCATTTGTACTACATAGTTTAGTGAATGAAGTTCATAGTTCTGCTGTAATGGAAATACTATCGAACTAACTCCATATTGCTTTGGGTGTCATGCTATGAACACCTTTTGTGCACATAACTATTTTAATATGGAAATCTTGGCGAAAATGTTTTTTGCTTTCAAATCACAAGATCATATTAAGACGCTTAATGATATAACACATTACCTGTTACTAATGTGAAATATAGCGTAGAAGAAAAAATGCAGTTGTGGTAAAGCTGATACACCGGGTTTATTTCCTTAGCTAATAATGTATTCAGTTCTTCTGATACGATTGTGCCCTACTGCATGGAAACTGCATTATTTTATAAATTACATGGAACATAGATGAGAAACGTTTACATTTCAAATGTCTTAGTGGCCACTGCATAACGAGTACTTGGGGATATATTCTGATAGCTGCATGTAGACTTCCACGCTCAGCTCCCCGTGTAGTGAGCAGAGACTTCATTCCTAAGGGACTACCTGTGCACAGCTCTTAGTCGTAGCTCCTGGTGACATCGAAGGGGATTTTCGCCCGGGGAGAACGGCAGGACTGCGTCCTCGAGAGGAGTGTTCCTGTGGTCCTCTCTGGGTTACCTCTCATTGGTTGCAATTGCTGATAAAGTTATATTGCACTACTCTAAGAATACTTTTTGAAAAGACTATTTAGAAATACTTTGCAAGCAAATGTATATATATTTGTCCAAAGAATTATATGTTAGCTGCATTGGTCATGAAAGATCATCCCGGATTTGTTTATTTTATAGATACGTTGATAGCCGGTTTCTGATGTGACAGTTATTTTGATCTTTCTGTTTGTATGTTTGAAAGAACACCAACTGTTCTGCAGAAAGTCTTGGACCTAAATATGCTCTTGTTACATCATGACTTTAAGAGAATTTATTTGCGAAGCTTGTGTAACCACCTTTTCAGTGTATGCGGCCCAAAGAGCAACATACTACTGATGAAGTCAGAATCGCTGATGAGCCTATTTTGTTTAAAAAAAGCCAAACTTTTGACTTGACGATGCGGGAATGTTTGTTGCCAGTTGTCAGTTTTGCAGAGTTCTTTGATACACTGCAAGCCTTGTACCTTCGTAATGCTGCCCATCAGTCTGCGTGCGCTGTCCTGTTGTGTTTCTTTTCTGTACTCAGTTTCAGATGTCTGCTTTGGTGGTAATGTCTGACTTAGTTATACACATTTACTGCATTAAACACAGTTTTAAGCATCTCTCCACAAGGCATTAGGAAGCCTCTTTCTTTGAAGTCCCGTGGTGTCGTTTTCCCATGAGTGGTGTGAAGGGCGAGTGAATGAAAACATCATATTTCTGTATGCAGGATTTCAGTATTTTAAGCCCAAAAACATGTCAGTGGAGGGTGCAGGGGGAGAAAAACATCTGTTTGTTGAACATTGGTAAACTACTTGCCACATCAGGACATTTTAAAATCACATTTTAAAATAAGTTATTGGTGAACCCATTTTCAGTATTTTCTCTTTGTCTACTCTGCCGTGTGTGGGAGGCCTCTGTAGAGAATCAGTCCTGCCTTATGCCATAAGTATTTCAACGCATTTTCCATTTCCAGGTTGGTTCTGAAGTCAATTTCTGACCTGTTAGATTTGCTGGGTTTTATTCCTAAGCAGCTTGTCCATTCATAAATAATCACAAAAGAATAAGGCATCTTATGATCATGAAACCCTTTCTGCTCTCAGAAAATAAAATTTAACCACTATATTAGGGTCTGGTGAAAAAGAGTAACTTAATTAGGGTGCCCACATAAAGTAGGTGTCAGAGCACCCTGGATCCATCGAGGCGAATTGTCTGAGAGGTTCTAATTACATTTCTGCTGATAACTCACAGTACTGAGCTCACTTAACCTGTTTTTACAGTTGTTCCTCTTTGTAGAAAGGAACAACCAAGTGTTTTTCTTAGTAGCAATGAGCTTTAACTTGAAGAACCACTGTACTGTAACTTAGCATTTTAAATCCAAGTGGCATAAACCCCAAGTTTTTTCTATTGCAACTAAAACAACAGTGAAATCAGGAAAAAAAAAAAAAAAAAATAATCANCAGAAAGTAATTAAGCAGGCTGCATACAGTATATCTGCTGATGTGGGCCCTAAGAGCATATGCTTTTTTACCAACAAGAAGCGCTGCTGGACCTGCCAGCAAATGTACTACGTGATGCTAAAGTATTTCATTCAAGGATAGCCCAGCAGCTCAAAGTGAAGGAGCGAAAGGAGAAAATTGTTTCTCTCATCAGTGCTAGATCACATACCCGCCACACAAAACGTAATAAAACCTTTGCAGCCCTCTGCATAGCAGCCAGGGGTCCTCACGGGAGAAGGGCAGATGCTCCCCCTGCCCCGCTTCCTTCCTCAGCTGCAGGGGTCCTGCTGGCAGCCAGACGCAAACCTCATTCCGTTTCTGAGCCTGCTTCTCTTTTGAGGGCAAACTTTTTCCTCCCAGATGGGCGAATTTCCAGATTGCTGCGCAGCTGCTTCTACTAAGGACGGCTCGTCTGCCACAACCCCCACCAAAACTACTATTGCAAATTTTAGATAAATACCTCCTCCTCCAGAATTTTTCTATGATCTTGCAAAGATGAAAACCCAAAACTTTTTACATCAAGCAGAGTTGCAATTATAGCTATTTTTTTCAGTGTGCAACACTGTATTTCCATTGCTTTCTGCCTAATTAAGGTACAGCATAAAAGGAGTACATCTTCTGACTCTCACAGGGGAAATTCAACTACTCCCAGATAAAGGGCAATCTTTAGACATCAGTCTAGAAAAACGGGAAGGCTTTAACAAAGCACACTGTTCTCTACTCTCTCACTTGTCGAAGTGGTTGAAATGCAACTGGTTGAAAGGCTCATGCAATTGGTGAACCAGTTAAGAGCAAAGCAGAAGGACAAGGGTGAGGAGCAGCCTGGAGAAGGGCATGTAGGCCCCGAGAGAGACATGTACAAGGGCTCACCTCCCAGTGGTGGTGTCCCTCTGCACTTGGTGGAGAAAGAAAAGATCCTTCATACAAGACTAGTGTAGCTGTCCTAAACCACCTTCATCTTTCCGTGTTAATCCACACGGAGAGACATGGAGGTGCTGCAGCGTGTCCAGAGAAGGGCAGCGAATGTGGTGAGGGGTCTGGAGCCCCAGTCTCGTGAGGAGCGGCTGAGGGACCTGGGGGTGTTCAGCCTGGAGAAGAGGAGGCCGAGGGGAGACCTTATCACTCTCTACAGCTCCCTGAAAGGAGGGGGTAGCGAGGGGGGTCGGTCTCTGCTCCCAGGGAAGAGGCGATACAGGAGGAGAGGAAACGGCCTCAAGCTGCCCCAGGGGAGGTTTAGCTTGGGTATCAGGAAGGCTTCGTTCATGGTAAGGGTTGTCCCACACTGGAACAGGCTGCCCAGGGAAGCGGTGGAGTTGTCACCCCTGGAGGTATTTAACAGACAGGCAGATGTGGTGCTGTGGCACGTGGGTTAGTGGTGGACTTGGCAGTGTTAGGTTAACAGTTGGACTCGATGATCTTAAAGGTCCCTTCCAACCCAGACGATTCCATGATTCTCTTCTATGAATCTATGATTGCAAATACGGCGAGCTGCTTCAATTGGCTGGACCTGGGCTTTGTTGGGAATACTGCATCACTTCCTTTAAGAGCAGCCTCTCTCTCAGGAGAAGGAAAAAAAGTTATGTAGCACAGCTGCTGCCAGCCATGGACGAGGTGAGCGAGCGTAGGTCAGGCCATCAGACCAGGAGGTTGGATACTTCTTGCTCCAAGAGGCATTAGAAATTTTCTGCTTCTTTTGTGTCATAGCGATCAACCAAAAGAAGGCATGTTTCTCATAAACTACGTATTTTAGATCTTAATTTTTTAAAAACATCCATAAGCTATCGTAATGCAAAATATTAAATAAATTTAAACTATCCATTGCACAGGACGTTGTACTTCTGGATAATTTCATTTTTCTCTATAAGAATTTAATGCTCAAGTGAAGTCAGATGTAGCCTACTTTAAGCAGGACAAATTCCCCATCAATGTATCTTGAGTGTCCAACTTTAATTTCTGGAAGTTTGAAATTGAGTTCTTTTTACCAAAGGGGCCAAAATGAGTATAACCATGTTTTTCTCCTCATCAGTCTTAGTACTGAATGAAATTTAAATGTCAAAAACTTTTTTATGGTTCAGGCTGCACAGTATAGAACCCTGAAACCCTTAGTTATGAGTCATACGGTAATAAGTATTTTCCCATTTTAGTATAATCAAAAGAAACTCAAACTTGCTTTTCTTACTCAGCTTTTATGTAAATTACAGCAGGTGATTAAAGGAAAGCCTGAAACGTTCATCACTGATATATATTTTGATTAAAGAGTGCTTATTAATTTTTTCTGGAATCATTTCATAAGCCAGTTTTGCCTGACCTGCTTTACCCTGACATGAAGACACATTCCTAAAAGTTTACTTTTTCTGTAATTGCACATGATCTTTTTTAGGTGTGTCACAAAAAAAACCCAAAACCTTGTAGATCTGCAACCGATGAAGAAAGCTCTCTGGTCAAAAGTAGTGAAGAGAAGCCAAACACATTGAAAAAACACGGTCAAATGTGTAGGGAGTGTCAAGTGCTGGGAAGTTGCGCGGAAGGGAACAAGAGATGCAACTTGGGAGCTTCCCATCTTCACTTAGTGCATGCCATTGCAATTGCCAAGAGGACCAGAACTTTGAAAAGAAAATGGAAATATCAAACACATGTCTTGTCTTATCACGCCATTCCTACACATTACTGGAAGAAATGAGGAAAGGGGTTTAAAACTGACTCGTAGCATTGGCGGTTTAACGCAGCTGGAAGGCGTTCCAGCAGAAGCTCCTCAGTTGACACGTACCCATTTTAATCTGCGCTGCAGCTCCCACAGGCTGCTCTGAGCCTCTACCACCACCTCACCTAAAGGTAACTGAAAAAGGGGTTGGTGTTTTGCTGTACTGGGTGCCGGGAAATCTCTCTTCCAGTGGTGTTCTTACCACATTATATCACTAATTCACGGTGCGGCGCACTGACCATGTCTCTCACTTGCAAAAATTTACATCTCGGAAACCAGCCTGCTCGGTGCGCTTCTGTCCTGGAGTTATGTCATAAAGGAAGATTTCTCTCTGCCTCCTGAACAAATATGGTAACAACGGCAAAAAATATTTTCCTTCCCCACAGGGTTGCTAGCCCTGGGACACATAACAAGCTCGACAAGCAGTCATACTCCTATCAGGAGGAGCTGTTGCTCACGGGCATGAGATAACGGCTTGATCAGAAGAAACGGGCCTGGAGACTAAAGCAATTTCTTCCCTCAGCTACGCTTTTATTCCTCAGGCTGAGGGCCCCTAAACACATCTATTGGGGAAGAGAGGAGGAGAAATGGGGAAGGGCCTGGATTGTTAAATAAGATATTAACTTGTAAATTGGATAACTATCAAATATAGCTTTGATTCTTGCAGGTTTGATGTTGTTATTTTCAAAGACTGGGATTTTTTTAAAGGACAAAAGTCTTTCTGCATTACGTTTCTACAAGTAAATGTCTCAGAAAAATGTCCAGTCACTACAGTTTGCTGAGGCAGGGTGCAATTTTGGGTGGCATCTTGGAAAAGAGCTGGGGAAGAATTAAAGTGGATTGGGAGGCTGGAACTGGTATTTTCCCTTCATAATACTGACACATCCTTTCCCCTGGCATCCTTACAGAGATCCACAGCTCAAAACCACAGTTACATCTACACCTTCCCTTCCACGGTTTCGCATCTCTTCTCAACCCCAGTCCTTGCTGGTGACATGCCATGGAGTTGGTGACATGCGGTGGAGTTGGTGACATGCGGTGGAGTTGGTCCCACACACCTGCTGGTGCTCTGGGCTGCTCTTTCCTTGTCTCCACCTTGGCTGCAGTCCCTGGATGACCAAAATCAAGGCTCCTGCCGTGTGTCTCCTCCCCTTGATTTCCTGATTACCGCTGATACTAGCAATTAAACCTTACTGGGAAATCTTGCTGCTTGCGATATTGTGGTCTCCTGCTTCTTCTCCCTGTTTCTCTTTGGGTTTTTTGGTGGACTTCTCCTTCCCTTCCCCACCCACAATTTCTTTTTGGCTTATTCCTGTTCTTATAGCCCTAACTCCTTGGCAATATGTTCACAAAGCTTCAGCTGCTGGCTTTATGTCAGCACTTCTGGTTTTCCTTGGTTTCTCGTCACTGCATTAACCAGTCGTTCCTGTCTTTCATCAGTGCTGCTTCTCCTGAACCTGCAATGACCCCCTTCTAGACCACCTTCCTCTTGGTATTCTACATCCAGACTTTGTCCACTCCCCACTCCCTGATTGTGACATATTTTGAAATTGTTCCCCGTGAAAGTCAGTGTAGAAAGGAAGAATACAGAAGTAAAAAATCATGTTTAAAAGAAAGAAATCTCCTCTGGAAGTGGTATAACCACTCCTGCAATGTACATGCACCTTGCTGTTGGTTACTTGCTTCTGAAATATCACAGAACCATAGAAGCACAGAATGGTTTGGGTTGGAAGGGACCTTGAAGA
>RSEF01000031.1:51901058-51969602 GCA_003993805.1 Himantopus leucocephalus
GAGGTGTCCCTGCCCGGGGCAGGGGGTGGCACTGGATGGTCTTTAAGGTCCCAACCATTCTGTGACTGTGTGACTGCACTTGGCACAGCTGGCAGGGGCAGCCTGTTCCCTGGTTGGTACTTAACATAAAAACACGAATAACTTAGATTTAGCAGGTAGATGCACAGCAAGTGGCATTGCAAGACTTTTGTAGAAAGCCTATCAGGTCTTCAAAAACAAGTGTCTTTTGAATGATGGAAGAAGGAGAAGGCTTAAAAACCTGCAAGGTTTAGGTTCAGAGCATATGAAATACTAACAAGGGGTCAGGCAGAAGAGCAGGTGACATCAAAGCTTCTATACGTCCCATTCATCAAAGGAAACACGGATGGGAAAGGCAACCGTATGTAGTAGCTCTTCTAAAACAAAGACCGTGTTTCTGTATGGACTGATAAAACACCTTCAGTTTCCCATGAACTGTAAAAGTTTTTCGAGGTCACCTTCCCACATCAGAAAAAGAGTCTGACTCTGCTGTCAAAGGCAGAAAGCAGCCGCTGAGGGGGATATTTGCTAAGGCCCTGAACACTCTGCAAAAGTTGACCTCTACCTGCAGCACGCAGAGGTCCTGCTGGCAGGCGGGTGCAGACATTCGCAGCTGTGATGGTGACAACCACAGCTCAGATAACGTGATGCTGACCCTGCGTGCAGCAGCTTACCTTCAATGTCGTGGGCTTGACACTTGCCCAAGGTGGATGAGAGACCTCAGTTTTAGCTTCTGCTTAGTCTGAGTGGACTCAAATCCATGCTGCGTGTTTCCTAAGAGGATGATGTGGTAGACATGAGGCTATTCAGATGGGGGAGAGGACCTCATGAGAGTATTGACCCTCTTGCAGCTGCAGCTTGGTGCAGAAGAGGATCCAGGACTGCCTGTACAAGAGGCAGTGGAGGCAGGAGGTGGCCTGCAGCCTCGAGGGTGATGCTTCCAGTGGGTAACAGCAAACACGTAAATAAAACTGGTAAATACTTATGCAATTTTCATGCAGGTATTACAGAAACAAGAGTGTGCAGGAGATGAGCAAACACGTCTCCTCCCCTTGAGAAGATGCTGTGGCGTGTGGAAGTTTCTGGGAGAGGGTACAGTTTTGAACCTCGCTCTGCTCTGTAGGGACCTCTCTCTCCGTGTCACTGCGCAGAAGCCTAGAGGGGACCTGAAAGTTTTTCCTTGGCTCTTGCTAGCAATGTGTTATTCACCTCTTATTTACAGGCCTTCACTTCAGGATGCTGCCCAGGGTAAGAAAACCAAAATTTTTTCTTAAATTTATAAGAGGGAAACATTTGAAATGGCAGCCTGCTTGCCTGTTTGTAGTCCGTCATGCGAAGTGGGAGTTTTCCCCTTGGGCAGCCCGAGACGGCCCCCGCCATCAGCGCAGCAGAGTGTGGTTTTACTGGTGGCTGGCACGCACTGCAGGCAAAACAAATAATAATGAATCAAAGCTTTGTGTCTTCAACCCGGTGCTGCTGTGGTACAATGTGCATTTGAATGGGTTTTTGTGGATTTGCTGAAAAATCAGAACAAAAGGAAAAAAAAAAAAAACCCAACCTGAACCTTAGTTTAATAATAGTGGTGAAGTCCCTAAAAATAGAGGTATGCCAGAGCCGTTGGTAACGGTGCCCATCGTTTAATCTTACCGTTTCCCTCCCTGCTTTTTTGTGCGGAGTTTGCAAAGGCCCTTTTAAGGAACAAGTGATTCTTTGTGTTCTGTGCGCACTCCTGAAATCAGGGGGGGTTGATAGAGGAGATAGGTTATCACCAGTCCACATGGCATCCACATGAAGTTCAGCCTTCAGTAGTTCAAGAGCCGCTACAGCTATCGCGTCCCCTGCGCAGAGCCGGTGTGCTTTGAACAGCTGAAAGTGGCGACTGGTTGACCACCTCAAACTGCCAGATCAGATTTGCTCTCAGAGTGAAATTTCAGCAGGCGTGCCCGTAGATATCGGGGCAGATAGCGCACCCGTCATCAAAGAAAACTGGAGTTGGACCATTAGTGGGAAGCAGAAAAATGTCGAATTTTAAGACCAAATGGGTAAATTAGGCAAATAACAAACCAACAAGCTGAATTACCGACACTGCAATTTTATGCTTTTTTAATAGAGGTGTCGCTAAATTAGTTTAATTTTTAAATTTTTTTACCTTAGCTTTGCCTTCCCAAAATTTTCAAAATCACTGTTGGTTACAAATGCGCTGCAATGAGGTAGTTACACATCCTCGCAAAACATCCACCACTCTTAAATACGAGAGCGATGCGATTTAGGTGCACCGGGAGTTAAACAGGAATGAGACCTTCTTTACCCGATTCTCCTGAAAAGCTATGATATTTAGCAAATGTATACAAGCTCATTGAGGTAAGACACGAGTTAGATTAATTAGACTTCAGCTGTGCGCAAGTGACAAGCCACAATAGGTAAACTTCCCTGTGTCAGCACTCTCGACAATTTGTGTAAGCTGACTGTTCACCCTTCCCCTGTTTTATTTTCACTTCTCCTGCATTCGAGATTAATGACAATTTTGCAGCATCAATAAGATAGCTCTCCTGAAAGATTAATGAAACTTGCATTGAAAGAACCCTGAAGCTCAGTTTCTTAGCTGGACTTGAGCGTGGTATTTTTGCACCACTCCTTTCTTCCCGCTCCAGCCAGCGATCTCTTGGAATGTGGGTGGAAATAGTAACTCCTGCTGTTCCTAAAAACCAACAAAATAGTCTATCTTTAAAAAAGTTTATACTATGATCAGCTTTAGGCAGACAGAAGCATTGTTTTTCAATATTTCTGATTATTTTTTGAGCAATTTAATCACGCTCTCCAACACCTGGTTCACAGATGCCTGTGTAGATAGTGCTGCTGGAGCTCTGCAGCTTTACTGGTCCGTCTCATCTGCACGGGGTTCCCTGCCTGACTGCAGGACAAAGGCGGCTAAACAGTCCTCAGCTCACCCTTTTTTAAAAAAAGGTATTTTGCATTTACTCAACTGCCTAAAATATGCTACTATAATAGTACTTGTTGATAACCGGACTTCTTAGACAAGCCACAGTCTGTATTTTATTTTTTTTCACAGAGATTACAAATTTCGTTGATAAATGTGGTGCATTTTCGCTATCTTTTTCTGACTATGAGCACAGAGATGAGTATTTTGTGAAGTGCAATCTTTAGAGCTGTTTTCCTGAAGAAGCATCTTTTCATATCCTGGTAAATACAATGATAAATTTATGAACTTGTAAGGATCTTTATATACTACAATCTGATGATTGCAATTATTTAACGTGCATTTAACAGATTAAAAAAGGAGTTACCTGACAGATTTTTAAACAGTACGCGTCGGGGAATAATCGCTGAGCATGAAACGTTTCTCACGGTGCTCCCCCGGGATGGCACTCAAACTGGCACGTTTCACCAACAGAGTAAATACGCAGTCGTTCCTATTTACCTTTGTGTGTGGCACAGGAGGAGACACGACCGCTGCGAACCTACCGGCCACTCTCGACCAGGCGGGAGCACAGCTCGGTGCCGCGGCAAAAGGGCTCCGTGTGGTCCTCCAGTGTCTGGGCGGAGAAGCGGCCGGTGGAGGCACGGGGTTGAGGCGAATCCCGCACGGGGCGTTTGGGACGCTGCCCTTCGGCAATCCAGCGATTTCGCGTCAGTCGGGATGGCGGATGGTGCGGGTAAGAGCTTCAGGACTGTTTAGAGTTAGACAGTTTAAAGGGAGCTCAGGCTCCGAGGTTTGAACCTCCTCTCTGTTTTAACAGATTTTAGACGGTTATAGAAGCTGCAGGATTATTTAAATTTTATGAGGTAACCTTTGCTCCTAAACAAAAATAAAATCAGCAGCGAAACTCCTGAGCTCAGCAGTGATTTATTTGCCAATGAGTGTGACCGTTTGGAAATCGAGAAACACTCTGTAAAAACACCTTACGGATATCACAGAGATTTTTGCACGTAAACCGACGTGCTCCATATCTAGTGATGACTACCTCACTAGTGGGAAACAAAGACTACATCAGTGAAAACGTAACACTGAAATTTGGCCCGAGGCAGCTTTTTTGGCAACTTTTTGGAGCTTGACCAACATCTCTGTGTGCCATTTGGTCCAGGCGCAAAAGGGATATTCTCCAACTGTATGCTGAAGGTGGAGAACAATGAAGAACTTCTTAAAGGCCAGGGAAGAACAGGATGGGTTGAGGATGAATATGTACAGTTGTGGTTGTGACGCACGTCGGCGTGTGAAACGTGGGCTCAGAGAGAAAGGGGAGGGGGGCTGGTTGGCTGATGTTGTTTGTTCTTCCAACGAAGCCAAGAGGTGGGAAATACCTGGCATACCAAGAGCAGTTTTACAAAGCAGACAGTTTAATCACTTAATAGATCCCACTTTATTGCAATAATGATTTAACAGGAAAGTTTTGCTACTCTGAAGGAGAACAGGTACTCTCTAATAAATTAGATGAAGCACATAATTTTATGTTAAACACGACCGAGATATACTTAAGATTTTTTAAGGACGTGGAGTTTGCAAACTTGAGTATATATAAAACTGAATATGTATAAATCTGAACTCTGTTAAGCGTATAACTGGGAAATAACTGGAAAATTTTCAATACATGATTCTTACATAAACTGGGAGAATGTTAGAAAGAACAAAACTGTGTCACCATATAATTAAAGACTGCCAATGCACACAGACAATGTTTAAGTTGGGGCTACATGTGGAATATTAATTCAGACATTTGCTAACTTTTGACTTTTCACTTTGCAATGTAGCACGTTATCTACTTCTCTTTACAGTATCTTGGAGAGATGTACTTGAAATTAGTTCAAATAGGTAAGTAGAACTTATAAATGATTGATGTGCTTTTTTTCCTGTCTAAATGACTAACAGCAAATAATTGTGGGAATATCTTGGATATACAAGCAGAATCACTCTCTTTATCAGACCAAAATAACGGTTTCCCTGCTTTCATTTCAGTCACTAACATATTATATTAGGACCAGAATTATTTTTCTGTGGTTCTCTGAGTCCCAATTATTCTAAATTCCCAATTACCTATCAAATTCCTGACTAAAGAAAATGTTAATATTGCCAACTTAAATGCATATTCGGCATTCTTTAGAAAGTATGTACGTAGCATTTCTTTCATCATGCTCTGCAAGAGGAAATACTGACATTTATTAGTCCATCTCATATATGACAAAGGTTTTTTTGGTGTTGCTTTCTTACTACTGAAAAATCAAAAGTGCTCAAACGGAACCAAATCCAGTATGCGCTGACCCTTTATTCTATTAGACCAGGCTGTTCTGCATGCATGTATAAAAATAATAGTCAGTCATTAATAAACACTGAACATTTGTAATGTAGGTCTGGTTCCAAGACCAACTCAGTCTGAGCATCTTCAGTGGATTAATTGCTATGAGATCATATATCTCAGCTGCAGAAAGGCTAAATGGAAGTTTTAATGTGCGGCAAGCCAGCTGCATCGATGTAACTTATTCCCTCTAGTCAAGCAACATCAATTTCAGAAGCAGCTATTATCCACACCCTTTCTTTTAGGGTTCTTTTTTTAATATTATAAATTGCTATTACAGAAGAATTGGAAACGTTGCTAATTAGTACCTTCCTTTTGAAGGCTAAGATTTTAAATTATTCCTGATCTATTACTGAATCTATGAGAAAAAAAAATCAGGTGCCCTCAGTCTAAAGCAGCTCTTCCTTCTCTTCCCTTGGAAGGGGACAGGATAAACTTCTCTTAGAAGAGTATCTCTTCCCAGACCCTAGTCTGAAATGACTTTGGCACTGGATCTCTACAAAGATGCAAGGCAGGAAGAGTAGTCGTTGCTGTATAAACGTGCAATGGGAGCTCTCCAGAACACGTAACTGTTCCCCAGCCCCAGCCCCACGCAGCACAATTATGTAGTTCAGCTGCCTCACAAGCCTCAATACCTTTAAAGAACAGCACAGGATTTTCTCTTTTTCTTAATTAATTAAAAGGACCATCTGATAGAATATGTAGCAGACAATCCTAAATTAGGTTAGAGGATTAGTTTAGAGGATTTATCATGTGTAGTTTGCATGTATTCACAGAATGGAGAACAAAATTCTCATATTAAATGGGGTGTAATTTTTAAGGAGATCCATACTTAGTGTCAGAATCTGATGCCCAGTACATACTTAAACTGCCTCGTCTAATCCTTTGTAAATTCCCCTGCCAACGTAACTAGATTTGTGCCACTGCTTCCACCGGCATCTCTAGTTGAGGGAATCCCAGGAGTGTTACCAGATCATTTTATATACTGCTAGTGTAATGGATTTATCAAACTGCTGTGAGCAAACACGACTCAGAGCAGAGACAAGGACACCATAAGTTATGCTGAGGGTGGATTTGGCCCTTCGCAGCATCACTGGCCTGGGAAGCAGCAAGGTGACCTGATCATTTTAAAGCTCCAGTGAGTGGTACCCACTGGAGTTCTGGAAATCACCTGTGTGTCTGGGCCAGTGTCCTCAAGTCAGTCACTGCACAAATGAATGTGACCACGAGCGCCACAGTGCTGACGAGGGAGAAGAAGATTTTCCACACGCCTCTGTCTGTATAACAAAGATTTCCAGGACAGAAAACACAAAGTTTAACTTGGTGCAAGTGATATAGCACCATTCTGAGGCGGTCACAGGCATGCAGATCTGTCAGGCAACTAGAAGGCATTGGTGTTGGAAAAATGTTGCCTAAAAAATGCACTGCATCAATGCATCTGAATTCCAGGTTCTGGTAGAGGAAAGTATTAACAACATGGGAGATACTAACATGTAAGGCTCATGTAGGGATGTGAAATTTGTACTTCTGTGGTTGCTAGAAAAAAGTTAGCCCAATACTAGGGGTTAACAGTCAAGATTCAACCCATGCGGCTTGTTTGGAAGCTAACTGCTAAACAGATTTAAGTAAAGAGCTGATATGCTTCTACCATAGTTTCCAGAGTTGCTAATAAAGCCTTCATCTGTTCTCCAGGGAAAAAAAACATGTTTGCAGATATTTCTTGAAGAAACTGTGGTAGCTTTTGAAAAGTTTCTAGCTCTCTAAAATATGTACCTACTAACCAATCTGCAGAAAATGTGTTACAGTTATCACGAGCCATTACTGGAAGTACATTTGAACAAGCTACCTCTCTGAGAGTTAAAGCAAAGGGTGAAGACAGATTATAAACTGAACAAAAATTCAGCAGCATCTTATTAAATAAAATCAACCACAGTTCTCTCTGCTGACTGCAAAAATCTTGTTCTGTGCGTTCATAGAAGCTTTCAATGTCCTCTTCTGGATGGACAACATTCAGAAGTTCTTGCTTTACTGGTATGGACTCAACATAATCCAGTGGCAACTTTCCATTGGAGTCCCTCTGCTGTAGAAGGACTGGTCCTGCAGGGAAAATATAAACATTAACAGTAACAGCACAGTCGATTTGGCAGCTGAACAAGACTTTAGTTTGGTTTTTGCCAGAAGCTAAAAGTCTGTTTCAATTCCTTTTTGTACTAAGTTATGTTGATGTAACTGATGAGTTACACATTTGCAATACAATCTAGAACATGGTGAAAGACCCTTTGTAACAGTTTCTTTACGATACTGTCTTAATTTTCTTCCCAGTTTTGCTAGGTTGAAAGCCAAGGATTATTATATAGAAATGGAAAAGAAATTCAAATGTTGTGCTCATCCTAAAATTTCAAGTAACGATACACAGAGTATGTAAAAACATAATGTTATTACCGTTGTAAAATTCTATTAAGCATGTTATAGACCAGCTTATTTGCCAACACTGACTCCAAATTAAAGGTGCATTACTATGATGGTCTTTATTTCACTTTTCTGGATTGTATGGTCAATGTGGTCCCAGGCCATGCAGAAAGGTAAACTGTTGAGGTAGGAATCCTAGTCTCCCCCAGCAACCGAGTTTCAAAATTTGGTCTCAAAAGATTTCTGAAATGCAAAAAGTAATTACTCTAATAAATAGATTTAAAGTAAGTAAATGGGACATGTTTTACTTGTTCAGATTATACTACATTCTTTGGGTATTTCCTTTTCATTAGTACAATGGAACTACTAATATTTAAAGTTTACAAACATCTTGATGAGTCTAAGAAAGGCTGCACCAGTAAGAAAAAATGAAGGCAGTTAACACACCACAGGTGTGTTTTTCAATGATGAACACATCAGGAATCTTCTTTCCTAAGTGTGGGTTACTATGGTAAAGTAATGATGCCATTTTAACTTGAATACATTTTCAGAAATATATTTTAATTACAAAAGGTAATTCACCGCGTTACATATCTATACTAGAGGTTTTAACTTTGATGTGATTAACGCTTTACTGTTTTACTCTGTCACTGATTATGTAATATAATTAACTTCTGCAAGCTGAAGATTTTCAGCAACAGAAAGCAGAAAAAGTTTTTGCAGAGATGTGTTCTAAATTATTGAGGTGAGTAAACCCACACTGAATGGGTAACATGCTTTCTACCGTGGTCTTGTCAGCTATTTGACAGGCCAAAACGCAGAGTGTGACAAAGGCAAAGATAAGGGTACACACGCAGCCTTAGAGTTGCCAGAAAACCTTGATGAATGCAAGTGCAAGTAGAGCTCTTCCCCTAGGACAACAGGATCATCCACTACCTATTCTTCACAATAGCCTAGGAAAAATGCACATCTGTCAGTGCAATGCCTTTTCCAATTGAGGAGCTGGGCTTACTACAATATCGGCTATTGCATCACTTAGAGCGATTGAACTGAGCCCAGCTATTGGCTTGGCACGACAGATACATGGTTCAGTAGATATATAAAACACCTGGGAGCCACAGAACTGAAGCTCAGCAAACACAGAGGTAGAACTGCAGAGGAATGTATTGATTATGAGGCAGTGCTTGCACAGCAGACACAGAAACAGCCTTTAGGGGGCAGGAGAAGACTGTAAATACAGAGCGTCCTATGCCAAGAATAAAATAAAATTTTGTTTCTCTACCTTAATTAAGTAATAGGCCATCTAAATACCGTGCATTCTTCTGCCTTGTGGCTATACGCAGAATGATTTTTATTGAAAAAACCTGGACTCAGCATATAATGCACAGAGATTAAACTGAAACAGTAGGTCAACGGTAAGGATATCACAAATACCAATTTTAGTATATGAATTAAAAAAAGGAAGAGTTGATACCCACAACCATTCTTTGCAGTTGATTTTTTAAAATATATGGTAAGTTAATTATATTGATACAGTATATTTCAAGACAAGATACAAGTTCCCCGTCACTGAACAAAAAATGTTTTTCAAAACATTTATCATGTGTCTGCCTAAGGGGCAATGTATCTTTTTTTAGAAACTAAGGCATCCCTCCCACTATTATCCCTAAACAGCAGTTATCACAATTACAATATAGATTCCTTTCTTAAACTAATTACCAAGCTAATTGTATTCTTCAAAGACCATCACATTAATTTTCATAAATGCTGAACAAATTTATGTTGAAATACATGATTATATAGAGATTTACTGATCTATTTTTGCATCGTGGTAAAAATACATCAAAACAAAAGAAAATCCTTAGCTTTGTTTGGTGACTAGGTAATCTTTATCTTCATTAATGAGTTTGGAGAATATAGTTACAATGCATATGGTGTAAAATGCAGAATAAAAACATTACCATATTGGAAAAAAATGTGAAAATCCTGGTTAATTTCATATTCAGCTTATCAAGATAAGTGTGAAAACAGTATTATTTTTCCTGTGACCAAAACAGCTTGGCTTAAAAATGTTTTAAAATAAATATTTCATAATAACATTTTATTTTAAGCACCTATTAAGAAAAACACCAAGAACTTCATATGGACTCAGAACAGTGTATAATTTCCCTAAACCAGTTTAGCATAAATGCACTCACCCCCATGCTGAAGTAGCAGCTTGCCAATTTCTACATGTCCATTTGACAGTGCATCATGCAAAGGAGTCACCCCGTCCACTTGACTGAGCAGGTCTACCTCTGGACAACGCTGCAAAATTTCACGGACACACACTGTGCTGCCATGGTTACAGGCTTCATGCAAAGGCGTCCAGCCAGCATAGTCTGAATTATAAATCAAGGGAAGTTTTAAAACAGCAGAAGTAGCACTAAAATGTTAATAATGTAATTTATTAGACAGCAAAACACTTTACTTTTTAGTATTCATCGTGGCTACAGTGGCAGCTTGTGATTTCAAAACAAGAAATACTATTGAAAAACATCTGAAAAAAATTAAATGGCATTTTTAAAAAACAATAGAAAATGCGATGCTAAAACGCACTTTAGTTATAAATTAACCTTTCCTCAATTCTTGCTATAAAGTCCTCATTTTGTGTTGTTTAAAATAATAAAGACAGTTTTAATAGTATAAATACAAACTTTATAACCAAACAGATATTAATACAGTTCTTTATCTGGCTTAATTCCTTAGTTCTGTAGAGAAATTGAATAACTTACCTTTAGCATTAATGTCTGTTCCAGGGAAAGACAGAAGCTGAATCAATCTCTCCACTTTGTTTCTTATGCAAGCTCTATGCAGGGCTGTCTCTCCTACCATAAAAAATTAATAGATTACACTAGACTAGGCAAGATAGCAACTAAAGAAAATAATCAAAGTGCCTGGAACTAGGAGACCTGGCTATATGCCAGAAAATTCAATAATGAGTAAGATTTTCCTTTATCCTGTTTAACCATCTTTTAAGAAAATTCAAAAAAAACCCACAGAGCTTCTGTTCCACCACAGATCCAGCAATGAAATTGTATTGCAAACGGTTTAACACAGGAATTATCTCCCCCCAGTTCAAGGTTTAAAGCTTCAATCACACTATAAAAGCACCAAGTGATCACAGAACACCAAAAATACTGGGTTTTGAAGCAATAAAACTTTAGAGTGCAGTTGCCCTCCCTTAAATTTATTCATGAACCTACGTTAAAATGTATGGTTCTTTTTACACAGCATTTATAGCTTAATTCAAATGAATGTTTCTGGCTAAGCACGAGTGCCTCTACACACTCAAGTATAATTCAGAACTTCAAATCCGTTAACAGATGGTTTGCTGTTTCTCAATAGGCTGTCTGACTTGGCTACAGTAGCAAGGGAGGGGGGAAAGAGAGAGAAATAGATGAAGGGGTCCTAATAATAATAATAATAATAAAAAAGAAAATCCTCTGGAAAAAAAATCCCTAGCCTTAGTACCATATAAAGCTGAAGTAAGTGTGAAAAATTGAACAGCAAGCAACTGAGAACTGCTTCTTGCATGTAAAGACACCATTAGTTTCTGCATGATAAAAACTTCAGACCCATTCTAAACGCTGTTCTGCTTTCACTAAATGATTAGGTTTGAACAAGAGCCAGAGGAAAATCTTGATGCCAGGTGAAAGATGATGCAACAAACATCTTAGAAATGAAAAATATCTCAGCCTAAATCTCTCAGCCTTTGCGATAAGATTTACATGGTATATTTTGTTATATTAATACCTTCACTATGTAAATCTGTCAGCTCCATACTCATTCTTTCAACAGAAGATACTACTTGCAATTTTGGCAGGGGAAGAATAGAGAAAAAGCAGTCGGGTTGGGGGTTTTTTTGCCCTAGTCCTTCAGCTCACTTTTCTTTGTAGAAGTCAGCATGTAATAATTCACATCAATTTTACTTGCAAAAGCAATATAGAGAAAGGGAACCAATTTTAAAAATGCATGGTCTGGCTCTGTTACTGAAGCTCTCTTAAATCCCAAAAGAGGGTGAGTTTTTTTTGTCCTTCAGTGTTTGTGATACAATTCTGTTTTTAATTTTTTTTTGAACAATCCCAGCTTGCTTTTTCCAGTTTTTTCTAAGCCTTCTCCTGGGCGTCATGATTAATATAGTTGCGTTTTAAGAGATATAGGTAAATTTCTGATGATGAAGATGACAAAAAGTAGTTCCAGCAAGTAATTCTGTTCAGGTAAAGGCTCATGTAAAGTACAATTTATTAAATTTGTGTAATAAGTAGGAATCAAATGAATTACTGCAGTGCTGTTTTATTCCTTAGGTACTTGGGTTCCACTATAGCTAAGACAAAAGCCAAATGCCTTTCATAGTCTGGGCTGAATGCCTGGAAGAAAACAGTCCATATGCTTAACACAGCTATGTAACATAGCATACTCCTCAGTCTTTGTTCACAAAATGTCTAGGACTGAAAGAGATGAAGACTGAATTATACTTTCAAATCAGAAGACGTTGATCCTACCAAGCACAGGTTGAGGTGGATTAGCAAAGTAAGGCGGGCAAGACTGGAATGAGCTCACACAAGCTGTACACTGTATTTAATATCTGGGAGGGGGAGGGGAATGAAGAAGGCAGCTTTATTCCACCATATATACAATTCCTCCTTTTAAATAGACATCGGAAAAAAGAAACACGAACCATAAGAAAATAATTCTTGGGCATATGCCATCATTTCAGTTCAGCATTCATCAGGACAAGATTTTTAAACCTGCAACTGTCGATTCTAGCCATATAAAGTTCTTACGATAAATTAGATATATAGCATACCTTTAGTATTTCTCCTGTAAAAATGTAACTCTTCAGCCAAAACATAGCAATTCTCTTTGGTGTATGAAGCCTCAACTTCTGCTTTTGCTCTAAGCTTCCTTGTCAATGGAGGGCACTTATTAAAGATTAAGTCACTGAAAAGAGAGCAAAGGGGACACGTCTAAAATCACTATTTTATATTTTAAGATAATGTGTAGGTATTTAATGCTTTTAAATGTGTACATGCAGCATACTTAGAGCTATCCATTTCAGAGTTCTTTCTGAAATGTCTTAATTACATAATTTCTATGTCATTTAATTATAACTGTATTTAAAACAGTAATAAAGTTAAATTACCCACAATTAAACTTTCTTTAAAGGTAATTCTATGAACAGTTCAACTTCTCTATGTACACTGTAAATTTAATATTGGGAAAATATAATTACATCAGTCTGCATATACACTGAGCTGGAGTATGGAGAGAAAGGGGGAACCCCAGCCCAGAGGTGTTACGGGTTTACAATGGAGCTTTCTGTCAGTTGCAGTAATTTGTAGACAACAAAACAGGTCATAGAAAGTTCAAGAAATGTGTCAGGTCAGAAGCTGTCCCCCAAAGCAGAATAAAACTGGTGATGTTATAGGTATTACTTACGGTAGATCAGGCAGCACTTTGACTTGGTTCTGCTTATCACCATTTAGCATCTGTAATGCCCTTTGAGACTCAGGGCATGGCTGTTGCCCTATTTTCCTTTTCTTTTTCTTTGTTTTCTGTATCTTCCTTGTCTCATGCATCCCTACCTCTCGCAAAGCAGGCGAATAGGAACAAACCTGTTGCAAAAGTAACATTTTCAATGACTTTGTATAAAGTAAATTAAAATGCAGTCCTTTTCTTTCATTGCACTTCATGCAAAGCAGTCATCCACCACCCACAGCTTTCTGTATCTAAGTTTTTAAAAATATGATCCCTAAATGATTGCATATATAGATTGTTTAAAGTTGTCTTCTCCAATCTTTTTCATATTCTTGTAATACACTCTTTATGATGGTCTCAAAAGCAAGTGGGTTGTTTCTGAGCCAGAAAGTGGGGAATTCCAGACCTCCCTCTTGGTTTTTTGGTAGCTGGGAAAATTTTGAACACTTTAGCTGGACTTAAGACTGAAGTAAAGCTAATTGATTCTCAGGTACTCAATTATTTACAAGCTTCCTGCTCCCAACTCAGGGAGCAAAACCCAGGGAGCAACCTGGTAAAGAAATACTCACTCCGCTCCTTCATCTCTTCTAAGATGAGGGGTTGGATTAAGCCTTTGAGCATTGCGAAGACAATAAGCTAGTTAGCTCTCAGGCGCTCTCTCATTATTAGGGTAGCTTTGGACATTGCAGATATTTTGGTTTCTTTCCAGGAATATAGAGCTTCCAACCCACCTATACCGCTCATTTTAAAAAGTCTCATAAGTTTTTACCGTTTGGTAAAGGCATAGGAAAAAGTCCAGTGAGGGAACTCATTCAAGGATTACGCAATGGTTATATTTGAAGAAAGATATTAAAGAAGGCTTTGAGAGTATCTAGCAGATCACTGTAGATTCTGCAGGTAATTGCAATGGGTGAGGGACACCTTACTTGCACCCTCACTGTACACTTACCCCCCGACAGAAGGAGGGCACTATTTGAACCCGTAGAAAAGCCTAGCTGACAACAGAGCTGTTACCAGAAGAGCTGGCAAAATTGGACAATAGTTAATACTTATTGTATGGAACAAGAAAGGAAGAACAGTAACGCTAAGGAAAGCCACAAAAAGCACATGAACTTGTTTCAAGCACTACAAAAATTTACATTTAAGTAGTTGCAGAGAGTGATCAGTAGTCATGGCAATACTAAAAATAGCAATTGCTACTGCATATGTGTTGGCAACATATGTTAAATATTAGATATATAGTTGGTTTATTTTTAAAATTCTGACAGTCTTTTGTTCCAGCTCTGTTTAAACATGATGTATTAATAAACAATGATCTCTGCTCACAATAAACTCCTGTAAAAGTCAGGAAAACTTATGTATGGAAAATGTATAAAGGTATAAATTTGTTTTTCTTTGCCTGTACCTGTAGAATTTTAGGCCATATAGAAACAGTTATGGATTCCATATTCTGGTTAGCTGTTAGTATTAAGATTACTGAAATGAGGCTCTAAGTTAAGGCATGTCACTACTGTGTGATCTCCCTGATTTGCCTGCATCCTGCCAGCAGTCTTGGTTTTGAGAATTTCTTTCACAGCTTTCATCATGTGCTTCCTCATCAACTATCACAACTTGTGATTTGAAGACAGGAAAAGGTTTGCAACTAGGATAAATTTTTTAAGAGGAGAAATTCGCAGTAATACATTGTGGTTCAAAATAATTAAATCTAGTACGTAACAAATGCTTGGACACAGTAGAGTTACAGACTGTCACCTCTTCAAAAAACCTGAAGGAAAAGATACCTCGGGAAAACCACACTATATTGGGCACTTTCCTTAAATAAAAATTTAATACTGCAATAAAGTATTTTCATCAGAGACTATTTTAAAAAGCTTTCATTGTGATTTTTCATGTTAACTGCATCTAAACAGATTAATCAGGTACTACAAATTCTCTGGTAAGAAAAATCTTACCATTGTTTTGAACCCAGATCTTGGGCAAAAAGACATTTAAATGCAGTAGAGTCTGTCTACAGGTGGAAGACAATGCATGCAATGAGCATGACCTTAGACCACAAAAGAAAGATTTTTGCCAAGACTTTCATGAATCCAATTACTTGTAAAATACTTGTGTGATAGGTTTTAAGGAGTAGAAGAGCTACTTACTATTTTCTGAAGAGAAAGAGGTTCCTTAGAAATAGTTATATTCCTCTGTAAACACATTTTTTTAAAAACTGCTTCTGCAACAAACATTTGAAGCCAGAGGGATGGTATGGAACAAATGAACATTTTTAATTCACGTATCGAAAAATCTGGATAAAAGCAAAGGGAAGAAAAAGAGCCTTAAAATAATAAACCTGTATACCTAGAGTGATCTAGAAGACCTCTTCCAGACTTTTTCTTTCTGCTGTTGCAGATTCAGAAGTTATTCTCCATGAGATATACCAGAAATACTCATATTAAAAAAGATTTTATCTGTCATCTGATAATAAGACTGGCTTCTAAGAGAATGGTCACCAGATTTTAAAAGGCAAAGCACCACTTTTTATGTGAAACTTTTTTAAAAAAACACTCTAAATACAATCTTATTAAAGTTACACCTTGATTTTGAGAATGAAATTATTTATTTAGGAAGTCGTGCAAGTGATCACATTTAAAATCTGTAAGTGACACAATTCAAACACAATTCAGATAAAATGTATAATACATGAACAGAGAAATCTGCAAGTAATGCAGGGTGACCTATAAATACTACATTAAAAGTGACTGTAAGCAAATTTCAACCCCATTGAGATGTACCAAATAGTTCATACTGTTTCAAAAAACCCAGAACAGACAGTGGCAGAAGACTATATATCTATGTCAATACATATCAGGCATATGTCNTATATCTATGTCAATACATATCAGGCATATGTCTGGCCTACCTCTCTTTTTTTTTTTTTTGAAAAGGAGACAGAATGACTGATTTTTCTTAGGGCGATATTTGTATTTTGACTCTAGCAAAATAATTTTGTCAAAATAGCAACTGAAACAGGTGGAAAGGAAGGTCTGCCATGAGGAAGAAAGTCTTTACTGTATTGAGGGAATATTGATCTGTAGACTCAATCAAAAGAGAAACATGAGTTTTTAGAAGCTTTGGTAGGAATTGAGTTTGAAAACGAAATTAAAAACATTCAGTAGTTTTTCTGAGTTAATTTTTTTTGTCTTTTGAGTTCCTTGTACCCTAGTTGCTAAAAGGACAGGTACCTCAACCGACATTACATGTTAAATGATAATGGTTTATTTGAGTCCTGACATTTCTCTTTCTCTAGTATATTTAATGAAGAGGAACAATAGTGATTCATGAGACTAGCTGGAATTTTTCCCCACCCCCCAAATAAAGTTTTAAGCAAACAAGATGAAGTTTGTGGAGTGAAACATTTCACATGAGAATTGGCCTAAGCTAAGGTGTCTCCAGTGGCGTCTCTGAGGTTATGGCTTATTATGATATGCTTAAAGCTCTTCCTGAACTGACATAAGAGCTCCAAAGACTTTTTTTTTTTCTTCACACTGTGTAGTCTTGCTTTCACGTTAACACCTATTGAGATTTATTTAGAGGGATTTTAATAAGAAAGCCTGTTCTATTTGGTCTTTGCTCAGGACAGACAGGCAGACACCTACACACTCTAAAACAGTTTTCTGCATATGTACGCATCACACCAGAAGACTGCACAGCTGCAACAGAAGGTAAAATATAACTTGAAAGTAAATCGAAGATTTTAGTTTGGACTTTAGTGTATCTGATTAAAAGACTTTGAGAGGCATTTCAAGCACTCACCATCACATGAAATGGCAATGTACTGTGCCAAGTCATCAGCTATTTGATGAAACACATTTCTGTCCATAAGCAAACTTGAGATGATCCAATATTCCACCACAGTTCCAAGAATTGCATTTAATAAACCAGCTATTTCGCATCTGAAAGTCTAAATGAAAGGGGGGGAAAAAAAAAAAAAGAGTATCTATAGACCCGTACTGTATAACAAATTCACACTAATAATGTACCAGTAATAACACTAGAGAACTTCTTTAGATAAAGCTGACTCTGTTGCCACATCACTTCTTTGCTGGCTTTTCTTTTTCTGTTCAAAATCTAACTGTTGCAGCCAGGTGAACAAAATTAATATGCCATTGACGCCACATCAATTAAGATTTGTCATTGGAGAAATACAAGTTATTTGAAAATATACTGCCTAAAACCACATGCAAAATCGGATCAAAGCTTACAAGTACAAAGTGTGATTTCTTTTTAAATTAGGTTTTGTTTAACTACAAGATTTCGAGTACTGCATTTATGCTAGTTAACCTTGTGCTTCATTTGGCAACTACAGGGATCTTGTTCTCCCCAGTCTATTAGGATTCTCTTTTTCCTAAAGATCTCATCATGAAATTAAAGCTCCTTTTGTGACTAACCATGTACATCTGTGCCAAAAGGCGAAAGGATGCAAGGTATTAGTTCCCTGCACAGATAAAACTTTGGCAGCCAGTTTGTGGGATCAGGAAACTTTCTCCTGCTACCAAAAATTCCAAAGAGACTAGCAGCTGAAAATTTAGAAAGAGTATATTTACGGATATTAGCCTTACCTTTTTATTCCCTAAACCTGCACAAAATGGTCATGTGTAGATAAAAAAGCCAAGGCATGTTTTCTTCAGGAGGCATCAAGGCAATATACAGCCCTTTAACATGCTACCCAGAAAGTACCTTGAGATTGGTGAACATATTTGTTCACCCGTGTGAGCACTTCATCAGTATTGTTTGTGTAAAGCACTGCTGCTAGTGTCTGAGTTAGTCTGTGCAAAGGGAAGTCAGATCTGTCTACTCAACACCTTTCTGTGCCACGTAGGAATATTTTATGCAATGATTCTGAAATAAGTTATTCCTCTGACCACATGTACAACCACAGAAAATTCAGTATTTCTATGCGCAGAATGGAAGAATACGTACACCACTGTAGGAACATACGAATACTTCTTTTGCCCAGCGACACCTACCTAAGGCTCTACCGAAGAATCACTAGAGCACCAGACAATATATTGCATTCTAGAGAAAGAGAATGAGTACTTCAAAATGGACAATTTTGGATAAGAGGGAAATTGAACTGATTATGTACTTACTTATTTGTCAGCTTGAGATTTAAAAGAATTACTTAGAGGAAGCAAAACTTTTCTGTCTTTTGTTGTGCTCTCACATGACAGTCAATGGTTTGTCTGATACTCCTTTGAGAACAAAATACGTTCAAGGTTGGTTTAAAATAATTTAATAGGATTCCCTCAGGAGCTGGAAAGCACCAAAGACTGAAACAGTTTGAGCTTCATCAATAAATCAGACATATATAAGAGCAACAGAGACTGTGACACAGATGAGATTTATTATAAAAAGATTACAAAGTAGTTTGTCAAAAACCTACATAAATACTGTCCCTACAGTTAACAGACTTACTTGTCATTCAAAAGAACAAAATTAATAAACAAAATACAAATAAACATTGTGTGGGGAGGCAGTATAAACTCTATCACTGAAGGCTTTTAAGGACTGGCCAGGGAAAATCTGTTAGGAATGGGATCTCTGAAATCACTGCCAGCCCTACTTCCTTTTACTCTGTTAAGCTCTACTTGATTTGGTTTGCCCCTTGCTTCAGTGTATCATAATATTTTATTGTAGATGAACTGTGGGGTCTCACAGTAAAAAAACCTGAGAACGTTGATATGGCACGTCAACAACATGAAAATAATTTGTTTTCAACTAGAATTTAAATATTTTAAAAGCTACACTACTCCCTGCCTTCTGAGGATTCAGGAATAGAAACTGAGGAAATAATTTAAAACATCTGAAATGCATTTAAATTTCCCTTAAGTATGCATACCTCTTTTATCATTGGACCCCAAAGCAAAATACTGGGTGAATAATTTAATTCCATCAATAGTTCTTTGCAGGAAATAAATTACACAAATGTAGCAAAGAAGCACAATTTTAACAGAGGTAAGTGACAGGATCAAGGACATATAGATGTAATCTGAGGTAGATAACAGATGTAAAGCACAAGTATTTACATTCTTTTTCTTATTTCTAAATCACAAACTCGTATTACTTCATCTATGAAATATTTTCAAGGACAGGGGTGGGGAGCGAAAGCTGACCTTGAGGCAGCAGATTGAAATAATGGCTGTTAATACTGCAAGTATTAATAACGTTTCTCAGTCAGATATATAGCTGCGTACTAACTGTGGCTGATACACTAGCTGCAACTACGTTTGCTCAGCTTAGTATCTCTGCACACTGACACAGACAAACCAGATACTGCCAACTGGTGTAGGCTTGCTTGACATTTTGGTAAAACAACAGTAGTACAAACCAAGAGCTTATCCTTAATATTTTGAAATAAACGGTTCAATGCTACAAATGAGGGGAAAATGCTCTAATTTACTGAAAGTATCATCTGTTCTAAAAATATTTAAATATTAACTTCTTAAAAATATTTTCATTTTCAACCACAAAACAATACAAACATAGTAATGAAAACACATGCAATATTAAAAAGGAAAAAGAAGCATTTCCATTTAAAATGGGAATTGCTACCATGTATGACAAAACAGCATTGTGCACATAAATAGCTTCTGCTATCAAACTCAAGAGGCTAAAATCTTAAAAAGAAGTCTCTTCTACTGCTTTACAACTCTACTACTGGTTTAAAGCTGCAGTTTTTCTGAGGTTTAGGTGATATTTTTAATTACCAAACTAAAGTGAAGGGAAAAATATCAACCAAGAAATAAAAAAAAGGTTCCATAACAATATTTTTAGAATGTAAGAATAAAGTCTTACAAAGCTAAGTGATCTCTGTATATTAACCTGTGAAAAAGTAAATGCACAGGAGCCACCTGATTTTTTGTAGACATAGAAAAGCAATATTCGCAACATTGAATGGAAACTCTTATTCCTGGATATGAAATAACAAGTTACCCAAATAAATGACATATATTGCTATTTTATTAACAAATGCAATTTTGGATTAAGTAAAAACACATTTAAATGACAGGTTTTGTTTACACTGTAATTTAGATAATGGTGTGACCAGTGGTCATTGGAACATGAGCCTTCAATTAACAAAAACTGAGAATACTCAGAAACCACTGCTTTTGGTTCTATCATTTAGTAGTTCAATCTTTAATCAAACTTGAATCTGACTTAACAGTCTGCTTCTTTATAAGCTGGCAAACAAGAACATGATTTTTGTAGGTATATTATAAACTATTCAAGCCTCTCCCTCTTCCCCATAAATAATGTATTTCTAAAATTCCTCAAAATAATGTACTACTACAAAATGTAGTATTTCAAATTGTACTGAAAAAGATTCTTAATAGAACTGTAGTATTATTCTTCCTTACAAAACCAAGTGTACTGGGTCTGGCTGGGGGGAAGACAAATTTCTTCATAGAGCCTGTGCTGTGTTTTGAATATGTAACTCAAACGGTGTTGATGACATAGGGATGTTCAGGCTGCTGCCGAGCAATGCTCGCCCAGTGCCACGGCCTCTTCCTTCTCCCACTCTGCCCCCCCAGCAAGAGGGCTGGGAGTGCGCAGGGAGGGGACACAGCTGGGACAGCCGACCCAAAATGACCAAAGGGATGTTCCACGCCATGTAAACGTCGTGCTTAGCAATAAAAGCTGAGGAGAGGAGGAGGAAGGGAGGATGTTCAGGGCTATGGCGTTTGCCTTGCCAACTAAATGCTGTGGGTGACGGAGTGCCGCTTTCCAGGACGCGGCTGGACACCTGCCTGTCCATGCGAAGTGGTGAGTGAATTCCTTATTTTGCTTTGCTTCTGATTCACTTATTAAACCGTCTTTATCTCGACCCATGAGTTTTATTTACAGATATTTTCACTGGAGAATTGCACGGAAGTTTGGTATGTCATAACTAGTATGTTTGTTTCTTCCTACTAGTTAATACACTTGTGTAAGCTGGGAAACATGGTCACCCCTTTACACTGTGCTATAAAACTCTTAATTTCTGTGCCTGTGCAGATAGTGAGAATACTCAAAGTCATTCCTTTCATTTAGGTTCCTGAATGGCCTTACGTGTTTCTTGACAGTGTGCTGCCTCTTAAGCAAACAGCTTTTAAAAAAAACAAAACTTGTAAAATGACTCACACTCTTAAACTGAAGAATAGGACGGAAAATTTTGCACCCAATATGCTAATATGACATGGAAATACTGTGATTTAATTTATAATAAAATAATAAAAAAGGAGAAAAGAAAACACAGATCTGCCTGCACAGCTGGGGAGAATCTGCTTCTTCAGCTTTCTGAATAACCTTTTCAACTAGGTCATGGAATTTTAAATGGAGTCTCTGAATATATGGAAAAATCAGTACATCAAGTTTTAGTATAACAAAATTGAGAGTGCAGAAAGGGACAATGAGAAGTTTTGAATGTAAAAATACAGTATTTTGTTTTAGAGTTTATTTTTGGCGAAAGATGCAGAGGGAAATAAAATGAAATATATAAATATGAAGTTAAAGAATAAGGCTGTAAGAATGAACATACAAAACTACAGATATTATGAGGCAACGCTGCTTTTTAAGTCTAGAATTCATATCTGCAGGGATGTTGTACATTACAGTGCGTAAGATCAAAGTGGGAAAGCAATAGGCATCTGGGTTCTGTGCTGAAAGTACAATTCTTACATATATGTATATAAAGAAAATAGAACCTAAACAAGAGGAAGGTCTCTATGTTTCATGTTATGTTTTATTCTCTCTTTTAAATTTATTTTTCATATATGTACTACACTCTACCTGACACAAGTGATTATTCTGCTTATGCAAAGAATACTTTATGAAAAAGGTATGGCTTACAGTGCTGGAACTTGTCAAAAGAAGGCATAGGAGAAAAAAGAAAATGGTGTCTACACTTAAACTGCAGATTCAACACCAGGAAACATATGAAAGCAGTCCCATCTTCTAAAGAAACAGAATGGCCACTGACACCAACTGAATGCAAGCCCGGTGCTCAGTACCTTTGAAAAGGTAGGTTGTTTAAATATAAATATGGGTATAGAAGCCTAATTTTAGGCACTTTTTTAATATCTTGACCAAGGATAAAAGGAAGCACTGTTTCAGAATGTCTTGCTTTGATAGCCCCCAAAAAAGGTAGGAGGTCTGGCTAGGTAAGATGAGTGAAGCTCTCATTATGTTTAATCTTTCTGCTTTCTTAACATAATGAAGAACTACTAGGTATTATATTGAAAGTGCTTTTTTCTCTGGAATACTTGATTTTCTATTGTTGTTCTGTTATTGTATTGAAAAAGTGAATGAAGTACCTATTTATTCTGTGCTTTCACAATAATTTAAAAGAGAACGCAGAGACAGCAGTAAGTTTGTATTTTATGTGAGAATCTAGAAGTCAAAGATGTTTTACAAGGCCTCTGGCTTCTGAAAAGAAAGAGGTGGTACAGAGCACACTCAGTATCTTTCAGGTCAATGTCCTGCTGGTCAGCAGGTCACAGAACAGCAATTAAGTTGCCTTCAATTCCATCTTTATGAAAAGACCTAGGGAAGATACCAAATGAAACTAAAGGACTTGGGAAGAAAACCGGGGCATTTATTAAAATAAAATAAAGTATATCTGTAGAAAACAGAAAAAAACTATTAGTTTTGTTAGCCTTCTCCTTCCAACATTTCCTGAATCCAATCACTATAAAAATAAGATAATCACCTCTTTCGTTACACCTTATTGTTTGACAGGATGTGTTAAGCTGGTGTCCCTAATGACTACAGTAATACCTGCTGGTAAGGGCATGTGAACATCTGAATGTAGCCAACAAGCTACTCATGACTCGTTTCTTCTCTACAGATCAATATGAGAATCTTATGGATCAATTCATTTCCTTTAGTGGAGCAAAAACCAGCATGCTTCACAACAAAAGGCAGCTATAACAAGCAGCTGTGATACTTACATATAATTCCTCACAAAGGAATGAACAAAGGAACGCCTCTAAAAAATATGTCGGTCTTCATTATTTTAAAGTATAAAATTCATACTCACATCATTTTGTCTGTTCAATTCTCTCTGGGAAAGTATGACCCAATCCGCTAGAATATTTATGTGTTTGGTAAAAAGCACTGAGGTTTCGCTTCCCAGCCAAAAGGTCTTCAGAAGAACTGTCTGTGGCATGACTTTCTGATGCTGTGAATTGGTCCCTTCAACCAAACTGTAAAAAAAGAAAGTGAAAAAAACCTAAATCTTTATGCCACTTTGATTACTATAGTTACCAGACAGAAACCTTGTCTTCTGTCAAAACACACACAGGTTTGGCAATTTTTAAGTATGGAAAGATCAGACACAATTTCTGATGAATAATAAGTAAAATAATGATGACTATTACAGTCAGACTGAAGGAATTCTAATATTGTGCTAATATTACATAAAGTAAAGGCTGCCTTTACTATATAAAGGCAGACCAAAATCAAGACTTTTTTTATACTTCATAAACTACGGAAAGACAATTGTCTCCCTAGCAAAAGGCAGCAGTTAATTGCATTTTAAAAAAACATTTAGTATATTCCAAACACTGCTTGTCTACCTTAAAGAATGAATACTGAAGCATTGCAAAGCTAAATATACAGCTTTATGAGCAAAATTAAATGCGTACTGAAAGTTGTAATATAATGAAATAATAGGTTGGCAAAAGTTAGAGGCCTTAAAACACGATTAGGAAAAAACCTATATAAATTGCAATAAACAAAGTAAGAATTAAGAAATATAAAAGGAAATGCTAAACTGCCATTTCTGTAGAACAGTGTCTTATTAGGGAAATAGAAAAATCATGATATAACCTGCTGTAGATACAGAAATGTTTGTGAAATTGTGAAAAAGTAATAAGTATTATCCTATAAAACCCACCTTTTTGTCAGAAACTCTACTTCAGCTTTTACTAAATCAAAGAAAAACTTCAATAATGCTTTGTGAACTATCTTCTGTTCATCTCCTCTCCCTGAAACTGGGACTGCATGACAAATGGTTTTGCAATAAAGGCAAGACCTGAAAAATAAACACCGAAAAATCCATTTGTATGACAGAAATCATAGTCTGATCTATCGGCAGAAAAGTCAGCTTTGACTTTTGACAATTTTGACAAGGAAATACCTTGGTCACCAGCAACATTAATCATTTTAAAGCCTAACTTTCTGGTTTTAAAGCTATATTTAAAAAAAAATAAAAATCAACACGTTTGTGACTGGGGCTTTGTGTTGTAGATGAACATTTTGTATTATAGTGTAAACTAAATAATTTAACCGTATTTAGTTTTTCTGTCTCCACTTGAGATATTGTACAATTACTGAATTTGACAGAACTTCTTTAAAATCCTTTAATTACACGGTAGTCTTGTAATATTTTATAGACATTGTAACATCGTACAAACCTTAGTTCAAATAACTGTTCCAAACATACTATTTGATGGGACTACAGTTTATGATGAAGTCTAATGATTGTCTAACGTGATGGAGGTAATTTTGAAGTAACGGGCAAACACAATTTTTGGGCTAGAATTTTGAGTAATAGAACCACCGGTTATACAATTGCTGGGTATTCACATTCTGCCAGTAAGTACTAAAAGATAAAATACTTTCTATAAAAGATAAATTATCTTCCATGCCATGTGACATGTTCGTAATAAAAACTATTAAATGCCCAGTTACATGATTCAAGTACAGTGATTCTATGCCCTTCAAGACTATAGACATACTTACAATCATACACATTCATATATCTGTAATCACAGTTGTATCAAAGTATTTAAACCTGGTCTAGTGGAAGGTGCCCAGGAGCTTGGATCTAGATGATCTTAAAGGTCCCTNCCCCCCCCCCCCCCAACCATTCTGTGATTCTACAATTTTATCATAGTAATAAGAAGAGGTTCTGTTTCTCTTCCAAATGAATGGAATAATTGATTTCTATCAACGTAAATTACAAAAAATGAGTTCTCAAGCTAAGCATGGACTAACTACCCATCATTTGTAGATGCATAGGATATAATCAGATTTCCTGAGCAAGATGGTAAAGTTTATGATTAAAATCAAAATACAACATGAAGCTTCATGTTTGGTAAGGTAAGACTGGAATCTGCTTTGTTGCTACAGATATATATGTGTGTGTATATATATACATACATACCAGAACAGCAGTAATACATAGTTTATTGTAGTAATACATAGATTATTGTAATTTGTGGAAAGCTTAAAAAATAAAATAAATCATTTTTTAAAAAAGGAAGGAGGACAAGAAAACGTACACTTTTCCCTTTCCAAAAAAACATCCTCTGCCTGTCAGCTAACAATTACTGAAACGTAAAGTGAAACATCCAAATCTCAGTTACAATTCTAGACCTTCACATACACCTAACTTGTTCTGGTGAAAATGTGACTTTGATACAATAGGATTCCAACCCTCCTCCCCCGTCCCTGAGTTTGGAGTAACATAACAACTATTGCATCCAACACCTCATTAAGCTTTCTTACCTTACAAGCATCTCTATCAAGGACCATGTACCTTTCTTACAGATAGGACACTGAAGAAGATCCAAATAATACTTTAACATGGACGGGGACTTCCAAGGAGGATCACGTTGGAGAACAAGGTACAAAATGTGATGAAGTTTAGCATAAAGTATTGCATCGGTATTTCCCTGTAATAAAATGAGAAAATAATATTGGCTGCATACTGGCCAAACATCCATAATCACTAACTAAGAATTTAAGTATTTTCTTTATTCCTTGCAATCCCAAGTGACTAAATTTAGTCAGTGAAGTAACATGCAATTTAATGCATAACTACAAGCAGCAAAACTCAGGCTTTACAAAAAACAGGAAGGAAACAAGGAGAACTTGCTCTAGTGTGGTATTCCAGCTAAATACATCACTGCTTAGAACAAACCTTCTCAATTGAGCTATCTGTGGCTTACGAGGTTAAAGACAAAGTCACACAAATGCTGTTTCTAAAAGCAACAAAAAAAAACATCTGGGCCAGTTATTCCACAATATTTAGATCACTACATTCATGTGGCTTGAAAATAAATAATAATTTTTAAAAAATCCTTAAGTATCACATTCTTCCCTTTTTAACACAAACACATTGATGAACACAAAGTGAAGGGTGAATACATCACTAAAAACCACTAAATACAATGTCAGAAGCAAAGATCATAATATTTTCATTTCTTGCTTTAATATTTATAATTCTTTGTCTCTCACCGATAGGATGTACTCTAGAAGAGAATGAAGAAGTTGCACAGGCGGTGTAGAGTACTTTTGACCAGCAGCAATTTCTGTGATTACATCAGGAAATAAACACTCTTCCACTAATCCTTCAAGTACATACCATGTGCCTCTGGACAGGTTAGTATTTTTAACCTAGGAATGAGATATCTTTGTAAGTATAAGAACAGCTTAATAAAAAAAAACCCCAACCTTACAAGAACTAACAAGCAATCTTTAAGTAAAATGTTGATAATATAATAAAATAGGGAGAAGATTATAAATTAAAGCAGAAATATTACTTATTGCCTGATCCAATAAGATGCTGTCATCTATAAAGGCCTTCACTCTTACTGAACTGGGCTTTCATTGAAAAGATAGTAGATTTCAGAATGTGCTTCTGTTGTTAGAAGATCTGAATACATCTACCCTTTAAAAAACAAATTACAATTCACACACTCAATAACTTGCCTATAATTTATTCTGGAAAGGTACGCAAAGGAGTGTTAATATTTCCTGAAGTGCAGAGTACATCCCACAGTATATGACTGGAACAGTAAGATAATTAGTACCACTGAACAGCTAAAAAAATTAGAGAAAAATGTAAAATCATGAAATATATCATTTATGAGTACATATTATAAAACCATAAACCATGTAACTGTTTTATCTCTCTAGTTCTCCTATTCCCATATAGCATGTCAGAGAAGCCGCTAATGCTACAGATAGCACAGGTATTGATCCCAGTGGATTTCAAAGCTCTGAAGATCTTCTTAATGGCACAGGGCTTCCTTCTTACTCTCTGCCGCTCATGACAGCAAAACACTTAACTTTGCAAGCTTTCAGAGGACCCAGAAGGATCTAATGGCTTTCATGAAATGCCGCATCTGTGCTGCAATTTCCCCGTTATTGTCTGTTCTCTCAGCTTTCCAAACCTTTATTTCCACAGATTAATGACACGAAGGAGGCGCTATTGAAGATCTCAGCTACGTTGCTATTTACATCTTTCCTCTAGTCCAGGTTCAAGCCAAAGCTAAGATGCAAAAACCAGTTGCAACCATACTGCTAACTGAAGCACAGCTTCCCTCTGCCTGACAACTTCTATTTTGAAATCCAGCTATTTTGTTTGACCACACAGCCTGAGGCTCTGGCAATTCAAAGAAACCAGGATAGGGAGTCACAACAGAGGGAAGCAGAGTCAGGAAGATCACTGATTGGACTGCTGGGAATTAAAGAGTTACATAAATTACTTTAGTCCCTAACAACTTGTAGACTTTATGATCTCTGCCAAAAAAAATGGCTCCTAATGTACATTACATAAAGCTACTCAAGACAACCCACCAATTGCTTTAACATTAGTTTAAAATTTAAATTAACACAGACTTTGAGTCCAATTGTGGTTTTGAGGTCAACGCAGTATGCTGCTATTAGCAAGATAGTTTCCAAAAATGTTTCAGTAATAAACTAAAATCATTAGCAGCCCAGGTCAAACCCGAAAAAACTCTGGAAAGAAATGGTAATAATAGTTAAATCGCAGCTAAAGTCTCAGTGAATGAGCTCCACCTTAGCATTAGATACTTAGTTTCTCTGCAAATGTTTCATTTCTCAGATTTCTAATGTATGCTGTTGTTACATTAACAATAAATAAAGCTGCTCATCTAGACAATTTTCTTTTAATCAAGTCTTTGTGCATCTGGCGTTTGCAACTCACATTTATTTCAATTTTCTCATTCATACATGCACTATTAGAATCTTCACATTATTTCCTTTGGAAATAATGGTTGCATTCATACTTTTGTAATGTTAATTATATGCAAACAGCACATCTAAAGAGCAATCATAAACTGTTTAATGGCAGTCAAAGAACAACTTCTGTGTTGCCTGGTTTTAAGATGTGTGAAGATGACTCAGTCTACTGTGCGTGTACAAGCATGTTACTGCTGGCCCTCATCAGGCGATCGTACCAGCATCCCTCTTTTTATATGGTGACTGAAACCTGTATCTCTTGAACATTCTGGCACTAGAAGAAAGAGCAACATTGATGCCTTATTTGGAAAGTACACCGAAACAAAGCTGTTTTGGTAAAGCGTGAGGCCTTTCGGATTAAATTCACTGTAAGGAGGAAGTGGAGAATTTATTTTCAGCTTATTTGTAAAGGGTAAGGAAGGATGATAGAAAACTGAGGGGATGAACTTTTTCCAGTATCAAGAGACACCTACTGTAGTGCCTTAATATTCAGTAAGCTGTACAAAGCTGCATCAGCTCGCATTCTGGCTGATGAAGAACCAGCAGTTTCTTGTGAAGCACTGCTGGTACAACCATTAAAACTTTGAGCAGAAATGAATGAAAAATGAAGGTCCACAGACTATAAGTCGTGTTTTCTATGGCGTAATGTGGCAGAGAAGCTGACAAAAGAGCAATAAATATTTTAGGGAAGATGACAGGCAAGAGAACACTTAGCTGAGTTAAGCCTTCCTAGCAGATGCAAACTGAGATGACTGAATATAGGATGTAGTCCTAAACTGTTAATTTAGTTTGTAGGTTTCATTTTACTTCACTAGTATTATTGGAAATGTTTATTGGAGCTGTTTTTAAAAGCCATAAATATACTGCCTATAAAGGTCACATATCAGATGCAAAGCTAGCAATGGATATTCCACAAAGCAATAAAAGACGATGGCAGGTCATGCATAACAAAAGTACTAGAATTAAGCTTAAAATGGGTCATGAGGATACCAAATCTTCAGCCACCCAGAAATACAAAAAGCTAATAGATATTAAGTGTTTCCCATTTTAATTTTTGAGTAACACAAGTTACCATATAAACTACAGTAGTTCATACCTGCCACATATAATGCTTTTTAAGTAGTAAGAGACAATGTTTCAACATTATTTAAAGACTTATTCTTAGTGTTATAGATAGAAAAGGGAAAATTTTGAAAGTATTTATTTACTTAAGATGTGACAAAGACTTAATAAAATGTGTTGCTGATTGTACCTGATTTATGGCATATATGTGGCTTAATAGGAAGAAAACTGAGAAATTAAATAAATAGTACGAAGAAAGAAATTAACTCAAAGTAATTATGAAAATACGACTGGAAAACAATGTGTTCTACTTGCAATCTGTGCTTCAGTACACTCTACAACCCACATGATGATGTTTAAGGCTCATGCTGGAAGAACAACTATTCTTTCTTACTAAAGTGAGACAACCTTTAGCTGAAGTCTGTCCTTCCCTGCAAAAGCATGTATGCACTGCAAAAAGTTGTATACACTTTCTCTTTACTGGTACTGCAATACAGTCCATTTACCTGGACTTCCGTAAGGCCTTTGACACGGTCCTCCAAAACATCCTTCTCTCTGAATTGGAGAGATACAGATTTGATGGATGGACTGTTTGGTGGATAAGGAATTGGTTGGATGGTTGCATCCAGAGGGTAGTGGTCAACGGCTCAATGTCCAGTTAGATATCAGCAACAGAGCCTTGGTGACAGGACAAGGGGCAAGAGTTTTAAACTGAAAGAGGGAAGATTCAGACTAGATACAAGAAAGAAATTCTTTACTGTGAGGGTGGTGAGACACTGGCAGAGGTTACCCACAGAGGTGTTGGATGCCCCATCCCTGGAAACGTTCCAGGTCAGGTTGGATGGGGGCTCTGAGCAACCTGATCTAGTTGAAGATGTCCCTGCTCATTGCAGGGGGGTTGGAACTAGATGACCTTTAAAGGTCCCTGCCAGAACAAACCATTCTATGATTCTATGCATAAATCCAGTCCTTGAATAATTTAAGATGCCCTAAATCACATTAGGGCATCTTCGCTTCTTTTCTTCTAACACTAACAGTTAAAGTCCTCTTAACCAGCAGGATTAAAGAGTTTCTTTGTAATAAAGGGCACAGTACTGAAAGAGTTATAAGAACGAACAAAATTCAACAGTATTCCAATGATGCTCTTTAACTCTTCAATAATTTTATTCATTTTTGATAACTTAAATATTTTAAAATACTTCTTCAATAGCTAATTCCACAATGAAGGTATGTTTGCCTAACTTCATAATAAAACTCCATATATGCAACATGTCCTCTTTGTGAAAATCCTTACCTCTGGATTGCATTTGTTTAGTTGGTCTTTTTGAACAAACCTGTGCTTAATAGCCTGTAAAACAGGATAAAGTCAACCTCCACATTAGACAGCAATAAAAATATTCAATAAATACTGTATAAAACTTCCAAAATGGCATCTTTTATTGGACACAGTTCAAGAACATTCAACGTAGCAATCTATGTATATTTATCCTTTTAATATTTGGATGGCAAAATTATGAAATAGAGGATTAATGACCCAAAAGGAAAACAATATGGGCAACTTTTCCTCCCCATTTTTCCTGTTATTCTCTGCTTCTTGTTTATGTGATTGCTTGTAAGGACAGCTTTACTAGAATTGGTCCACGTAGCTACATTCAGAAAAAAAAGTGATTTCCCCTTTTCTACGGCAAAATACAAAGTTTGGATTGCTCTTGCAAGTTACTTATAATGTGAAGATATGGCAGTAAGTGCAAAGATATATTACTATTATTGCTATATTTAGTTATGGCCTAGTGTTACAGTCGTACTAGTACATGTTACCAAAAAAGTCTTTTAGGAGAGATTTTGTTTAGGATTATGATTACTCCATCTGCACATAATAGTTTGAGGGAAAGAATCTGATAAGAAGTGCACTTATGTGTTGTATACATTAAAAGTCAAAGACATTTATTTTTTAAAGGTCTGGAGGGTATAGTCTCGATAAAATGTCACTGATAAAAGATGTAGAATTTGAAGGTGTATAGATTTAAGCAGCATGAGTCTTCTATTTGTTAATCTCATGTTTAAACAGTGTGCAAATTGAGGACTTAAAAAAAATCTAATTCTTTTACTACTAAAAATTTATATTAATATACATAGAGGACCTGATTTTGCCGTTACAAAATCATACAATGCTTCATGTAAGCAAGCTCCTACAAAAAAAATACTTACACACCATTATCTGCATCACTGTAACTTACAGAGATAATATACCCTAACTTAAAGTAATTAATTGTTTTTCTAGATATGAAACAATGTTTTTAATTATTAATGTAGCAAGTTTATCAGGATTAGATATGTGACAACATTAAGACAAAGGAGTGCATTTAGCTCTATTTTTTACTTGTAATAAAAAACATTCATATGAATCAACAAAATACTTGCTCTAGGATATGGTTAGTTTTAAAAATGTGTAATTCAGCTAGGTAACAGTAAAGTCATAGAAAGACTAATCCAATGACATTTTGTTGAACAATATTAGCTACTACTTATATCATACATTACACGAAGATTTCAAGCAGTTCACCATGTCTTCCACACACCCATGCCTACCAACTACCACTACTAAATTATTTTCTAGCTAATGGCATATGTAGTAAATATGGGATTATTAAACAGGTTAAAAGGCATTATTACTATTTCAAAACATGTTAAAATATCTACTTTATTAGCTCAGTACTATAATGAAAGATAAATTTAATAACATACATTTTATGCTAAGAAAGTATTAACTGATTGTTACTTACTGCAGCAAAATACATATGTTTTATAACAGCATTTTTCATTTCAGTGAGCTGCATGTTAGATGTGATTTGGTCAGCTTCTTGTGCACCCAGGAAATGGTTCATCTGGATATCTTCAGTATTTTGTATCTCATTCTGTGCAGAGCAAACAAATAAGACTTTTTTCAGTTTCAAAGCTAAAAAAAAATATTATTTAGGGAGGTAGTCTTATACTTAAACAGAGACTTTAAATGCTTTGTAGGATGTATGCTGGAATTCACAAAATTTTGCCAAGATGGTACTATAAATTGGTTGAATAGAAGTATCTTTATAAGCATATTGAAAATAATGTTCAGAAAGTGCCACAAGAAATAAAGACTAATTAATGCATCAGAGTTCAGTTATCCCTGGCTCATCAAAAGCTATTTAGAGCTCTTTTCAATTACCAAAAATACTTCACTCTCTTCTGTAATGTGCAACAAACTCAGTATTTGTTTATAAATATAGTTATCCACATGCCAAATACTTTTGGGTTTAATGACACGTTTAAGGGAAAATCTGAAAACAGGATGAACGCGTACAGTGTTTGAAACTTTATCTTGGAAACTTTAAAGTATAAACTGTTCATGGCTTGCATCTTGTTGTTGCATGCACTACTGTGTTTTTTTGCCTACTCTTATTTCCTGTATTTCCCATACTTGATTCACCCATCAGATTTAGGTGTTTGAATTAGAAGTCAAGCTACCCCAAGCCTTCCACACCTGCTCCCAATAAAAAATGGCCATCAATGCTGTCACCAAGAGGAACACTTCGCCTGTATCTATGTTCTCAACTCAAACTGAAGGAGAAGGCTGGTTTTGTAGTTATATGTGTACTTCCCTAAAACAAAGATGGGGGTTTTATTCTTAGTCTGTGTATCTTTGATGAAAAGCATACATTGAAACTCTCAGTGAAATTTGTTGTTCTTATGTCCTGCAATAACTTTTAATTTTTTTGGTAGTTATTTTTTGCTAACAAAAATTATTTTGCGACTTCATTGAGAGTCTTTTCAGAATGAGTTGGCAATCAATTTGAGAAATACTTCCTCATTCCCTGTGCTGGGAATAGCTGGAATAGAAATAGAAATAGCTGGAAACAATAGGTGTACTTAGAGAATAAATTACTTAATAAAAAAAAAAAAAGAACTCCTAATTTTTAAGTTACTAGTTTATTTCAGGCTCGTAGGCAAGAGCTGAAAAGATTTCATTGTAGAGGCCTTTATAAAATAAATGCATGGTCATGGTCAAATTGATGAAAAAATGTCTTAAAAAATCCTTACTACATTTCTGACTAATTGAAAAGGTCTGAGCTTTGGTTTTAGTTTTTGAAAAGTCCAAAGACAAACTCCATTATGGAAACACAGCTCTTGTTTCAGCCACAGGGATTGGGTCAGAGTTTAAGTCAGTTAGGAAAAATAATTACGGGGAAGCTTACATTGATAATTCCTATGCTATAGCTTCCTACATCATCAGTGGTTTGTTTCCAAACCACCCACTGACTGTTTATCTGTCACATAGTGTAGACCCTTGAACAACTACATAAGCATGCATATGCACACGAGGGTTTACAATACAATACATAGAAAGAGTTAGCACATAAAAGCTGTTTCAGAGCATTAGCTTTGAACAAATGAATTTGACACCTTGTAGGATCAAATCATTAATGACAATCCCACAGAGTATTTTAACACTAGAGTTACGAGGCTGAGATTATAAGAAGAGATACTGAAATATAGAGATAAAGCAAAGACTTGTTCCAAAAAATCACAGCAAGAATAATCTGAACATCAGTGCAGTTCCACTGAAAAAAAAGGTATAATACTGTTTTGCTGAATTCAGCATCTGGACAGGTATGTGGGTGTTTAGGGGAGAAAGGGGGGTATTTATTTTTGCTAGAAGTAGCAGTCAAATGGCAGGACTACAAATTTACAAAGTTGGAACGTTCTAATGAATTATGTGCCCAGTACTTCTGGGAGGGAGAGAAAAGAGGAAAAGAGCATGTCTGTAACATTCTTTGATAAAGCCTAATACATTTGGACAACTGTTGTGATTTGATTGCCTATGTTTTATTCTTTTCCTTTTAAGAGACTAGGAGTCTTGGCAGTTTTCTGAGTTCTTTAGATGCATTTAAATAGAAAGCTAATGCTCTCTTGGCCTCTGAGGTGAGCTACTTTAATGAAATCTAAGAAAAAAAGATACCTGCAAGTTAATAGACTGGTTAAGATGGAAACCTGGTATCACATCTGGGAGGAATTCAGGGTGCATAGCAAGAAACACTTTATTCTCATAGAGATCAATAAAAGGTGAAGTAGCCATAAAAACTGGACACTCATTCCTCTATTAAATGTAAATGTCTATCTTAGCTGAAAGGTGTAATAGAGAACAGTTTCCCTGAACAAGTTTCATTAAGAGAGTAAGCACTAGACTGAGATCCCATGTTGATGCATGTTTTGTTCAGGGTGTAAACATTAAGACCTTTCAACTCTCTTCTCACCCTTTTGTAACAGATTTACTGCTCACTGAAACAGGAAGAGCTAAGTATATGCTTTGATCTGAAGAATCCAAAGGATTTGCAAAAGTATTCCTAGTAACAAACACAGTTTTAGCTCCTACTTGCTTGCAAAGGTAGTATTTTCAATTAGCAGTTGACTAAAATCATCCCAGAGTCTGAGGAACCACCAGACCAAAAGAATCTTCTGAGGCCTTTGAGTAGTTCCAGGTCACAATGCTAAGAAGTCCTCTGTAGTGCACTTGAGCCAATGGTGAATAGCGTATCTGGTAAGCAAACAACTATGAATCATGGGGCATCTCTCTTTCTCAAAGGAAGCAGTAAGAAAAAAGTCTAGTCCTAGTGCATTCTGCACATACAAGAAAATTCACTGAACAGTGCCATGTCCCCTCATAGTTCAGATGGCAAGATGAAAGAGAAACAAGCTGCTTTTCTTGCTCTGCCTTACTTTTTGCAGCACTGTAAATTTAACTCCTAATCCAATTTTGGAGCTAAATGGTAAACCTAACACTCTGAACCATTTGATATCGCACTTCATCTGGCTTAGCCATTCCAACAGAAAACTGTCTCTCTGGTATGACGATTATCAGTGTGGCTTCTGTCTTCAAATAAGGTTCACACAAGTCCTCGGGTCTTAATGGATCTGAGGATGTACTTACTGTCTCATGTTCTAGTTTAGTTAACAGAAGAAAGCTATTATAGGCACTTTGGAGAATCCTCTTCTACCAACCCAGAAATATAGAGCCTGCATTCCCAAGAATTTAAAGCTTTTGACTAGTAAAAAGAGTAAGAAGTTTTGTCATGAATGGTGACAGGCTTTCTAACATGCAAAGAGACAAATTTTGAACCTAGTCTTTGCACATGTAAGCATCATGTGACTTGAGCTGTAGGGACTCGTTTACATTTTCTGAAACACAGACAATTACATCCCTTCTGACTCCAAGGATGAGAGTTCTGCAAATGGAGAAGCATTACAGCATATAAACTGTTGGTATATGAGACATTCTTACCCAGTCCTCTTGGCATACTAACCTATTCTCATAGAGTTGCTGGTTGATTATAGAATCCTTCAGTCTAAATTAATTTTGTTTAGTTTTGTCTACCGCAGAAAGATCATAATTTGTAATGGACAGTTAAAGGTACGCTCAGATAGCAGTTCATACAACTATTTTAGGAAATTATAATTCTTGCAGCATCGAGCTCAGCCCATCATCTGAAAAGGGAATACAGGTGACCAGCTTACATTAGACTCCTAGCACGGAAATAGTCTAAGTGAATTGTCTCTGCCTAGTATACCATTCCCTTACAAAATTCATATGGCAACCACCAGTTCTTCCCAGCCATGACAGACTGCTACCAAACTGATTTGGAGTTAAGAATCTGAATCTTAGCAAAAAAATCTACAGACTATTTCACCATAGTCTATCCATAACATTATTAGAAAAAGGTAGAATAATTAAGGCCCGTTGACAAAAGAGTGATTACATTGATCCTGAAGCATGAAGATACCATTACAATACAGCTTAACAGTGTCTGCCAAACCCAATTAAAAAATAAATATATATATTCACATACATAGGTAGACAGATAGATACACATTTGAAATCCTTACCAAAATAAAGAGAATATAAATGAAAACTGGTACTTTTTTCTTGGTATTTTGTGAACAACTATTTAGTTGATGGTCACCTACACTGGAACGTCCCCTAATTAATTTTTCCAGTAATAGTAGCACAAAGCGGGAGCCAAGGAATAACGTGAAGAAGAAATAATGTATGCTTCCTTGGTGTTATTTCTTGTATGAAACAGAACACTCCTTTTGGAAAGATAATTTTTCTATTACAGAATCACAGAATGGTTGAAGATGTAAGGGATTTCTGGAAGTCACCTAGTCCAAACCCCCAGCCCAAGTAAAGCCATGTAGAGCAAGTTGCCCAGGACCGTGCCCTGACAGCTTTGAGTATCACGAAGGATGGAGAGTCCACAGCATCTTTGGGCAACCTGTTCCACTTCTCCATCACCCTCAGAGTGAAAAAGACCCAAAAAACCACAACAGTGTTTCTTGACTTTGAGACAGAACCTCCTGTGCTTCAGTTTGTGCCCATTGCCTCTTGTCCTGTCTCAGGGCACCCCTGGCAACAGCCTGGCTCTGTCTTCTTTGCACCCTCTCTACAGGTAATTATATACATTCATGAGCCTTCTCTTCCCTTGGATAAACAGTCCAGCATCAGAAAGTTGTGTTACCTTTAATCAAATTACAAAGCATTCAGGCTGATCATTTTCCCCTCTATTATTAATGCCGCATTATTTACAGTAATCAGTAAACCTGATGTAAAATGCTAACAATAAAAAACTCATTTTAGATACGTTTTTTAAATTTACTTACCTCTAAAAGGTAATCTCCTAGATATTGCAAAGGGTAGTATCGAGCTTCAGAGAGACATTTTTTGTTTCGCATAGGAAAAATTTTATTGTTGATTAATATATGAGTTATATTGCACTCTGCATTTTGAGATGAACATACGGTTGCCTTTCCAGCTTGAAGAACTCTAAACATATTTGGAAAGAAGTATTTACTGCATTATATTAATACTGCCTAAAACCACATTATTATTCACAAACAACAAGCATGCAAGTGCAAGAGAATAAGGGTTCCACATGTAAGGCACTGCCCAACCTTCATTAGGAGGATAAAAGGGCGCCCACTTAACAAGACATACTTCTCTTCATAATTTAACACTATTAATTAAAATCTATGTACACCTCCTACATATCTGACAGAAAGCTTTACCTCTGCACTTTTTCAAAGATCAAATTTTGTGACAGCACCTATAATTTATTGCATTATGTCCTCCACAACGATGACGGTCTTTCAATTATGTTTTGCAATAAATTAAGCAATTTACCAAAAATGGAACACTTCTTTTCTGAAGTGTAACATGATATTTTCATAATGCAAATACACTTTTATATTTCATTTTGGAGTCATTTGCAGCATTTGGTGCTGTCCAATATCATACACAGAAAAGACATTTGTTTGTCTTTGGGACACCATTACATGTAAGAATTTCCCACGGGGCAATTTCCAGAGTTATACTGCTGCAACTATTCCTATCTTTTATAAAAGATGCCAGTCAAAAAAATGGCGGAAGAAGTAAGGTCTCTTGACATGCTGGATATAAGTTTTATTTTTTATAATCCAGGTAAGTAAAAAGAAAAGGATGCTGGTCTCACACACTTACCCATCCAACGACTATGCACTAAGGGCAGGAAAAGCATAGAAGAGGGAAAAAAGGTACAAGTGTTGTAAATACTAGAAGAAAATCAATCTTTCCCCAAAGCTACAGTGGCCTTTATGACTAAAACCAGTACTTGCTGGAGACAAAAAATATCTACCTTTCAGTGTTTTCTGACTGAGTAAAAAGATCCCCATACCGGTGTACGGGAAACAGTCTGGAAAAAGATTCCTTCCACAAAGCTGCATGTTCACCTGTCTAACTGATGTAGTTCCTGTTAAGGGTTTTTTCTATCGTGAACACCGAGTTGTGCAAGACAGCATTTCAATCGTGTTATGAGAATCTGCACAGGCAGTTTTTACAGAAAAAGAAAGGGCATTTTTCACAAATGCAGCAGGATGAGTGCATCTTTCTGCAAGATAGCACATAGTAAACTCTTCTGCTCAGCCAAGAAAATAGCATACTTAGAATACTTTCAAGTTGGCAAAATCAGAAGCTGGTAACTTCAGCTACACCTCGCTTTGTCTTTACGAACTGCAGATAGACCGGCATTCTGCAATGCAGCACGCAGCCCTGTACCATCATCAACCAAACTGCACCTCCCTTCTTGCCTGTGCATCTGTGGCATGCCCAGACCTGAGGAGTACTCCTAAATAACTGGGATTTCAACAGAGAAGGAGAGTAAGACAGTATCTGTGCCCGCAATGAATGTAAAGCTCCAAAACAGTGTCGGGGAATGTTTGCTTTTACTGCACTAGAAGCAAATGTTACTTAACATGCTCTGTTTGTGATTCAATACAGTATTTAAACCACAGAATCCAAGTGTGTAGGAAGAGCATGGGAAAAAAAATGCAGTCCCAGAATTCTTGCACTTCCATTGTTTTCCTTTTTTGGTTTTCCTTTATACTTTTGTCCTTTCCCTTCTGAACTATCTGTATTTACATCATATCAGAAACATCTACTACAGTACAAATTAGGTCTTTAGAACCACAAGAAGCTGTTACATAGACATGACACAAAAACTGATCAGGTTGGTCACAGTGTGGCCCAGATCTGTAAGACACAGTTCACAGCTGCGTCAGGTCACCCACCCAAGCAAAATGATGTATCCTGTTCCAGCTACTATTTGAATGTAACATCCACGCAAAATAAACGATTACTCATAAAAACCGTAAGCCTATATATCTTGCCTAATGAGAAAGTTTCTGTACGCAGTTTACTTAAGACACAAACATAGGAGAATGCGTGTTATTTTTGACCCTATACTATAAATAAAGAAAGAAAAGTAGCGATGTTAAAGATTTAAAGTCATTTTATTATAAAAAGTACGGAAGTATACTAGTAAAAAACAATTCGGAGTTTGAAGAGCTGGAGGTTGTTATGGACCAAATTAACTGGGATGGAAGAACAAAAATGTGTTCGACCATATAATAAGTGTTCCATTGTTCATTATTTAAGCTTTAAGACATATCCTCCTACCTTCTAATAGACGCCATTCGTTTATCACCTTCCTTAACAGGGAGGACAACTTTCCATCTGTGGAAGGCCCCTGGAGCACTAGACTGTGTCAGTTCTTCGCGCCATCTTTTAGGTGCAGATTGCATTTGAGGTGAATAATGGCTGCCTTTTTCAATTTCATATCCCCATTCGTACGTTGTTTCATCAAGCCATCTGCCACTTTCGGCACTATTAATTATGTACTCCTTAGTTAGTATCCACTTTCCTAAAAAGCAAATGAACCGTCAACTACAAAAGATTTTTTGTGCAGACAAATGGCAATCAACTGAAGATCTAATATAAAATTAACTTCAACCTTTCTTGTGCAAATAAAAGCTGGAATTATAAGTACCATTTTAAAAACTTCTTCCTACCGCAAGAGTTCCTCTCTTCACACTGCAAAATCAGAAATCTCACAATGCCACTGAAAATGATCATTTTGTTTTCTTTTAACGATGAAGTACCTTTTTATTCTTCCTAAATAAAAATACTTGTCTATCTCCTCAAAAATCTGCAAATGGAATTTTTCAGCTTCCCAAATTTTATCCTTATGACTTCCGCAGAACCTTGCTTAACCCTTTATTTTTAGTATCATTTGACACTTTTACAAATGTACCAAAACATAGTACAATTAAGAAATATTTTACCACCAATGATTAAAAAGAGGAACGAAGGTTTTAGCATGCAAGCTGTTTCTTTTACGTATTCTTAATATTACTTGCACTGCAAGTGTAGTGAATACCAATACTAGGGGGATACGGTTTTAGACTTTTGTCTTTCCCCTTTCTTCTTTTCATATCCTTTTCTCTCATCCCTTGGCTCCACCTCCTCCGCCTCTCCTCTTTCATCTTCCGCATGTATGCTTTTGATACTGTATGTAATGATCTTCCCCTTTTTCTCTGTCTCTCTTTTCTTACAGGTTCAGGTCAAGAGCCGTGGTTAGTACCCTGCTCCTGTATTGAAACACTACCTACAGAAGATACTGTAAGAGAAATTGACTTGAATTGTGTGAACCTAATTGGTTTCACAGAACAGCAGGGTTGACTGGCAAAATGTCTCAGTGCAGGAGCACAGATGGTACTTCTACATAACCTAGCATAGGTACCAGTAGACTTATGACTGGAAAAGGTATGCTGTGCACAACCTGTATGTTAAAATCACTTTCATTTCGAAGTTTCCATCTCAAAACTTCTGTCAGCTAGGAAGTCCATGAAGACTGGCATCCTTGTTAGTATTCCTATTCACCTCTATGGAGTTCTAAATGGGTTTAAACATGATCTTTTACACTTACTTGGGAAAAACTGCAGTAGGAACGAACACATGCTCTCTGCCACCAAGGGCAAAAGCAATGATTAAGCAAAAAGAGCACCTCTTCCAGGATTAAAAACTACTAGATGGTACTGGGGAAGATTTGCAAGTACAGAAACAAGACAGAGTTTTGCATTACCATGTGGACATCTCTGTTCAAGAAAACATCTCCAGATGTTTTAAATCCCGAAAAGTAAGAAAGCATTAACTCAAAGGTTTGTAACAGTTAGAATGAAGTGCTACACCAGAAATCTTTCTGCATTTTAATATTGTTTCCTGTACGGAAACTTTTGGTCTATTTCCTTTTTGATTAGAGTGCCATCAGAATTTACATTAGTACAAGTCATGTGTTTATATATACTTACATCCACTCACCCCTACATTCTAGCAGCGATGGATGACTGAAAATACTTACTAATACGGTAAGTCCAAACACGAAATCAAGGAATTTACACATATCTTTAAACCCAAATATAAGTTTAGTTATTTCTGTTAACTCTTAAATTTAAGATTATGTATCCAAAATATTGCTTTAACACTTTGTATAATACAATACAGGGAAACAAAGATCATGTTTAACCACTTAATTCATTGGTATTGTGATATCTGTGACTCCACAAGATTTTCTAAACTCATCATAAAATCCTTCCAGGTATACTGCCTATAAAGAAATCTTAAGCTACAGAATTCTCAGCTGAAAAGCATTTTAGTTGCTTGTGTATGGGATTTTAGCATGAGGACTTAGGCAAATGAAAAGTAAGAGGAAAGATGAGAGGCTTGTGTCAGAATGGCAAAAGCCTGGAATTTTCTCTTGCTGCATAAACAGGAACTCACGGTGACCTTTACCAGTGAATGTTGCACATGAACTTGGTGTCAAAAATCCACGTTGGTTACAAGTGTCCATACTGTCTCTGCCTCCTTTTCAAGCAGTCCATGTTTAAGCGCCCATATCATTTGGATAGGACTTCATGATCTAACTAGTATATAACAAAGCTTTGTTTGGGAACAGATGCAGACCAAACAAAGGAAGATGGCAGGAAAAAATCCAAACCAAAAAGAAGTAACTCAGAACTTGAATGTAGTACTAAGTTAAAAAAGTCAAGGTTAAGGTCCTATGTTATGATCCTATGAAATTTTACAGCAAATCTTTTACTCACCTGACGCACAGGCAGCTAAGAACTTTTCGCTCTTGCACAGCTTTTTCGCTATAAGATGTGTACAATTTCTGTATTTCTAACAAAACAAAAGCAAAACAACACACTTGTGTCACTGGAAACAGTTTAACTTTCTTGGCTACTTATACACAGCACTAACTACTGCACAGTGTTTTCTTCTGAGGCTCGCATTTTGTCTTTCTGCTCCGGCCATCGGGTACTTTAGTGAACAATACCTTATCGTCTAAAAAAACACAGTCCAGTTTGAGGAGCCATTCGAGTAGTGCCTTTTTCTCTTGCTTTTTAAATCCAGTTAATTGGATTATCCGTTTCTGGCCGCCACTTGCCATCTGTTAAAAGGAAAAAAAAACACAAACGAAAAGGAGACGTTAGCACACAACACGCACATCACCAAGCGTTGCTTCCACGATCTCACTAGCACTTCCCACTCGTTTCCCCACAAAAAGGGGGACAAACCACAGGGCGAGGGGCCAGCACTACCCCACGGCGGTTCACCACACTTGAAGCCGCCTCTGCCTGCCCGGGGGGGGACACCGGAGCGCCGGTACCGGGGTAGGCCGGAGACCCCAAACTGCGCCCGGCGAGGGGCCGAGCCCCCCGCCGCCCTCCCCTCCCCCGGGACTGGGCACCGCGGCTCCCCGCAACCCGCTCGCCCGGAGGCGGCCGCGGCGTTCCGGCCTCCGCCCGGGGGGTGCGGGGGAGTCCTCCCGCCGCCCCGCCGTGAGGGAAAGCCGCCGCCCTCAGGGGAGGCCCCGCAGGAAAGCGCGGCTCAGGCGCGGCGGGCTCACCGGAGGCGCCGGGGGGCACCGGACCGCCTCCCCCTCAGCGGCGGGGGGAGCCCGCCCGCCCTCACGTACACACGCCATGGTGGGGGGGCGGGCGGACGGGCCGGCGCCTTCTCGCCCCTCGGGCCGGTGCGGGCCGTGGCGGGCGCTGCGCCCCGGCGCGTTCCCGCCTTCCCCCCGCCCCGCCCCCGGATGTGGCGGCGCGGCCGTTCCGGGCCGTTGTCACTGACGCTCCGCGGTCGCCGGGGCTGTCGGCGCCGAGCCGCGGGGGGACCCCGGCCGGGTAAGTGGCCCGCCCCCCCCCACCCCGGCGGGGCTGCCCTTCCCCTCCCCCTGCCGTGCGGGACCGGGCCGGAGGCCGCCGCCACCCGCCACGGCGTCCCCTGCGGCCGCCTCCTCCGTGTTGCGCAGTTCCGAGGCTTCCCCGGTGGGCGCCCGCCCCTCTGAGGCGGCCCCGCCGGAGCGGAGCGGAGCCGGAGCGCGGTGCGGGAAGGGGAGGCCTTCCCTCAGGCCGGGAGCAGGGGGTGCCCAGGGCGGGGGTGAGGCGGGGCGGGGGGCGAGCTGCGGGACGCGGCGGCGGCGCCGCCTCAGGAGTCTCTGAAAATCACCATTTCTGTCGCTCAGCAGAGTTAGAAGAGTGGAAGGCGGTCTGGTAGGGGTGGAAGACGGAAGAGAGCTGGCTGAGGAGAGGACGCTGGCAGAGGAACCAGGTGGAGTGCGATGTAGGTGCAGGCCGAAGAGTCTCCCCTCTGGAACAGGCTGGCGGTGGGCGCCAGGAAGGGGACCCCCGGGTTCAGGGCTTTGATTTATGTGATTTATTTATTTTTTTTTTAAATTTACGAGTCAACATGGAAAGGTCAAAATAATATTCAGATTGTACCTCAAGCACTCGATTTAGAATTTAGACATGTAGAAACGCCGAGATTATGACTCTTTGTGAAACTTCGTCTTGGTCCCTTGTGTGTTTGAGAGACGGCTTTTGACTTGATTCCTGTGTCATCAAGTGCACTGAATGGATAGTGCACAAGAAACCTGTTAGTGCTTTATAATGAATACAATTAGCTCTCTGGAACACTTTCTTTTTTATTCCTTTTTTATACAGTTGGAGAGTAGAAGGCACCCATCCTGATTCAAGCGAAATAAAGGTGATTGAATTGCCTCCTTAGACAACTGAACGCCACTCTCTCCCCTTCTATAAAATTCTTACGTGATAGTGGAAAGTCACTTTGTACCCATTGAGGTAGCTGTTTGCATATTTAAGACCTGTAAACTGAAAAATGTGTGGCAAAACATTCACAAGTGCTGAGTATTTGTCACTGCAACTTAGATCAGTGGAAGCAATCCATACGTAGATATTCCTGTGCAAACAGATCCAAACCCACCTAGCTTCAGACAGCTAAAATTTGGCAGCACATTGGACACTTGTTTTTAAATCTGAGTTTCCCAAATATCAAAATGGAAAAACAGTTCTGCCAGGCCTCAGATGGGTCTTGTGCTGCTGTTAATAAAGTACTCTGGTACTCTTAATGCTTACTGAAGTTTTTCCCATCTTCCTTAACGTGTTTCCTTAACGTTGCAGCCATATTTTTGTATGCAAGCATGAAAAGGTAACCATCAACAACCTCTGTCATCAGTTTTTGATATAAGTGGCACTGTAAAAACTCTGAACATTTACTTGAATATTCAGAGTTAAACGTCTGTATTTATTACTGGCATTTCTTGGATGAGAATTAAGACTAGTTGCATTTTCTATTTTGTACCTGTTGCGCCCTTATACTTTCACTATTGAGTTGTCAGCACTGTAAATTCTTGTAACTGGACTGCAGAAAATCAAAAACCTGAGTTTGTTTTATAAAATGTAATCTGAAGTTTAGACCAAGCTTGATGTATTGTCCCTAAATATTTTTTAATTTGATAGTCAAAATTTATCATATTTAAAAACTAGGAAAACGGTTCATATGAACAAATAATTCTGGGGTTATTTACTCTGGCAAAGCTGAAATAAATAATGTTTGGATTAATATTTTTTTAAAATTAACAATTCTTATTAACTACTACTAACTGTTAAGCATTACTTAACTTGTAGCTAATAGCAGTTTTATGCCACAGGGCTCTTAACAGGCTGGAGAAGTCTTCAGCATACAGTACCATGTATTTCAGTACACAATACTGTAAAGTAGCTACTAGTGAACAAGTTGCAAACTTAAGTGACGACCATTTGTTACCTTTTGAGAATTAAATATTTTCTAGCTTCCCCCTGCCCCGGCCTTATCTCTGGCATATAAAATACATGGAATCAAAATAACTGAGACCTCAAACATTTCACATCCATTTTCACTTTAAAATGCATTGTTACTGAAGTGTAGCTTTAAGAAATTCAGAACATGTTTTTACCCTCATTTTAGTGATGTCTGATAAGTTTGGATTTCACTTATTCTCTCCCTGTTATTTTTTCATTATAATCCTAAAATATTTTCTTCTTTTCCTTCCTTGTTGTGATCTCATAGTAGTAGCTAGATACGTCTTAATTCATTATGTTTTCTCTTATTTACAAGGGTTAATATTAGATCTCATACGTCTAGGGAGCAGTCTTTAACTGGAGTATTTTTAAGTATCCCTAGGTTTCTTTGTTCTTGTAATGTGTCAAATATATGGTACAGTTGCTCAGTATTATCAACTGTATTTAAGCTGTTTGTCTCTGGGTTTAGATGGATATCCACATTTACACTTCATCTTCTATAGCACATGTGACATCCTTTATAAAAATTCAGAAGTGATTTTCAGTGCTACACAAATGGTATTTCACTTACAAAACTTCTAATTACATTTTAAGGATTATCAAGAATGGCTGTACAGCTCTCATGTCCCTGGTTCTTTAAGAAGCCAAAATCAGAGAAATAGGTATTCCTTTTGCTCTTTCGCAAAAAGAGTTTACTTACAGTCTTTCAGGTGCCCATCTCTATCAGACATCTTCTTTCTTAGTTTTATTTCCTAGAGAGACAAAAAAGAGAAATTTCTTTTTCATTCCACTGTTCTAGCTTTCTACCTTACGCTTTTTGTCTCCTCTATGTTCTACACATAGTTGTGTTACCACCATGTCTTTTGCCTTGAAATTTCACTTTTTACATTTTCCCATAGATAGCTATTTTACTTCACATAGTACAGGCAGTTATCTTTCTCCAGGCCTCATTGATGTTGCCATGATAGATATGATCACTGTTGAACCTCGTCCTTAAATCTCACAATCTCTTTCTGCAGTCCTTCACCACTTTATCCTTCACTTTGCAACTTAGGGTTTGGGGTTTTTTTGGGGTGTGGGTTTGTCCCTCATTAGCCTTTTGAATTCCTGTGTTGAAAATTATATGTAATTTCTTGCAGCAATTTATAGTGATACAATCCATGCATAAACATCTCTTCCATTGTCAAATATGATCTGACAGATTTTTTTATCTAGTGGAAGATATTTTGCATTATGTGCTTAAAATATTTTCCGTCAGGGAAAGAAGTTTATCAGTTGACTGATTAACAATTTCAGAATTTAAAAAATTATTCATTAGAGCTTTTTTCTTCTGTTGCCTCAACATAATGAGTGTACTTGTTTAAGCAGTATAATTTGACAAAACAAAAATCACAATACCACAGGCAGATTTTGGTCATTTAGTAATCACAGTTTTGTAAAGAAAACCAGAAGCTACACTGAAAAGTCAGTCATAAAAGCTAAAACAGTGTGAAGTGTCTCCACACTGCCTTCATGTGGAGAAAAATCTAACTTTGTGCCCTGTTTTAAGTCCATTTTGTAAGTCTGTCTTCAATATGAAGCACTGACTCTGGCTTTGTCGAAAAGTGAAGGAATTTAAATTTTCTTCTATAGTGATAAGGGATTACAAGAATTAGAAATAATATAAACATAATATAAATCCACAGAAGCTAGAATTGCTTCTTAATAATAATCGTTCCTCTATAAGCATACCTGTAGTTTCTGCCATGAGCTGATGAATATAGGAATGGCAGAACAAGCATTGTGAAAATTGTTGCTTTTCTTCAAGCCTTAACGATTATGTAAACTCTCAGTTACCGTAACTGTGTACTTATCTAAAAACATGTTTATGGTCTTTTCAGGGGGTATAATTTGTGTTTCTGTCTTGTAACATTTTTCTTACACGGAACATTTCTTTTTCTGATCATTGTAAGCTCAGCCTGTCTTCTATCTCTTTGCATTCATCGGCCCTTCTGGCAACTCGCATTCCATTAATGTATGTCCGTGAATCTGTGTTGAGGGACAAATGTAGACAGCGCAGAATGGTGTTCAGCAACTTGTTCAGTAACCCTTCTGTAAATGATGCCAAGCTATATACTTTATGTGTATTAGTTCACTCATTAATCAATTAGTGAACTGCATTTCATTAGTGCACTTTCAGTCACTCATGACTTGGAATAAGGTTTTGTTTGTTTGTTTGATTTTTCTTTCTTTTAAAATACAGGTAGTGTAATGGTTTCATTTTGTATTTAATACTTAGCTTTCCTACCACGTAAAGTTCAAGTTTCTTGCCTTTGCCTGACATGAGTTAGTCCCTGGCTGCTTGGACCTTCTTTCTTAATGATATTACTGTTCTCCTGCCCTGACCTAAATCCGCTATACCTGCCTGGAATACTTAATTGACCTAATTCCCCCACTGACTTTCTAGTATTTTCTCTGACATAGGAGATCCATTCTGATGTGACCAGCAAATTTTCCTTCATCAAAGTCCTTTCACCTTCTTTTTTTTTGAGACTCCATATAGGTTGATTCGGATTGTGTTCATTGATTTTAATTTTTGTTTGGCGGGGGGGGATGTTTTAAAATGCATTTTCTATGTCTTTTGTGTGTTATTCTTCCCTAAGTAACCGCAGTCAGAATGGTGAATGTGTGTAATGGTAGCAGAAATTCTATATTTTTCTTAATATTTGTATTTTGATAAATAGCAATATATATACTCAGAACATTCCAGAAGTGTTTCTTCTCTGTGATAACCCCTCTTCCCCCACAGTTTTATTTCTTATTAGGCAACTGCCAACAGCATGATTGATGTCCCACAATGCACATAAACATCAACCCTGGCTCACAGACATTAGAAAATCAAGTTAGACATGATGCAACCAGTGGGGTAACGTGTTAAATGTACGCTTTTTACCTTATCTGCTGTTTGCTGTACCTGAGGTCAGTACAGAGGGCAAGTAAAAGGTGATTGTGGATGGAAGGAGAAAAGAAAAACACTAAAAAGAAGTGAGGAGAAAGTATGGCATAAGTTGTAATAGAGAAGATAATGAAGGTACACTAAGACCAAGCTAGTAGCAAAATACCCTAACGTATGTTACAGTTCTATCTATGTATTTTATCAATATGTAACTGGAAGATTATATAAAATTAGTATCAGACATAGATTTGGTACTTAAGGTGAGGTTACCAGAGTATGGCAGTGGTTTCTTCTAACTGTTTAGCTCTCCCTTAAGTTAAGGTGAAACCCCTGTCATCAGCAGATCTTGCGGATAACTATTGTACAGCTTTGTTTGTCATCCATCCCTAAAAATTCCAGGTCGCCATGGAAGGCAAGCTGACCCTGGGATATCAGTGTCTCTTTAGCGTCTAAAGAAGATTGTAGTAGAAGCATTCAGTACTAAAATAATGTGTTCATTGATGTTTTTTTTATTTTATCAGAAATCGCTGTCTACAACACTCAAAAAGCAGACAGCATTTACCACAGAATAAATCCAAAATTAACTGGCAGAGTAATAGCAAAAAATAGATTTTATTAGTGTAGTAACCTATTGCAATAAGAAAGTGGTTTTCTCTTCAGATAGTCCTTGAGGTCTTGTTTCAATGCAAAACAAGCTGAACATCCATAATTTTTATTTTTTTCACTGAGTCTTGTGAAGAATTCTTTTGGATGAACAAGAAATTTTGCTTAATGACTGTTTCCCATCACACTTGTGGACTTGGGAGTTAAGAGAAGCAGAGTTTTGTTATTGCGAACAAATTGTGATTCTATTTAGCTTTGTCATGGCCAGATATAAGACATACAAAGCGTTCTCCCATCCAGAGATACCTCTCTATGCCATGAGGGAAATGTTCCCTCAAGGAAAGAGGCAGCGATGTCCTTTTGTTATCTGTAGTCGTGGGAACTTCATGAGGATTGGTGGGGTCCTCACGGTACCTTCCTGAAAATATTCTGAGGATTGCGGAAGAAGTGGCTAGACCATTTACAGCAGGGGTGCTTCAGCAGTCCCTCATGCACAGAAGAATAAAATACTTCCTTTGAAGCAATGACATAGATAAGGTCTTTCCCTCTTTTCTTCCACTTTTGCAAGGAAGCAATGACATTTATTAGTGTAGAAGGTTTTTGCTGTCAGCAGTTTCTCCCATCTGGAGTGCCAGTATTGACAGAAGGGCTGCGTGGTTAGCTCATAAAGATCATCAGTGAGGGCTGAAGTAAGAGCAGGGCTGAAATCCCTGACTGGGAACAGAGTATCTTTTCAGGAGATTTTGGGGAGCACGAAAGCTCCCTTTGGGAAGGCATTATGGGCTCTTTTTTATAAGCGTGAGCTCTCTAAGCACGCCAGCCCTATTTCTTTCCTTTTCCTGCCTCCCCACTCCCAGCAGCATCCTCAGAGATTTATTAGGCAGACCAGAGTGGAACTTCCGTACCCAAAGTCCTACTTTCCTGTTATTTAGAGGTAAACAGAAGTCCCCTTCACAGGTGTAAAATACTACAGGAGGAATTGCTAGTACCAGCAGTCAATAGGATATGGATCTTTTCAGTAATAAGAGTGTTGTAAGTGGAATGATTTTGAATTCAGGTCACTAAGGGGTTCGGGGCACAGGTATCCTTTTAACGGTGTTTCCTGGAGTGGAGATACGACTGTATTGTCCATCTGCAGCCAACTCTTCCCATGTTTTGGTGGCGGAAGGCTTAAAGAAATATGGCTGTTCCACTCATGGGCTTGTAAAGGTAGTACGGCAGGAGAGGGAACAAAACAAAGAAAGAGCAGGATGAGGATTAGTGGGGAGACTAATTAGGAGAATTGCATGTGTAGCATATTGGACATACATGATGTAAAGCTTCTAAGGTAAATGGTAGATGCTGATTGAAATGTGGTAAATTAATCTGTCAGTTTTTAGTTTAAACATGTAGAGTGGTTTGCAGAAACTGATTTGCTGCAATCTGTGGAGGCATAAAATAGGCCTTGGTGAATTATATTCAGAGGTGTTTCCGTATTCAAGTTACTTATATGCCAGTTTCTTCTAAGTAAAACGTCCACCTCTTAAATTTTCAGGGTAAGTGTTACATCGGAAGGAGCTTGTTTCTGCAAGAGACAATACAGAATTAAGCTGAGGCACTGCATATAGTTAAAAATGTGTATGTGTACGTGTGTCTGTGTAGAAATATATAGGATGATACTATGTGTTATACACAGATTTTTCTTGAACAAGACAAAATTCATTGCTAATCCAGCTAATTCGTGATGAAATGTTTGTACAGAGTATTGACACATTGAAGTATGATTATAAATTCCATGCAAAAATGTCTGTATTTTTTTTAATGGATAGATTTTCGTTACTTTATAAGGAACTAAATGGAAAATTATGTTACAGAAAGGATCCTTGATTAAGAATCTTTGATATTTTTTTCCTATTTTCCCTGTGTACGGTGTAGTTTAGAATTTTGCTGAATAATTGACTGGTGGAATTGAACCGTAACTTGTGTTATATTTAGTCCTGAAAAGCATTTATTTTTCACTTTATTTTTATATTGATTCAGTGAAGCTCCTGCACTGTGATTTGGAGACCACAGTGATAGAAGGACTTCGTTCTTTCTGCTTTCTGGGCTGAGGAGAAAAATTTCCATGTTCTCACAGGCAATGATATTCTAAGATCAGTTTTTGACTAGTTATACGTCTTTTATCTGTTGGAAGGCTGCTGAAGGAATTCACCACTCTGATAGGCCATGCTTCAAATACCAGCTTAACTTTATTTATGGAACCTTCTATAACCTTTAGTTCCTATAGCAATATTGGTCTTTACCTAAAAGTCTGAGTAATATAGTTTGCAGTTCTTCCTTTTATAACTAAATATGTCAGCTAGCTGTCAGCTCAGTGATGTGCCTGATCTTCTTCTCTCTTGCAGAATTCAATTCAATATCAAATCCAAGTCATCTGAATACCAATGCAAAATGCTGCCAGAATGTTACTCTGTTGTACTTTGTAATTTCCTCTTCTCTTAATTTTTAAATTTTGTGTTTGATAAAGCTGAAACTTGCATACATTGTTGCTTAATGTTATTTCTCATTAGTTAATATATGTGAAATAATCAGTGTGAGTGTTTCTGCTTACAATTTCAGTTTTAGAAAATATGCTACTTATTTAACTTGTCCAAACATGTTGAAGGTATTGAATTTTAAGGCAAAAACATTCACAGTCTGAAAAGGGAACACTGACAAGTTCAGTCAAAAGGGAAAAGAAGAATAATTTATAAAAGGAACTGTAGATAATGATGCCATCCAGTTGTTTTAAAGTGCATCTGCCTCACCTTTAATGAATTAGATTTGTCAACAGCATATGTTTTATGCACTACTTCTAATGAAGTGGCATACCAGCACTACAGTGTACTTTGAGGTTTATTCCATCAAAGCTTTTTGCTGTCGTAAAGTAGACCTTTTTAAATAATAGATACTAAAAACTACATTTAAATAACATTAAGGTTGTGACACAAACACCAAATGACAAACTTCAGGCAATTCAAAGTTAGGGCTGACAACTTGTCATTAACTTGCATTGTTGCTTTTTAAAAAAGAAGCACAATTGCATGATTTAAGGATTGAATGTCAGACTAACTTTAAATTTCTTGGCTTTTGTGAGCTGGAGTTACAACCTTACTGTCATTTTTCATATATTTTTTTGCATAGCCTGTGTTTGCAGGAAAGTAATAAAAGCAGTGGAAAAAGTACAGGCTTTGTTGGCTTTGTTCTTCGTTTAAAATACTGACTTGAAAGTGTTGGTCGAAGAACAGGGGCTATCCTTACATGTGGCAAACTTACCTGTGGTTCTTTTAAACTTCCTTTGCTCTTGTCTTTGCTGATTCTTCTACAGAACTTCTGAGTTACAGCAACTTTAGTCTGGGGTACTTTAGCTAAAACTCTGGAAAGTGCTAAGAGTTCCCAGCTCTTTTCCACAAAAAGAACCACTTCCTTTTTAATAAACAGTACTGAATAAAATAATATTTTAATACCTGTAGAAAGCCGTGTAAAACTATTTTTAATTACTTAAAATATTGTGAAATAAAAGCAGGTGAACAGGGTACTTGCTGTTATTTCTCACATACACTTTCCCATTTTGTTGCTGTTAAACATGATGGAACTTTATATTCAGGTATGTTATCAAGCATGTGTAAAAACAATCCTTTCAATTCCTCTGTAGAGATGATTTCTCAAGGTCTGTAAGCCTAATGCAGGCAATCTATCATTTTCATCCAGTTTTATTAATTTAATCTAGCATAAATTGGCACTGCTGCCAAGTGGGCAGGCCTGCAACGGCCACTCACTGCAGTCACCTACCCTGTGCCACCATCAGTGCTTGTACAGCTGCCTGGTAAATGGGGATAAACGGGCTTGCACAGTGTAAGTGGCTGGTACAGAAGGATGGTAGGATATTTTTGCCGAGCTATTTTTTAGCTGCCTGATTTGATTCATTACATTAGTATCCACAACCAGTACTGGATGCAGCAGTCAGTCTTTAGTTCTTTTAATACCATCATAGAATTATAGAATCACAGGACGGTTGGGGTCAGAAGGGACCCCAAACGTCATCAAGTTCCAACACCCTGCCGTGGGCAGGGACACCTCCCACCAGCCCAGGTTGCCCAAAGCCCCGTCCAACCTGGCCTTGAACACCTCCAGGGATGGGGCAGCCACAGCTTCTCGGGGCAACCTGCCCCAGGGGCTCACCACCCTCACAGTCAAGAATTTCTTCATTATGTCCGATCTAAATCTCCCCTCTTTGAGTTTAAAACCTTTGCCCCTTGTCCTGTCACTACAGGCCTTGGTAAAAAGTCTCTCTCCAACTTTCTGATAAGCCCCCTGTATATGTGGAATGTTCATCTCAAACTTCCACCTCTTCTGTTTTCTAAATTGCTTGTTCTACAAGTGGGTGACCACAAGGTAGATTATTCTTATGAAACTACTGAACAATGTGGACCTTTTCTAAGCATTTCTTATAGCTGCCATATGCTATTTTGGGAGATTCTGTGGCCTTCTATTTCCCATCCTGTATGTGTCTTCTCTCCATTGGAACAATGAAATTAAGTGTTACGTAGCACCATGGTTTCTATAAGTATCAACAGATATGGAGGTTCCTAAACTTAAAACTTTTTTTAACATTTTTAACTTGGACTATTATTGACCAGTTGGAATTAAGAAGCATATTGTCTTATTGCATGTGCAATTATATATATTACTTAAGCAATTAGGATTTTTATGTGTGAAAGTGTTAGTTCCTCAAATAGTACCTATTCGTAATTTTACTACGTTCTTTTTGCCTAGGACCACTGATGAACTATTAACTGAATGTTTTGCGTAGCCCTTTAAAACTGAAGATTTCCATTACAGAGAGAACATATTGACTGAAGGTATGTATTTATGTAAATTGTATATTGATATGTTCTGAAATTGACTCACTATAAACTATAAATGCTTAAAAATTTCTATATGGGCATTAGATGAGACCTGTGATATTTATAGGAAAGTGCTTATTGGTACTAAGCAAGAATATATATGAATATTTATTGATTGAGGAAAATGTAGGAGATGCTAAGTTTAAATTTAAATTTAAGAGTTTTAAAAAAGTTCTAAGCAAGCTTTGTTCAGATTAACCATTTTATTAATTCTTACCTCTTTACAACAGCTATAAAAATGACTAGCTGTATTAACTATTAAGAAATAGATAGGTATGAACTTTAGATTAGTGTAATTTTGTGTCAGGGTTTAACCTCAGCCATCAAGTAGGACCACACAGCCGCTCGCTCACTCCCTCCTCCCCCAGTAGGGTAAGAAGAGGGAGAAAAGGAGGAAGGGAAAAAAATTCTTGGGTTCAGAAGAAGACAGTTTAATAGAACCATAATGGAAATAATAATAATAATAATAATAATAATAATAAAAGAATAGCATATACAAAAGAAGTTATATAACACAAGTCACTCTGACCATCCAATAATCAGTTGCCCAGCCCGTCCTGAGCAGCGATTGCAGATTCCTGTCTCCAGCCAACCCCCATTTATGTACTGAGCATGATGTCTGTGGTATGGAATATCCCTTTGGCCAGCTTGTCCTGTATATGCTCCCTCTCAGCTTCTATGGGAAGCTGAAAAAGTCCTTGACTAATGTAAACATCACTTAGCCACAACTAAAACCAACTTCTCATACTAAATCCAAAACATAGCTACTGGAAAAAATATTAACTCTGTCCTAGCTGAAACGAGGACATTTTGTAGGAGGTCTGAATAAGGTATCTCTTTGTAGTAAGGACTTAACATGGTTATTGTAGAAGCTGATTTAGAGCACTGTTTTGGAAATGCATATTGTAATTTGCAGCATTTGCTTAGGTGCAACAGTCCCTAACACTTACTACATTGGAGCAGAATACAGTCTGTTCTGTAATATACAGAAGACCCTAATAACCTCTCTTGACCCTGTGAAGAAAGGGTCAGAAAATGTGGCGTATCTCTCAAGCTTTCTGTATGTCTTTTCTCAGTACAATCAATTTCTCTCCACTCTTTGTATTGAGTTGCCATTAGTGCCTAATAGTACAAAACCCAAACTTGAATAAAAAGTTGTAATCATTCCAAGAGGTGGTTTACGGATCTGTGAATAGTAGGTTCTACAATGTTTTTAATTCTTATCATGTCATTTGACTGGGAGCATGTGAGTTGTGTTAGGCAATGCAAATATAGGGGTTGTGAGGAATACAGCCCACTTGGTTCTTTTCCTATAATAAACTTATCCCTGGTGCACACTGTCATAGAAGTAAAAAATGGAAAAATCATTCCAGTCTGCCTTGGTATTAAAAATCAAATTATTTGTTCAGTGCCGTTCCATGATACACACTTGCAAAGCAATAAACTTTTGATTCTCTTATTTGGGACAAAGTTTCTGAATAATGTTCAGCTCCAAAGATTAGCATGAGGCAGGATACTGTAACGTCACTTATTACCAACCTAGCTAGGAAAAGTATGTCATTTCAATAAATGCTCCTTCCTTTTTCTACCCCTGAACTCTTTATTCCTTTTTCAGAATACATACCATTAACTACTTTTCTCATTGGGTGTTTTGTTTGTGCTTGTGACATCCTCCATGCTGTTTTCTCGTGGTGTACCAGTGAAGGAAATCTTGGATTGGGACCACCTGCTATTGGCTGGGTCACAACAAGCATAATTTATCTTACAGATTAATAGAATATAATTGAAACTCTAAGGTTTGCTATAGAACTCATATAAAAATAGATTTGGTCACAACTAATGCTTCTGAAGGATATTCTGGTAGAGTTGTTACCATACTCAGTTTTAGGCAGTTAAATTAAAAAAATATATAGATTGAACCTTAAAAAAATGATTGTAGTGTAAGTTTCCAGCTTGACTCTTACATGGCTTATTAATTTTTAACTTTACAAAAGTTGTAAGATACTATAAAACTAATACAAGGGAAAAGAAATTTGCTAAAATTTTAATGTGACCCTAGAAAAAGGTTTTTACTCCTGTTTCTTTAGTCTGTGATGTCCCTCTCTGTTTCTCTGTAGAAACTTCCAATGTAGTCTTCCTTAAAAAAAATAAGATCTTTAGTTTTCAGTTGAGTTTTGTTCTGAAGCAAAAGATTTATTTCATGTGATAGGCAAGTAGTGTACATTGTTTACACTGTAGTTCCACTTCTTGCCTGGTTGCACAACTTATTTCAGTCTTGTAATTATGTAAGAAGTAACACAGTGTGTGGTGTTCACTTGTAAGATATTTATGAACAGTTGCCTTCTTACCCATGAAACCAAAGGCTAAGTGCTTTCTGCACTAGAGAATTTAATAGAATATCTTTACAGTAGTTGTTCAACATGATAGGGAGGAGGAACCCCTTTTTTGCATCACAAATCAGTTGATTGTCTTTCCTTTTTGCACAGTAATTTATGGCCTGGTCTGGTTCCAAAGAAAGATTTATTTTCCCCTGTGTGAATGCATTTTGTTATGATTCCCTCTCCCTCCTTTTAACACCGTTGCCTTTATCATAGTTTGAAATTGTATCCTTGACACAGCATCTTCCCAGAAGAGACAGTAGAATATGTTATAGTTCTCCATGAGTATTCTTGAGTCATACTCACATGACATTTCCATGGCATATACAGACTAACAGTGTAGAGGTAAATGAACTCCACCACGAAGTGAGAGTTGTTTCTTTCATGAGCTGCCAGCTGCAGGACTCTTAGTTGCCCTATGATAAGGAGCTTCAGGATGGAGTGTGAGAGTACAGTTTAAGAGATCCTTGAGAAGAAGGAAGATCCTTTCACTGTGACTGTTCCTTTATTTTCCTTTCTTTCTTCTTCAGCAGCAATGGAAAGGTACTGTGGATAAATATTCTTTAAAAGTGACTCTTGGTTATGAATTTTTTTTGCTTTTGTAGCATTATATCTGCGATGACTTGCACTTCCTGCCAAGAAATAAAGATGTAACATCTGATAATATAAGTTGTCAACTGAGACGAAACTGCATCGAAATGTAGAGAGGATGCTCTGGGAAGATAAAGGCTACCTCTGAGCAACTAGTTGAAAAAATGATTTATATAGGGCTTATGAATTAGTAAGAAGCTCCTGTCTTAAAAAAAAAATTTAAAAAATTCTAGCTTCCCTGATAGTTACAGAACTGCAAACCAGTTAGACACAAGGTTTAGTTTTGTACAATTAGTTTGATTATCGTTAAGTAGATGTGGTGTAGACATACTTTCATTTCAGTCAGTATATTTGTACTCTAATTAACTGTTCTACAGATGTCTTTCCTACCTCCTACTTCCATTGTGTTTGGTAGTGCTTAAATGCTAAATGATGCATAACTGCGCTTATTTAATGCATAAAGCTAGCTAGTATCCGTTATGAGTTCCACTCTGTATTCAAACTCATAGTTAACTAGAACTCAAGACTAAGCACTTCACTTAAATAGGCTTAAATCAATGTCCTTTTATTTAAAACTGAGAATACCACTGCACTGTGTTTGTGCATAATTTTTATTTTCTCCTTTAAGTGATCTTTTGATCAGATCCTTTTAGGGTAAAAGAACATACAGGTCCAATCTGGTGCGTACCTCATATGGTAGAATCAATATACTGCTGAGTATTAAAATTGGGGTTTGGCTAGCAGTGCTAAAGGACAAAAATACAATAAGCTGTTAAAGCTCTTACTCTTCACTGGGAGGAAAACCAGAATAAAAAGGCGAGCAGGACGATGTCTTGCCATGAAGATGAGTGATCGTGGAGAACCAATTGCCAGCCCAAACTGTTAAAAGGACACATATACACTGCTGTATTAGTAGAAAGCATAATTCTCTTGGTGTGGAACTCTAGAAACCATCTAGACACGTACCTCTGCATTTCATAGTGATGTTATGGATTCCTCAGAGATAGGCTTTTATTGTTTTGGTGTATTCTGACTAGTAACCAAAGAATCTCTTAAAACAGCTTTGATTAGTCTTAAATTAGGCCTGTGCATGGGACAAGCAATCTGAGGTATTTAAACAAATACTTCACGTGAGGCTTCTGATGGGAAGCATCTTGGTTATTCTGTTTTCATTTTTATAGCTAGTAACATCTCAAAACCTGATTGCAACTTTAAGTTAAGTCAAAATACTAAGAAGCAATAGACTTCCAGATGATTAGAGAGACTGGCGTGTCTATGTGAAGAAAATATTTTATATAAAAATGTATTATGCTTTGATTAATCCACATAAACTTCAAATAGAATGCTAATTATACAATACTGTGCCTCATCAGAGAAATCAATTACTTTTAAACTGATATATGTGAAGCAGCGAGTTAAGTTATCAAGCTTACTTTGAAGGCAAGCCAACAGAGACAAAAATGATTACAGATCACATCCTTTTGCGGAAGCTTATTTGCCTTGAACATATTTCTGTTGTCAAATGCTAACCTTTCTTAGATTGTTGCTGATGTAGTTGAATATAAAGTTGTCCTCCTTGAAATTCTGATTTATATTACATGTTAGCAGCAACCATTTGGTCAACCTTATAAATGTAAAGTGATCTTGAAACAGATCCTGTGAGATCTACAAAATTGAAATTATTTTTATAATCTTTTTCTTAATTCAGTTAGCTTATGACAGACAATTGTCACCTTTTGCAAGCAATTTTTTCTTTGACTTGAAAGTGCTGGCTTCTTAAAACACAATTACAGTTGTTGGTTTGCTAATCCTGTGAGTCAATCTACACTAAACAAGAAGCTTATATCAAACCCTTGGCAGCTTCAGTGAAAATTAAAAAGCATGCTTTACAGTGGAGATTGTCAAGAGTGGAAATAATATTTGTCCAGTTGGACAGCTTGCTTTTGTAGTCACTAAATGAAAGTTGAGATTCTGTCTCTTCCTTGAAAGCTTCTGTGTCAAGAAGGTAATTTGGACTGTTTGTGGTTTGACAGGGATTATTAAAATCAGATGAAGTGAAGGGAAGGAAGTGTGAGAAAGCAAAATTGACAGTGACACTCTCTATTATTTGCAGCTTGGATCATGATGACTATGTTGATATGATAGATTCTAAATGTTAGGTTCACTGTTGGGATATGTTAAAGAGCAAATACAGTAAATGCAGTATAGGTGTTTTTTCTGACTTAACACAAAGCCATCCAGCATTTATTTTCATTGGGAAATTTGAGAGGGGGAGTGTAGCAGAAAACGAAAGGCTAGAGGGGCAAATTGAAGGAAAAAGGGAGTGGTTCAGAAAGAATTTAATTTTCTCCTTTGTGATTTGATTTAAGCAGCAACTCTTTATCCTTTTTTTGTGTTCACACAGCTTTCTGGTATACTTCAGAGAGAATAAAACTGAGGATTAAGAATTGATGGAACAAGTCATAAAATTTCTTTTTCCAATGACTTGAATTTTGGTAGGAATTTTTTAGCATTAATAGTTTTGCATAAAGTGAGCTCAAGTCTTAAAGATTGCTGTTTCACATCAATTTTTCATGACTTGCATCTTGCATGTTATTTTTAAATAGTGATCTTTTCTGCCACTTCAAGGTAAATAATTTAAAAACTTAAATTATTGCAATATTCATATAACTGAATTTTTAATTGCTGAAGATACATTAGCTGCACACTATGCATCTTTTGGTGTCTAGTGAATATACAATGTATTATTTAATCTTAATCCTTTGTTTTATCTCTTGGTTTTATAGGTAAACTTTCAATTTTTGAATAGACAAGTTAGTGCAGAAGGAAGACTTCTGTTTAGTCAAGTTTGAACGTTGCTCTCATTTCTATGTGGTTTCATTTTCTCTTTGCCGGTATGGGAACTTTGTGAAAAATTCTATTTTGGGGCAATTTTCACTGTAGAGTCTTAGATTTTATAGGAAATTAAGAACTGACAGGAGAACAGGTGACACATGAAAGCCTTTACTGTTATTTAGCATAGCCGTAGCTTCATATCTTTTGAACAACGTCATGCAACGTTTGAACAGTTAAGCCATGCCAGTGTAGCAAGTCCTGTCTCTCATCTTCACCTGTCTTCACCGTGAAGCATCTTAGCATCCAGAGTGATTCATCTCCCAGAACAAAAGGGGTGAGGGAGCAGAATGACTGAGGGAAAAGAGGTTACTTAGAATTGTTTGCAGACTTGCAAAATAAGCACTGTCGGCAGAGGAGGGGGTGGTGGTGAAAACAAGAGTGGGGACACTGGTAAAGGAGGTGCTCCAATAATGGGGCACACAAAACTCGTGATGTGAGAGGAGGGTGCCATACCCTGATGTGGGCTGGAGGGGGGAATGTGGAACACAGACAACCACCCTGAAATAGGCCCTGAAATAAGAGAGAATTGAAAGTGTGTGTACAGGATAATCTTAGAGGGAGCTAAAAGACACAGCAGTGAGGTACTCCTGTGCAAGAAATGAAATGTGTAATTCTGTAGTTGCAGAAGCATGTACTTGTACTGTCAAAAAATTAGATTAGCATTACAGTTTTCTGTTTTGATGGAAATAGTACCTACCAGCCTGAAGTTCTGCCTCAGCTGTGGTTGATGGTTGATGCTAGGTATAGTAAAAGGCAGTCCCTAATCAGAAGACCTCACAATTTAAATAGGACAAAGGAAAGGAGAGGAAGGGAATACTATTCCTGTTTTAATCAAATTTAAAGAATAGGCGTAGGTGATTTACCCAACTCCTCCTCTATAGTGGAGTTAGTAGTGTGTAGTAGAACAAGGAATGGAACTCTGCTTACAAGAGTGTGATACTTGCAGCTGAATTTAAGTGTGTGTATATTTATCATTTAGGGAGTTAGAGATTGCTGTGTTGGTCAAAGACAGATAAATCAGGCCAATTTCACACTTCAGAGCAATACTATACTAGTTTGACATTCATAAACAATACACATAGTACTTGGTTGTTATCAGTCATTATGACACAAGATTAAAACAGTTAGTCCTTAACAAGCTTATCCTAAACTGTGAGTATACAGTACCACAAAGCTGATGCAGCATAGCTACTGTTGGTGACTTGGGTCCTTGATGGTCTTCATTACTGAAGCAGCCAGCCTCAAGCTTTTCAATGAAGGGAAGCATGAACCCAATAAGCAACTTCCCCCCACATTGTTTCCTTTGTATTTTACGGTTCTTACCCTCTTCCTCAAAGAGATAGGAAGGATCTCATTTGCTCTCAACTTAATTGATTTTATTTTTTAGGATCAGGACTTGTTCTGGTTTTGCCAGGCATCCTTCCTGTTTATTCTGCAGGGTTCTTCTGGTTCCAACAAACATATTTCCTGCTTCATTTGTGTACTTTTCTCTTACCTTGCACATTTTCCTGTTCGCACATGTTTTCTTGAGCCCCTTCTGCGCAACCATGCCATAAGTTTCTGTTTGCTTCTTTGCAGCTGTATGGTTCTGTTAGCTGAGTCACAAAATGCTTGCACATTTTCACAGATTATGGTGTTGGTAGCGTTACAGTGCTACAGGATGCTTATGCACTGCCAGCAGTTATACTGTTTTAGTGACCTTGTGCCTCTTTTCAGTGGAAGAAAATATTAATTATGTCACACTTAGTCTAGGTTAGTTAGGGTTGGGGGAGAGCTGCCCTTCCTGAATGTGCAGTATTTACCATGTCACTCAGCCAAATGCTCATCATTTTGAAAACACCCCTATTCTGTTGGGATCCATCTCTGTCTCCTTGTGTCTAGTATTTATGAAAGGGGAGGTGAGTTGGATCAGGCTACATTTTCTAATGTCTGTCTGTGAAATTAGTCTGAAGAGCACGGAGAGAGAAATAATAAACTCAAAACCTAGCATTTCAGTATTTACAGTGTTTCCAAGTACCAAAGGTAAGAGATTTGTTTAGAGATTCGGAACACAGCAGATCAGAGGAGATGCTCCTGGCAAAAGTGAATATGAATTATGTTGCATGGTTTCAGAGTTAATTTCAGATTTCCTCGTTGCTTGTTCATCTTAGTGCATAATAGTTGTACTGAGTTTTATTCTTAATATAAACAACACAAATGCATTTTGCAATTTATGCAACATAGTATTTTTACTGCAAGTGTAATACATGTGTTTACATTTTGGCATAGGTTAGTCTGTGGAGATGTAATTTAACATTTTAGTTCCTACAGAAATGTGTAGTTGAGTTATCAGCTGAGACACCTTTCCTTGTATAATTCATTTTTAGTCCAGGGCTTTCAGTTGTGGGAAAGGTGTGTCTTTTTAATTTCTTTTTTTAAGAAGCAATCATAATGTAGTGGCAGTATTTGTGATTAAAAGAAGTCCACTTTCCACCCCCTGCCTCCCCCAAGGTTAATTTGGCCAAATGTAAGGGGCGGGGGCCTGGAATCTTATGCTAAAGGCATCTCCTAAGAAATGGAGATAAAGTTCACCAACGGCTTTTGGTGGGCCTCTACAGAGGCCATGGTCAGCAGAATCTAGCGCACACAGTGATTAAACACTTCTTGTTGATTTCTAAGGGATAATCTCCCCTTTACCTTTCTGTCAGTGTTTTATGTAAAGGACTGATGTGTTTTAATAGTGTGTGGTGGCTGTTGTTTCCAGAAGCACTGGAACTGGAAACTAATGCTGTGTTTTGGTAAAGTAACATGTTAATCTCCTGTCTGTTTGTGATACCAGCTGTTAAAAGCTTGTTGTAATAGAAATGTAATGTGAGCAGAACAATTTTTTTTAAAGCAAGGGCATTACACTAAATCAGCATTTTCAGTATTTTTAAAACATCTTGGTAGGCTGTCAAAGTGAAATAAATTTCCGTATTTCAGAAGTCACATAAATGAAATTTCACTTAAATGAAATTGAGTAAAAAGTACCTGACAAACATCAGCATTTTGTATTTTTTCTTCACTAAATATTACTGTCCCATCATAATTATTTTTATACTATAGAGGATCTTTTTCTTATTTATCTCACAGGGACTCCTGTATCTGTCACAGGGGTTTTGGGAAAATGCTGAAACCTCTCAGTTGTTTTGAACTGAGATTTTTTGAAACAGAGATGCTCTAAAACTTAATATCTGAAAGAAGGGATTCCTGTGTTGGCTTACTAAATTATGTTCATCTGCAGTAGTATGAATAACATCCAAATTGGCTAATTACATCTTTTTGACCAGTTACCCAAAAGAGAATTACAGTTATTTTCTGCCACCTATTCCAGTGTCCGTTATAACGATGCAAACATGATGACTAACTTACATATTAAGAAGCAATCAGGAGAAGCCTGGAACTATGGGTGATTTGTTAGATCTGAGAAATAAATGTCTAAAAAGTGAGTTAAAATCAGCAGTAGAATTTGTAAGAAAGATGACAATATGTGGTGTTAAGAAATGAGTTGCTTCAGATGAGGGTAAAGTTTATTGTCAGTAAATAGACTAAACTTTGAAAGAGGAAGTCCTTTGGACTATAACCCGGACAAGGCCTCAGTTTTCTTCTTTTCCTTGTTTACACTGATTATGCATGTTCTTACCACGTTTCATGGCATATTTTGGAAAAGAGCTGAGTAGTTTTATCTCCAAATACTTTCTGTTCATCAAAACTTATATTTTATCTTGATTACAGTTAAAAACTGAACTTTAAATAATAAAATGTAAACCTAACACAAAAAATACTATAATCTGTATTGAATTAATATTTGGGTCTGGAATGTTGTTTAAATGGACAAGGAGCTTGAGTAAGTGAGCAAATAAGTAAGGTAAGTATTAGTAAAGTTTGTCAAGAGCTGTCTTTTCTGCTTCTATTTATGTTTAGCTAAACTTTATCATCTTTTTCCATGTCATTGAGGGTATTCAGTTTTAGAAAGTGACTTGTTACACTGCTTTCTGAATCTGAAATAGGTCTGTAGATTGAAAAGCTGCAGGCCACAAACTGCTGTGTGATCTAGGAAGCCAAGATAAGTTACATGGGGAATCGTATTGTCTTCCTTCCTTAAACAGCAATTCCAGTTATGTTTTATTGAGTACAAGAGCATATGATTGTCTATGAAAAATCTTGAGATTCAGAAATGATCTCTGGGTCATACAGCAGTTATTCCAAGGTGGAAATACCAGCTGGATGTTTTAAGAGCTAACAAACACGCTTTCAGAACTACTCACGTGTCTTTTTTGGCATCCTCCTTTTTCATAGTTACTACCTATTTTTTCCCAACATATGGCAAGCTAGGAATTCAGAAGAGTTCTCTTCTTTCTGCCTTTGTTGTGCTACTTCAGCAAAGCCAGGAGACTTACTTTTACTCTATGTGTGTTCTCAAACAGAAATAGACTTTTTGTGTCATTAATATATCTCAAAATAAGAAATAGGAAGTTTGATCACTTAGGCTTGGAAATATTTAAGACAATTTTTTGTATTTAAGACAATTTTGTGTAAGACAATTTTGTATATAGCAGAGTCTATACAAGACCAGAGCAGTGGCTTGAATGGAATTCACAAGTTTGTAAAGAACTTACCCAACCCTGTATATTCTTCTAGTCAGCTATTTGAAATGAACTGACTGGAACGTGGACATTACACGGATATATTTATAAAGTAATCTGAAAAACAATCAGTGCTGCAAAAATTTGATTTTTCAGATCTTTAACTTACACTGTTTAATAAAGTGTATAATAAGTGTAAGAAAATATATGTGTAATTGTGTAAGTTTAAGAGTGTTTTTGTGAACTGTTAATAAGTTTGCTCTATTTAATCATCTTTCTAAGAACTATGTAATAGTTGTTTAAAGTTATAGTTTATCTATTTTTTCTTTATTCTTACATCTTCCCTAATAAGTGTTGTACCCAGCTTATGTCTAAATGGGCTTTCAGAATCCAGAAGTCAGAAGTCCAGCACAGAAATACCTGACCTTAGTTTATCATTACGATCTATCCATAACAACTGTACTTTATGTCTTTCATGCCATGGCAACTATAGTCTGTTGTCCGACTTATCTGTACTTTGGCTAACACATAAGTCTAGGCAATAGTGTTTTGTGATAGGTGAGAATAAAATGCTATGCAAGAAACTTGGGCTTTTGAGGATTTGCCTGCCCCTTTGGCCTGCTCTATGCAGTAGAGTTGCAGCAGGATGTGAGGAGCATCGCCAGTGAAAAATATGGTATGATATAAATGACTCCGTAACTCTGGGGAACACCAGCAACTGGGGTAATTGGATAGTTCTGTCAGTGTGGCAACATTTGGTTATGAAGAGAGAAGGTAATGACATTATATTTCTAGAATGTTTATTTAAAAAAAAAATTAAATATTTAAAAACTGTTTATCTCCAAAATGTATATGACTTACTGCATCAAATTTTATTTATAGGAGTTCACTATTTGTTATGTAATATAGGAGTTCTCAAGAAAAACTGCCTCATCTNAAAAAACTGAAAAAAAGGCAAATATTATTTCTTAAGAGAACAAAAAGTTGCATATTTAAAATAATTTGATGTGCACAGTATTAGATAAAATATTCAAAATATAATCAAGAATGCATTCAGTATAATTGAAGGTGACAAGATATGACCTTTTTAGTATTATTTTTAAGTAGGCTTTAAGAATTCTGTTAACTAAAAGGACAAAAAAATGAAAGCAACAGGAACAAATCAGAAAGATATACAACTATCTCTCCCTTTTCTTCCCTTTCCCTCTTCCTCCCTTTTCCATCTTGCATACTGCTTAATTACAAAGATCTTGGAAAACTCATTTGGAAGAACATATCTAAGTTAAAGAGTAAACAATATCTTTAATAACCAAATTTCAAAGTAAAAATGAAAGAAATACTATTTTGTTTTGGTAATCAAAACCTCTCCATTAATTAAACTAAGAAATTGTACAATTTAAAAATCTCTTGTATATTCTTTTTAACATCTTATTTGTATGCCAAGTATCAGCAAGTCATCTGGCAGTTTTTAGAAATGTAATATGATTATGTTTCACTTTAAGCACCTAGAAAATGACTAACAGCCTTCGTCACAGAACAACATTTTGAATTTTATAATTTATCCAACTGTGCACGGGAATTTCTACGTGGAGGAAGGCACAGGTTTTAAGCAGATCAGCCTTTTTATTTTTTTCACCCTGAGGGTGGTGAGGCACTGGCCCACATTGCCCAGAGAAGTTGCGGAAGCTCCATCCCTGGAGGTGTTCAAGGCCAGGTTGGACAGAGCAACCTGGGCTGGTGGGAGGTGTCCCCGCCCAGGGCAGGGGAGTTGGAACTAGATGGTCTTTAAGGTCCCTTCCAACCCAAACCATTCTGTGATTCTATGCTCTATGATTTGTTTGTGCTGTTTATCATTTATCATGCAACTTCAGTGATGACTAAGGTAGAAGTCCTTGAGTCAAGAGTTCTTATTAAGCAACCCAGGTTCGGTTTTTGATTGTCAGCTGAAAGAGGTAGAATTCTTGAGGCTTGAGACTTGGAGGACAGTAGTTAAAGGCAATATCCCTTGCAGTTATGCCCTCCCGTTTCTCATACTCAGTGTATTAATGTTTAGGCCACTGTACACCTGGGATTGCTTCAGTTCCTCTCTGTTAGGTAAAACAATGATGCTGTTGTCACAGCACATCACCACATCATAGTCATTAGAGTCTCGTGTGTTCTGCAGTTTTGGCACGTAATTTTCTCATTATTTTCAAGAAGAATCCGCACATATCTTCATATAGTTTTCTTGACTGTTTTGATGTTTTTTTCCTTCCTCTGCATCTGTGTTTCTGAATAACTTCTCATGCAACATGAGGCAGCAATACACAAATTAGTGTTTTGAGGACTTATTCAGAGACACAAGCATAGAAGGTGACATGGTTCTGAGATTCAATGGAGAAGCATCTTTCTGACTAGTATATTGTGCACCACTCACTTAAGTTCTTATTCTGAATGAGGTTTCAAAAGTGCCTGATAAAGCTGGACCTCTAGTCATAGCCTGTGTCCTGAAATCCTGCCTTGGGACTTTGCTCTGGCAAGCTCCGCCTCCTTTCTGTCAGCAGGCCATTCGGAGTGCGGTAGCTGACATTTTGCAAAGTTTTCATGTCAGGAAAAACCTTTCACTATTGTTTCAAAACACTGTCGTGAGTGTGCTGAGGTCTCCCCAACTCCACTGATCGTTCATGTTGCATTTTGAGTACAGTTTGTTAACACAGACCTTGCAGCTCAGGTTAATCATGCATCTGAGTAAGTTGAAGGACCACAGATAGCTTCTCATTTTTTTCCTTGGTACAAGGAGGAGAGGAGTCAAGTTGACACTCCTGGATGTGGCAGAGGGTAGTCATCACTACTTAAAACCACTTTGAACATACTTGTGTAGTATAAATGGTGCCAAAGTGTCTCAGAGTCTCCATCAGGTTGCCTTTTCTGCTTCTGCCCGTTGGACATATTGCCCATTTAAAACATTTCAGGTGTGATTCACCTGCCAAACAGCAAGCATCCTATGTGCAATTCAGTTGTCCCAAGACAATCCATTAGTTTTCCTGCAGTTAGACAATAGGTAGCCTTTTAGAGATGTGCCCTAATTTTTGGTAAGGTGTTTTCCAAGTGCCTTATCTAGATGTCTCTGCGGTCCCTAGCTGGTAGATGCCTTTACTGTAAGTCTAAGTCACATTGTGCTCATTTCTCACTCACACGTTGTCCTGTCCACTCACCCATTTCTTTTTTGCAAAAAGTCTTTGGAGACTTACTTTCTCTCCGTGCTTCCCAAGACCTCCAGAGAGCACAAATCAGAATAAGGGTTATCCACACAGAAGGTACTAGCTGTTACGACTGAATGCTGAAATCAGGACACAGCGGGGTGTGATCATGATCCCTCCAGGAGGACTGATGCTTGTCATACAGCTCTGCGAGGTACCAATCGTATCCTGTCCCTGACACTTAAGGATCTAGGGTCATCACTTTCCGTGTTTTCCAGGATCACAGTGTCTTTAATTAGGCATAGCTAATGTTTTAAGGCTTTATTTCTTATATTGCGTTACAAATTCTGGGTAAGTTCAGCTAAGTCATATACAGGGATTTTCTTTTTCATTTGTGAAACTATTTTTCTGAAACTTATATTACCTAATTTTCTCTGAGTCTTCTACCCCTTTGCAAAACTTGACTGAAATTGGTGAGAGGGTGCGTCTGGGACAGCGTGGAGAAAGGCAGATACAAGGACAATGGTTGCATAAGCCCCGTTTTCTTTGGAAAGTAGAAGCAGGAACACAAAAAAAAGTTAAAGTAGAGGAACGGAAGATGAGAAGGCAATTAATGTATTAAATAGAAGAGAGTTTTGTATAAAAAAGAGTGGGAAATAACTTCTTTTTTAACCTACATTCCACATATTTGTGCTTTAAAGAAGAAAAGGCAATAGTCACTGAGGAGGAAGATGTTATTATAGGCTGTATGTCACTGTTGTCACTTATGCTATGGTGAAAAGCCTTTTTCTGAAAGTGATACAGGTGTCTAAGATTATTTAGTCTTGCTCTGCTGTCCCCTTACAGTTTGTATGTAACCAAATATTCTCAGCCAAAATACTTTGTCTCTTCTGGGCTTCATCATGAGTCTGCTGGTATACTTTGAATAAGAGCAGTGAAGGTTTCTTATGAATTCAAAGATGGAAATTGCATCCTTAAGATAGGTCTGATTTGATCTGTTGGTTGCTTTGAAGGTTTGGGTGAGAGACTGACTAAGCAGATTGATGTTTCCATTGCATACTCCTGGATGTGGAGTATGGGGGAGGCAAGCAGATGCTTTTTATTCAAAGAAGACTTTGTCTTGCAAGCTTGAAAATACCTAATACGTTCTAGATCATATGTGCTCCAGTATATATTCTCCAGTGATATGATAAAAGAAAGTAAAGTGTCATTACTTTACTTATGGGTTGGGTTTTTCAAGGAGAGAGAAACCGAAGCTTAACAGTGCTTTTGAAGTTGAAAATCATAGGTGAATAAGCAGCAGTATGTGACTGCATTACCCTCTAGTATCTTAATGATACATTGAGCATTAGGCATTATGGCATGAAACCTTTACAAGTTGAGTTATGCCAGCAAAAATGAATTTAGACTTTTGATTTAAGAAATGAAAGATTAAAAAAAAAAAAGGAAGTTTAGTGGACATTTACAACGGTTGGTAAAATGTTTCATATGACCCTGTGTAGAATTTGGTAAGAAGCTTTAATAACAGTATTTGCGGGGGGGGGGGGGGGAA
>RSEF01000031.1:51978599-52010464 GCA_003993805.1 Himantopus leucocephalus
ATGCAGCCCAGGATTCCATTGGCCTTCCTGGCAGCAAGGGCATTTCTTACCACCTCGCTGGCTGGACAGCACAGTTTCTCAGAGATTGGCTGTTTTAATGGAGGCACAGTTTTTTAATGCCAATCTACAGTGATTGTAACTGTGTCACTATTTTAGGTAAGTAGTTAGCTGTCACATACATTACAGAGGCTGTAATCAGATCTTTGACTGCATGTCGAAATATCTCAATGCATTGCATAAGAAAACACACGAGACAATGTCTTTTCAGCCACTGTTTTTCACTATCATGTTTTGGTCAATGGAGTTGAAAGACTCCTATGTTTCACTGCCAGTCTTTTGACATAACTTATTAAGGCAAAGCTTACGTCTTGTGGACTGAAACATCTCAGATCTTTAAAACAAGATTAGAGATTAAAGGTAGGCAGTGCTTCACGTAGAACTGATGGTTCTCCTATGGTTCAGCTGTTGAGTAAGTTTCTCTTGCTGAGGTGCAGCAGTCATCACTATTCTATTTCTTTCTGGTTTAAGTGATATAGATACTTTACAGTTTTGGATGATATGTTTTGTAAGTAGGTAAATTAGAGATATGAAGTAGCTTGCAAAGTCCTCAAAGGAAGGGCTGGATTGTTGTTTTACATCTTAAGGTCCAAGATTACCATAGGAAGAATTTGAGGAAGTTAATTTTTTCAAGGCTTTCAGCTTTATAAAAAGCCTGTTACTTTCAGACACGTACATTAAATAATTGCTGGTTTTAAAAACAAGTATCAAGACATATTTGTCTTAACAGCATTTTTCTAAAGAGGTAAATTTTTTGTAATCAGTCTTTTCATCAGTTCCATACTGCTGCTTACAAAATAATGTGTAATTTCATTTTTATTTGTCTTATTGTATTTTGAATAGAACTTAGATACAAAATATGAATAAGAGAATAATATAGTCAAACCATGAAAGAAAAGTTAACATACACACAAATACGAGGTGGTAACAAAATCTATATTATTAGCTGTAGCAGCTTTACATTCTAGCTTTCTCTGCTGTTGAGGTCACCTTTGTAAAGAATATAAAATGCAAGAAGGAATTTCATCTGTTTATGCAGTTGGTTTAATGAGAGTAAGAAAATGGACAGCATAAACATTACAGGCCTGAAACTAAAATAATCTCATTTTTTTCAGAATTTTAGAAATCCTAAGAGATACATTGTACCATGAATGTTACTGTAGGTTATCGCAAGCATTGCAGGAACATGCAAAAAAATAAATAGCCATTTTTGGTCAAACCTCTTGTTTCTGTTCAAGATAAAGTTATCAACACATTCTTTGCGTGAATCTTTATGGGTTTTTTTCAGTTAGATTGTATTTAGCAGTTTAAAAATTACTAGAAAATAAACTATTAATATTTATGGTTAAATTGCTGTTTATTAACACAGTAGTGCTGAGGCTTCATGACTTCATGAAATTGTCTGTAGATCATGGGAAATTTTTGTAATGTTTCCTTTTTGGTAGGTCAGCTCTCATGAAATAAAACAAAATGTTTGTTTCCACATGGGAGAAAGTGTAATAAGGAAAAGGCCTGTGGGAATTATAGTGGTAGAAGTCTTTCTCAAAGATTTCTTACTACCCGAAGTGTACAGCAGGTCCTCTGACACACAGGTTTCCAAATTATATGACTGATTTTGTATAAATGTCCTCTATATTCAGCAGTCAAGCTTTTTAATGAATATACATGATAATAACAAAGTAATATTATGTTCGTGCTTCTGTCTTCAAAAAACAGTGGAAACAATTATTTCATTACTTCTAAAACAGTCTGTTCTTAATAAAAGACATGTAAAATCTGATTCTAAAAGTGGATATCCTTGAATATGAGGATCTTAAGCATAAGTAACATGAGGTTTAAAGATAATTTCACTTTATAGCTTAGCAGTTTAGTTTAACCAATCTCATTGCCATTTTATGGCTGTTCCATATGCTGTATGAAATATATTGAAACAGTGCTTGTTAGAAACTGAAAGGAGTTAGAAGATCATCCTTCAGCTTACTCAAAGTAATCTTCGGCAATGGAAAATGATATATGGAGACAGCAACCCTCATTTTGATACTGTGCTTTTCAAAATAATGTCGTGTCAGTATGACAGTGCTTACACTGTCAGTTCCATTATAGTACTTGGTTTGTAACTGTTTGTTCATTGATGCAACCACTTAAAAAGCAGTCTCTCCACATGATTAAGTTATTCCTAAAAACTGTCATTAACTTAGTAAGTAAGAGCACCTAGGAGTTCTCAAATTGAGACTGTCTGTCTACAGTGGGAATACTTACCAAATGGTATTGACATGCTGCTCCAGAAAAGCACTCCAGTGTGGGCACAGATAACATAATAGAACTTTGCTTAGTGTGTTTTTAAAAAAAAAACCAAAGCACACCAACAAAAAACAAACAAACCAAAAGCCACCCTCACCTGTAAAAAGGGAAAGCTGTTTCAGTGAAATAATTTTCACTGGCATAATGATATACCAGTGGTACTAACTACAAGCATTGACGTGCTCACAAAGGCTCAATATACTCTTTTGTGTGGGACTAAAGATTTCTTTCTTGAAAAATTGGTCAATTTTACAAAAATCCATATAAGCATAACTATCAGATATCTTTGCTACAGAGAAAGGTTAATTTTTTCTTTGAGCTTTTATATTTCACTCCTTTTTTAGCAGTTTGGTGACTATTTTTTTTCTGTTTATGTCTAAACAGTTTCACAGGTTGAAAGAAAAGTGGAATCATCTGTGGAAGAAAAAATTGAGGCCTGTTAAATATGAGGACACTGTCTGATTTAAGTACTTTTGTCACAAACTGCTAGACACAATGAAAATATTCTGAGAAATCTTGACCTTTGTTTTTTTTCTTGGGTTTTTTAATTATTCTTCAGCATCTCCTAATGACCACTGTCAGAGACATGGGGGCCTTCCATCTGACCCGGAACAGCTATTCTAATGTAGTACCAGGAGGCTAATTTCCAACAGAATTAAGCAACTCCTGGTTAGGTTCAGCAGTGTCTCAACATTGATCACCTAAACTGATCACCTAAAACATTAATTGTATGCCTCACCTTGTCATTAAAGTTTAGAGTTTCAGAGGATGTTTCAGAAAACATACATATGGAGCACAGAACCAGTTAACTATAGTAAAGAAGGAAAAAGCATTAAGTACTTAACTATGCCTGATTTCCCTGGTTTACTCCAGATCTTGTATTCCTGGTTTAGATAGGGTTTCATGGTTGTATTTTTCCATTGACTGCATGTGATTTTAAGACCATTTACACTGCCATTGTACTTGTATAGTGTCAGTTGATAACATCTGGGTTGATGCCTCAATTTGTTCAAAAAAAGGAGCTTATTTCCTGCACTGAACTTACTAATATATATTTGCAGTTAAACCTTAATGAAAAAGGATTATTTGGGTGAAAAAAGGAATTTAGTACTTTATATGACTTTTTGTAGTTGCACTTTCAAGAATAAAATTCATTAAATAATAATATTAAGCACATTTTTCACATTTTAAATTTTGATTGATATATTTTGTTTACAGTTTTTAAAACTTCAGCAAATTTCCCTTCTAAAAAAGGAAATCAAAGTCACATTTTCCCTACGCTGATACAAATTATAGTTTTAAATACTAGCCTACATAGGGAGAATAATTTTAATCCTATTTGGCAGAAATCTTTTATTTAAAATGATTGCTTTCTAAACTCAGATAATATAGAATAAAATGGGGTTTTTTTCAGTGGCAGCCAAATTCCTAAATATTTCATTTAATGATGTAATACCTGTAAAGGAATAAGAATCTATAGTTAACCATGTTCATGCAATACTACATGTTGACAAAAATCTTAAAAGAAATAGCAATGTTCTTGAGAACATGTTTACCTACAGTATGCTTTAAGTAAACATGATGAAAATATTTTTATTCAATGAAAAACAGTTTTAGTCCTCATTCAACGTTTACTTTATTGGAGTAAAAGGATTAGATAAAATGAACACACATCATGATTTGTACCTACAGGGAGGGCCACTGAAATTTATCTGCCTAATCCCCTTATCAGTGTTGGGACAAATTACCAAATATCTGGTCTTGAGAAAGCTGCAGCCTATTCATAGCTTGTAGTTTATTGGCTTCCACACAGATTCCTCTGTCAATGATGAGTGTAACAACTGGTTCCTAATTGGAGCAGATTGGCACAGACTAACAACAGTAGTCCCTTTTACGGTGCACAGTGGTATTGGGTATGATTGAATGAGGCACATCAGCACACCACACTAAAAGCCTTTGATAGTGTCCCAGGAGTCAAGGTGTATGAACAAGGCATTCAGTTTCATAGTCTTGAGAACAGGTTTCACAAGTTAAAAGACAGACTCGGATCTTTTGTCAAGTTCAGAATTGGTATTCACGGCTGGACAGTCCCTTCGGGAACCTGAGTGGGCCACAGGCAGAGAGCGATTGTTTTTCATGGAGGTCCTTTGTGGTCCTGATAAGGTCATTGGATGGTGGGAAGATACTTGTTTCAGCCCACTTCATTTTGAACTCAGTCATGCTCAATAAAATCTTCACACTTTTGCTTCAATTTTATAGAAGTGTTTTACAGGCCACCCATGTATTCATAAGTTTTAAAACTTCTTATATATTTTAGCATTAGTTGTAGTTAACTGAATTTGGTTTTTGAAGATAAAGCAGCTGTAAAATTTGGTGACTTCATTTTGATAGAGTAGATGTACTGTGAATGGTTTACCTCATGTCTTTTAAGCATAAAACAAATACACCCATAATTCTTAATGAATACAAATAAATATGGGAAAATAAGCTGTTCAAAATGACCTACTTATTTTGATTAATTTTTTTTTAGAAGTTGTATAGTCATAGTTTTGGAAACAATTTATGTATTTTTTTTGTGACATTCAAAATGCTACACTTCTTCTGCACTTACATTCTTATGATTGTCCTTGCATTCTATAATTGTAGTTGATGCAGTTTTCATATTCAGCTTGTTATTATTTAGTACTGTATTTTAAAGAAATAAAAGGCACAAAGCGAAACCTATCATAGACGATAAGTATTAAGGGCATTCTCAGAAAAAATATAGTTCTCTCTTTTGTGCTTGTTTTAGGTAACTTAAAAATAAAAGGAAGATGCAACTACTGTTTATCTCTGAACTTAATTTAGTGTGATGACTTGCTTGTTTTTTTTCCATTGCTTTTTTTTTTAAATGTCAGTCCAAACTAACAGACTCAATTCCCAAAGGTAGGGATGACACTGATTTACTTTATTGCTGTTGATCAGAATGAGACAGCTAGTAGGAATTTAAGGTAGATTGCATAACATCTGTAAAAGAATAAAATGCAAATCACTCAAACAAGGAGAAAATCCAGTAGAAAATTGAATAAATACTTCTTCCACATCCTGAAAACTGCACTGCAGGCAGAATTAAATGATGAAGTATGGTCAGTGGGTGATATGCAGAATGGTCTTTCATCTGATTTCTTGTTACAAATTGATATGGGTTAGTAGCATTTAAGATTTTTTTTAAAAAAATCATACTCAAAGCAGATTATATTTTTAATAAAAATACTTTCCTCCAAAAGGATGCCATTTCATGGAAAATGGATCTTTCCACACGGAGAAGTTACGCAGAAAATAATTAAAAACTTTATGCAGAGTTACTAATAAAAAAAAACTGGTTTTTTTTTTTTACACTGGAGGTCTGTAAATTGGTATTTTTATCACGGCTTGTAATACACTTAAAGATTTTATTTGTTTTCCAGTTTGTTTTTCTTCCCTCTCCTCTTGTTCTCTTTTGTTCTTCTGCCTGTCCTCTTTTCTAATCTTCTTTTCTTGTCTTCTTTTGCCAAAACTAGTCAAGTTTGAAAATGTTAGAGAGCAGTTAAAGAAAAAAAAGTCATACTTCATGTCTATAAAATAGGGAGGCAAGTGACAGTATAATAGGCAAGTTTGCTTTTGGTTGATGTCATGAAAATAGAAAGCAATATGATCAAAAGTATCTGACGTTGAAATACCTGTAAAGAGCTGAGTCTCATCTAATCCTGTAACTCTACAAAGATGGAAAGAACTAAATTTTAATTTGTGTTAAACCTTGCATCCCATAACAGATGCAAGAACACGAGTTAAATAACTCATACACTCCAAAATAAAATTCAAATAGTAGTGAGAATCACTTTGTACTTCAGTCAATCAAAACTGGCATCAGTCTTATTGTTGACTCTGTTTGTATTAAACCCAGATCTGCCTAGATCTAGTCAATACTACTTTTCTAATTGAAACTATATAAAATACTAAGCATTGCTTGTTTAAAAAAAGTAGTTCTGAAATACTGAAAAGCATTTTTTTTAGGAAAGGTATAGAGTTAGATTGTTTCTAGATTTTTTGTTCATTTGCTTGTTTTCATGTAAGTGTCCACACAACTAGAAATAAAATAATTCTGGGTATTCAGTTGTTCTTGTGATTTTTTGCAACTGAAATCTCTGTAATAACGATACCAGCCAGATCTGATTTCATAAACAGGATTATGATTCTAGATGAATGTTAAGGAGTCAGTCAGCTCCTTGAAAACAAACTCTGTTTCCTTTGAAATATTCTGATGACAAAAACAAGAAAGAAAAGATCTGCTTTCTCAGCACAACTGACTCTAAAATTCTTTTCAGCATTTTCTGTGATGTCAGTGGGTCTTTAAGAAGTCATTAATATATGTTATGTATTATAAAACAACTGCTGATTGCTAAAGGAGCAAAGTGACACATTCACCTTTGAATATGGTAGTTGATTCAGTTTATATTCTCTGCTTGAGCTAATTAAGCAACAAATGCTGGATCTTAGGTTGGATAGTGTCTTGTTCACTTTATTAAAAAGTACAAGATTATTTGAGAAGTGAGGCAGTACTTACTCTTACGGAGGATGGTACAGTCTGGCCTGAAGGAAATTTATTTTAGTTCTACCTCAACTGTATTTAAATGTTAATCCTGCAAATTCAGGCTTTATTTTGTGAGAGTAATTTAATCTATGAAGAAGAAGGACTAGTGTCACATTAATATGAAGTAGTTTTTCTTTTTAAAATATGGAATATATAAAATGCTTTTATCTACAAGTCATCGAAAAAATCCTATGATTTTTGTTTTTGTTTTTGTTTTTTTTTTAGCATAGAACAGTGTCTTAAAGACCTGCAATCAGAAGTAAATGAAATATGTACTGATGAAATACTACAAAGCACAACTGACTGCCTTCAGTGGCTGAACAACTGCAATTTTAGTTCTCTCAGACCCTCTTCTACACACCATGGAGAGCTGATGGAGTTCCTTAGGACCCTGGTAAAAATTGTTTACTAACTGTTTACTAATACTTTAATGTTTGGGAAAGTTGGGGGGGGGGGGGNGGGGGGGGGGGAGTTGAGGTTAATTACTTTTCTCATTTCAGTCTTCACTGTGGTGAGGATAGTTCAGAAATTTTATTATAAGGTTAAGTACTGATGTCTGCAGTAGGTGGTTATATTTCCTTTTGATCATGCCTTAAGCAGACAAACTTGGGACAAAATCTCTTCACTATCCTACCACATATTCTGCACTGCCAGGACTGTTTTATAAACACGTCGGTAAAAAACATGTGAAGTTACTGTCTACACCGAGGCTGTTACTGTTACTGCTTATTCTTCACTTGTATCAGTATGAATTTAATTTACCTAATACAGATTATTGTCCTCTATGCATTATTTAAGCATTAACTTCCTATCTATTTTTTCTAATTAGAAATGTGGGAGCTACATCCATTGTCCTAGCGAGCTGTACAACTAAGCATAACCAGAAATCAAATTTCACTTCAACGAAAAATTCCATCATTTTAGAAGGCATTTTTATCCAAAATTTTTATTAAAACTTAACTTTAGAATATATGTGTGGAAATGGAAGTCTGGAAAATTGAATTGGCTAGATAAGTGAAGGATGATACCTCAGTAAATAAGAGCCTGCAAGTTTATATATAAGCTATGTATATGTGTGTTTATATGACGTACATATGTATGAGTGCCAAAACAAGTAAACAGTATCCAGTGGATTGTTCTTTCTCACTTCCATGTCATGGTTTAGTTGTAGGACACGTAGGACATTTAGGCTAAGATTGGCTCTATTGGTAGAGGAAAACTGCTGTGGAGAAGTAGAGTATTTTCTCCTTTGGGACTATCTCCTGGCTAGAGCTCAGGCTTCATCAAATTGCCTCTCAGTTTGTTAATCCTTAAAACTGGTTGTTGATCTTTCAGCCACCCTTGAATCCACTTGATATTCAGCTTTGTTAAATGAGGAAGTCCTCTCTAGAAACACCAAGTCTTTAATGTTCATGGGGTGAAGAAGTGATTTTGTCCCCTTCTAACACAGGTGATCAGTACGAATGTTGCTGTTAATAATCACCCTACTCAAGGGTGTCAGAGACTGCTAACATGTCATATTTGATCTAGACAAAATGAGAGAATCCCAGAAATTGCTGACTTTTGAAGTCTGTTGTTATTCCCAGTTAGATCCTTACTTAAAGGCCCACAGAAGAGGGCATGGCCATGGAGACTTACTTGTGTCCATTCCCTGCTTGCTTCCTTCTCCAAGGTCCATTCAAGCCATATACCTGAACACCAGGTGGCGGCATTTGTTTGGGAAACACCAAAAGGTCTCCGTCTCTGGAATACTTCTGGTGTATCTTATACAAAAGTTGCTTTCTAGCTCTTCAGCTTCCCAGGATCTTACTGACTGCGTGGCAGTCTGGCTGTGGGCTGTAGAGTCCAGTTAAGCCTTGAGAATGGCTCTGTGGCAGGCTGCTAAACAGACAGCAAAGTGTGAGGAGCCTTAAAGTCTCAATTCTGCACAGCTTATCGGGAAAACCTCTGGAGCTTGGGAACTTGGACATCACTGTTTCCAGGCACGTGGCTTCTTAGATAATCCGGCCTGTTGTTTAAATGAGACTACAGATGAAAAGTGTGTGTGTATTAGCATAGACAGCCCATCTGTAAGAAGTTACACTCACAGTAGATGATGTTTAGCTCCGTAAACAGGTCTGCAGTAAGCTATTTTCCATAATATTCAGCATTAATGAGATTACTATGATCTGACCTTTCTTAAATGTGTGTCTCCATCCATTGAACTAATTACTCAGTTGACTTAATTTCTCACTTGCAGGCTTTTAATTAAGTATCATATAATACATCTTCAGTAATAGTAACCTTCCTTCTACCTCAGGACAATATTCCTGTTCATTTTTATCCCTTATTATGTGTGTCTGGTTTGTTAGGGATTTTGTTTATCTTTTAAGCTGCTGGAACAATTAAAAAAATAGTGCAAGTTTCTGTATGTGCTTTGGCTGAGGTGCTGTATTTAGGTTTATCGTTAGCATGCTATTCCCACCCGCTTGTGAACTCTCATGGAAATACTGAGAGGTTCTTCATGAAGCCTGAAAATGTTAATTATGTGAAATTTTGTCATTCTGTGTACTGTTTTGTAATTCTAAATATTTAAAAGCTGACTATGTACATGAACACATCTTCTTTAAATTCTGTTCCTGCTAAACTAATGGAAAATCTTTTTTTTAACAAAATCTTTGACTTAGACGATTTGTTTATTGATGTGACAGGTAGTAGTCTGTAGTAGGTAGTACTGCAGTTGGTAGACCACAACTGTTTTCCTGTATAATATAATCACTAACTTTCTGTGTTGGTAAGAGAACTTTTCATGCTTCTTTAAAACCTTTGGATACTAATTTGGTTCTTTTTCTCTTGAATAGTTTTGGCATCATCTTTTGAAGTATTTTTACAGATTAATTTTCAAATAGAAAAGCTTTGTCAATACAGGCAAAGTTCAAAGAGACTTGATGACACTGTCTTTTCAGAGCTTCAAAGTTCACTTCAGGGGCTCTTTTTCTGAGTAACACTAAGTCTAAGATGGCATCTGCAAGCTCCCTGTTTTTAATGCTTTAGTTTAAGTTGCAAAGGGTTTGAAACAATACTTAGATTCTTACTGGCTTTCATGAATAAAAATGTTTCTGCTTAACCTTAAAAAGCAGCAGTAGGGATTCGCTTGGGAGACATTTTGGATTCATTGTCCAAAGACATCACTTACATTCACTGTTTTGACAGCTTCTCTTGTTTTGTTCATTTCAGAGTATAGTATTTGATTCATAACAAAAATTAACCTTCAAACTCCAGAAGTGTACCTGGAGACTGGACTCTTCAACACAGTGGTTACTGATTAGGGTTACACACTGAGACACTTTCTCTTTGGGGACACAAAACTTTATGGAATACTTTAGTAGATAATAAAAGAAAATCAAATCAGCTTTGTGTATGTGCATATTGGTATGTATGATTTAAGATTTTAAGTAGTTATACATATTTCTGTCACATGTACGTGCTTTCATAGGATATTTGACTGATAATTTCCTTTCTTATTCTGTCTTCCACATGTGTTTCCTGCTTGTAAGTAAAAAAAAAAACATAGGAAACATTCTGAAATAAAGATGTAAAATGGAAGAAAAGTAGCTAGCCTGTTATTTTTAAGACTTTCTTTTATGGGAGGCAATTGCGCTCTCTGTATTTTGTTCAGAATTAGCTACTGTGGTGCAAGTCTTTAGTTTTTTATTTTTCATCATGGAGCACTCCAGAGTAAAGGGCAATAAGGAAGGTCAAACTCTTGTTTTCTCCCATAAGAGTGCAACAGTTCTGAATCATCCAGAACAAAGAAAAGAAGTTCTCATGTTAAAAATTGTTGTGATTCAACAGCATGAGGGGGATGAAGATTTTGTTCTTAATTTTGTCTTTTTTGTATTTTTATCTACTATCCACTGACAAATGCTTGCTACAGTAGAAAAATGGAACATTTTGTATTGGAAATTATTATATTTAAGCAATACCATACTCAAATTTGATTTATTTCTTTCTCTTTCAAAATGGGAAAAGAAATAAAACAAATCATTTCCTCCAATACTTTAGGTTAAATAAATCTGAAGGTGGAAGGTTGCCGACAGTTTCTTTACCAGCCTTGCTTTATAGGATGGAGTATAGCTGGGAGACCCAGGTAAAGGACATGGGTGGAAAGAGCTACCCTTATCTGATTTGCCACAACTCTTGTCTGTGTTGGAGAGAAGTGACAGGAGGTGGCGGGGCAAGTGAGAGGGCTTCTAGATCCTGATTCACCTAAGCCTTGCCTACTTGGTTCCTGAGTCCCAGGAAGTCAAGAGTACCACCAATTTCAGTCAGTTTTCTTGTGACTGTGATGGGGAAATCTGTAGTCAGCTGTAGTTCAGCTGGAGGATTCAGAGCAGGTCTTTACAATTAAAAAGCTGGTGGGCCTAGGACTGTGGCCAAGGCCTTTCAGCAGGAAAAATGTTGAGGATGTGGGATATGGGTTTATGACAGGCAAGTTTTTTTTCTCTGAGAGAGGAGGGCGTTTTTGGTGTCCAGTGACCACCAGACTTTGGGATGGTCTTCTACTCATATATTGGACAAACCTTGTTCATCTAAATGTTTCATCTCATATGTATTAAGGAAAGCTGCCGTGTGCTGTTATTTTTGTGTTGTTCTGGGCCAAGTAGAGAGCATTGAGCTGTGACAAGAGGACCTGCTATTTGCTGCACGGCCTCTTGAACTTGAAGCAGCTCTAAGGTCAGAGATCCTGGCCCTGGACCAAGAGGGAGTTTTTCAGGCTCAGATAAAGTAGGAACAGCACATCCGTCCATGTGGTTTCACCTCCTTTGTTAACTGCCTTCCTTCTTCTCCAACCCATATAGCTGAGATGTATTTAAAGGTCACTATATTGTTACTGCGTCAGTCTGCATCTTGGTTTGACGGGTTGCGCAGCTTCTTATTCATCTGCCCTGTGTGATCTAAGCCTGTTCAGTTCTTAACAAGTTTTTAATTTTAGTTCTTTTAGGTGGTCCTGGGAAGATTATTTTATCCTTAGAATGGCATCTTTGATGGTTGCCTGCTGGGCCAGAACATAGAAAGCAACGACGTTTCATTTTATAAATTGCTGTCTTGGTTTTATGAACAAAACCTGTAATTATCTTTGTAAATCTTAAGTAATTTTTCATACCATCTTCCTTCAAAGATGTCTGTGTGGACCACAAGAAGCAGGCTGCCAAGGCTTACCTGATGAGCTTTCCAAAGCTTTCCTTTGAATTGTGGGTTAGAGTTGATTGAGAAAAGAGGTTGAGGATGTAAGAAGGATGGGAAGAGGAATGTGAGTTGTTGGAGCAGGTAGACAAGAGATGGATTGGTGCATAAACCCGTGGGAAAACAGGCTTTGTTATTTCTGTTGTTTATATAGCAATTTGTTTGAGTCTCTTATTCACTGGTAAGGTAATCAGCATTGGAAACAGTTGATACTTTAACACGAAGCTGTTCATTAACTAAACATTTCTAAAATACTGTCTGATTTACCTTTGTTAGCAAAGCTTGTTGAAGAATGAGCAAAATCAAGAGGAAATGATACTTCACTTCCTTCTGGATCTCTCTAGTCAGTGTGGTGTCTCATTTCCCTGTACGCCAAGTGGGACGTCTTTTGAGTTAACATCTTCCCTTCATGCCATTGAGGATGATTCAACTACGGATGTCAAATCTCTTTGGGATGACGTGAGACTGCATCTTCGACGATTTTTAGTAAATAGACTGCAAAGTCAAGGAGAAACAAATACTAATGCGTTACAACAACAAATGGAGTTTAAAACTCAGTGCATACAGCAGCTTTTGTTTCTTTATCCTGAATCAGAAGTCTTAATGAAGTATCAAAATATGCAAAATAAACTGGTTAGCGATCTTCTGCAGAACTGTATTTTGTCTAGTTGTGGTGAAACAAATTTTGATAAGGTGGTTCATGGTTACCAAAGTTCCGTACCCACATTGTGCGCAATGATAAAAGAGGATTTGTATATACTAAGTGGAACTATTGATCCTTCTTCATCACTGAAGTTTATTAATGAAACTTATCTGGATACCATCACTGAAGAAATGACAGTTCTTCTTGAAAGACTTTGTGAGCTGCAGTTCAAAGAAAATGCTCTACATATAGTTAAGGCAAACAAGATTTCAAAGAAGCATAGAGGAACAGTTCATGCTGTGGGTTAGTAGCCTTATTTTATGTTCATTGTAGTAAGATATTATTTTAATTATATTACTTTTTTTTCAGTATACTTGGTTATTTCCTATGAAGAGAGATGCCTGAGATTATTAATTACAGCTTTATGCGTTAACCATCTTGATGCAGTTGAATTATACACTGTTTCAGAATTGTAAGGAAAAAGGTTTTAAAGTGAGGGAGAGTATCTTATGCTTATGTGTATAGAAACCCCATTATAATTCACTGGATAACATTGACGTGTCATAGTCATTTTTTTCAGTCTAACTTATTCCAACTGCTAAAATATGTAATAGAATAAGAACTATCTAATCCAGATTTAAAAAAAAAAAAAAAGAAAACTCTTTAGTCTTCTACTCTCACTTTTTTCAAATTGTCAGAAGTTTAAAGGAGATTATGGGAAAGTCTGTACAATAATGTGACCATGAAATAGACACAGATTCATACACCAAAGCTGACCCAAACTATGCGGTTTCTAAATTAGAAAAAAAATCATTTGAGTTTTGTAGTCTTGTGAAAGTACGGTAAGTTAGAGTTAATGCTACCTGGTCATTTCTTCTTGTTCTAAGGAATATAAGGCAGAAAAGGAATCTGTTATTGATGTGGTATTTTCTGTGTATTAATTTACAGCTGGTGAGTCTGACACGCTAATTTGCAAAGGGAGGAATCAAATCTTTAGAAAAAAATACAGAATGGAAACTTTCATAACATAATTACATGATTGTATGTAATTGCTTTTTAAATACAGAGTTTTGGGCATTCCTCTGTGCAAGAGCTGTTTATTTAGAACACAGCCTTCCATAAAAGTGAAGTAGTTTGCAGACAGAAAATATTAGAAGTTTAGAATCATGTGAAAAATCCAGAAACAGAAGATAGATCTTTGAGTTGTACAACATACACAAAGGATGAGTGAGGTGACGATTTGCCAGGTCTGCGCAGAAGACAGTTATACTTTTGTGAGTTGTAAAATCTATATACATGTTAATTTAAGCCAACTAGAAATTCCACTAGAAGAACTGCAGAAATAATTTTTCAACAGAAGCTGAAATATGGAGGAACATGTGGAACATATGAAAGATAAGGTGAGGGAAAAGGCATGCAGACAGATAATGTGAAAGGATGAGCAGTTCAACATAAAGCTGATACATTAGTGGGATGGAGTGTTGGAGGGAAACAAGGAGAAGTAGTGTCAGATTAATGTTGAGTTATGAAATAAATGGGAAGAAATGTATCTTTGAGTTACATAGTGAGATGGGAGTCAGTAAAAGAATTCACTGACAAAAAAAATTACTGGTAAGGAACTGGAAGTTTGTAACTTAATTTTTCTTTCAACCTCAAAACAGCTCACAAAGATGGGGAAGTTCAGTTATCTCCATTTTAAGTCTAAGACATAAAAAAACAACAAACCAAAAACCAAACAACAAACCAAAACCACCTCTGTATTTCATAAATCCCACAGAAGATTTTTGTTTTCATTCTAAATGTATTAAAGGTCAGATTTGCAGGCACAGCAGCTGTCCCCTTAGCACCCATAAAATGTGTTCAGAAGTGCTGTTTGTTAATACCATTTAATCCTCAAAATTACTTTCTTCACAGTGTCTGTCATGCTCATGTGTTTGTCTCTTCACTGTATAGTACTTTATATTATTTTGCTTCAAGAGGTTGGTGTGGGAGGCAAGCATTGATTGGCGTGCAGTCTCGTACCAGTTTTCTGCAGAATTGGACTGTTCTGGATGATCTGTGGATATGGACTGCAGGCAGCCAAACAATAAGGCGACAATAGTGAAGTCAGCAGGCTAGAGCAAAATAAGGGGTCACAGTTGTGAAGTTACATAGGATATTTTTTTCTTCTTTTTGTGGATATGTCATAGGCTATTATTTGGTATTATTAATCAACTCAAGCAAAAGTTATACTTGTGTCGTTACCAAAACAATTATTACTGAGTAGTTCACTGTATGTGAGCTCGTATGCAGAGAGTCTTTTCTGGAAAGAGATTTCTCTCTTCTAAATGTTTGAATATACTACGTTTGTACCACGCTAAGTCAGAAAAAGGCACTTTTCAGTTTGCACTGAAATAACTATTCTGGAAAAACTTCTGCAGAATAGCTATTTTGGGAGGTTTATGATGGTAGACAAGTTCTTAGTGTCAAGTGGCTTTTCCTGCTTGGAACTCTTACCGATTTCTGATACCTTTGCTGGCCTCCCACAATTGAGAGTGGAAGTCTGTACTTATGCATGGGTTAAGTTAAAAGACAGCTTTAATAGGTTGCCTTGACAGTGACACCCAGTTTTCTACGTATCAAAAAAACTGCATGCTGGAGTATGGAGGGAAGGGGAGAAAGGGAAGGAGGTTTTTTTTTTCTTAGCTGGAAGTTATACCAATGTGTATACTAAAGTATACCAATGTGTTTCTTATTTTTTGATGCGTGTTGCCTCTGCCCTCTGGGAACCACCAAACCAGCGCATTTCAGAGCAGCAAAATAATGTAATCTAGGGCATTCAATTGGGATGGTTATCCCAGAGGTGAAAAAAGGGTTTGTATTTACTTAGTCCACCCTCAGGGAAATGTGGTTTTTGTTTTGTTTTTTTTGTTGGCGCTTTTTTTTTTTTTCATAAGAACTACTGTAATTGAACCTAGTATGTAGAATAGGAGAAAAATAACAGAAAATAATGAAACAATGCTAGAACCTCAGAAAACTTTATCTGGATAACCTACTTCTGTCAGGAAAATATAGGTAGTCTATAACAAGCTTTAACAGAGTTATAAATATTTAAAATATTTCATATATAACAATCCGTTTGTGAAGTAAGGAATTAACATTTTTGTTTTCATATTGTATTAGAACAGTTATTTGTCAAGTACTGTAATGACATTGTATCTGTTTATCAGGATTGAGGATGAGCATGGTTTGAGAGAGAAGCTGGCAAAACGGTATGTGAAAAGAGGCAAATTCCGTGGAACTTGGCATCTTTGATTGCCAACTCTAGTGGAGGCAGGTGGTTTTATGTGATAACGTGATCCTGTTCCCAGTTAAAATCAGTGGCTCTTACTACCTTTAACAGTGCAGGATTCAGCCATTAGTATTTGGGCTACATTACTGTAATAGGTTTTTATCTAGCATGGGTGATAATTTCTCTGTGTACTCCCAGCATACCATTGATGTTTCCAGTCTGCTAAAATAATATCTGAGGAATGTTTCCCAATCTCCTCTCCCCCCAAATATTTTTTGATGGAATTTTCTAAGGTATTGTTCCAGCCTTTCTATCATATTAATCATATTCTTTCAAAATTTTATGTAATGTTACAGTATTTTAAAAAATAGTAAAAACGTTATGTTTCTATTAACATACTTGGCATGGAAAGAATCATGCAGACAGCTGGTTTTCAGCTTATCTCTTACGATTTTTTGCTTCAATTTCCAGTGTGATATTTCTCAGAAATTATTTGCAGTAGGTCCAGTAAATGTGGATTGCGCTTTTACCTTTTGAACCTTTTTCGTGTTCCTCTGTTTACAAAAATGTTAAGCTAGTTTAATCGGGCATTACTAACCTATCTTAATCCTTCATCTCTTTTAGATGAAGAAACAGCTACTCTTCTAAGTGATAAGGCATCACCCAAAGAAACTTAAAAACCATGAAATTGCACACATTTTATGTATTAGTGGAAGGTTTTCTTTGGGTTTATTTATATAATTTTTTATATACAGAGAGAGTGTAAATACATGTGTAGACTAATTAGCCTATTTTTTAATTTCCTATGGTTAAACCGAAACAGAGATTAGAGCTTTGAGTTCTATTTTTTGTGACATATTCAAATTCATTGGCATAATATTTTCATTTAGTCACAAACTTGCCAGAGACCCTTAAAGGGGCTCTCAAATCTCCAATGCCAATTGTTGGCATTTGCCAATAAAATATGTTTTTAGTATATTTAGATAATTAATAAATTTTAAAATCTTAAATTTGTTTTTAAAATCTGAGGCAATACATAGGGTGTTCATCAAAATCAGTAATTGATTATTTCTAAGAAAATATTATTGCAAAGTGGAGGTAAACTGAAGTGATGCAGACTTGACTAAGTACATTTTTAGATAGAAGGTAATTAAATCACCTTCACTGATGTATTTTAGTATTTATATTTTGCGCTTTTACCCCAGTATGCCATCCTCTTACTTAGGTGTCCAGCAGGATCCCTTTCTCTTTTCTTTCTTCAGAATATGACCAATTTCCATTCTATTCCAAAGATATATGCAAAAGCAAACTGTGATTTAAATTATTATATTTTTAATTTATTATCTTTAAATATTCATGAGTTCCTAAGGAATATATTGTGTTCATGGAACACCTAATGTGAATATGGCATATATCTAAACTTGAATAGAAGGACTTAATGTTGTTTAGAGGAGCTGCACTTGTGCAGTGGAGTTGAGAGCAAGAAGAGACATAGCCTTTGGAGTAAGTTGTTGAAATGACGGTAACTTTGGGACATTAGATGAAAATACTTGGTATGGAAAGTCTATTTTGAGGTCACTTATCCTTACTTATTCCCAGCAATTTGCTGTCCAGCTAACTTGAAATATGAGGTTTGGGTTTTGCACATTTGACTTAAATTTGATTTCTCCTCAACATTGTTGTGCACATGGCTTTATTTCCCCTCATTTATCATTTCCTCCCTTTGAAATAAAGAACCTTAGTTTCAGACTTGCTTTTATCCTTCCATTTAATTTAAATTCAGTCGGTTTGTGATCTCTTGAGCTACTATTATTGCCTACAACCAATCTGCTATGATCTTCATCTTATCTATCAAAATATGCCTAAAATAGCATTGATACCTGCTGGTTTAGTGACTGCGTGATGAAAAAAACAGTTATTCATGTCTGGGAATAATTAGGATTCAATAACTTTACTACAATTTATTCTCCCATTTATATCTGGAAATTAAAGAATTCCAGACTTGGTTTCATGTAATTAATATTGATGTCTTTGCACCTTTTTTGAGATTTCTGTCCAGATTACAATCTATAGCGGATAATTTATGTTGTAGTTACAATTGCTTTTCCATCATGTTTTCTTATCTGCAGTCCATTGTTGAAATCTGTCTTCTTAGAAGTAGTAGTAGAAAGGGGGAGGGTGTCTCAGTCACCTGGCTTACTACTGTTCTGTCCTAGAAAGTCCTGTTCATCTTTCTGAAGTGCTGGTAAGGCATGCTAACGTACCGTAGCCCATGTGGTTTGTAATATCCAGTATGACATCCTGCCTTAATGGTTCAAGTTCATTACATTGCCCAGAGCCTTGCATTAATACAAGAAAGTTATCAGTTAGATCTATAATGTGTTGCTCAGGGCCAAACATTTTAGAACTACAAAATTTTAAAATTAATCATGGAGGTTTATTTAATGTTTTTTTTCATTAATTTAAGCTTTAAAATATTCCAAGACCTACATATCTATTGCAGTGACTTTTAGACATCATAAAGACAAACTTAAAGGAACGATAACAGAAACTGGAACTTTGCCCTCCTTGCTTCCTCCCTCTCTTTTTTCCTTACCGCGGCAGGCCCACAATAACCTGCTCATCCCTTCTGATGGCGATGCTGGTTTTGTTTCTCTTTCTGCGTGACAGCAGTAGCTGATGTGCGTCTGTTATATCTCTGACTGCGTGGCATCTCCTTCTCTCTTGTATTTCTGCTCGCTCTATGGCTCTGCAGAGTGCCTGGTAACATAGCTTTTATGGGAATGGGGCTGTGCGAGCCAGTATAAAGCAAGAAATGGAGCAGTTGCTGGAAAGTGTGGTACCTGGATGCAAATGGGCTTTGCAACTACCAACTGCTTGAGCTGCCCTGCACACAGCGGTGTATGGCACAGTCTTCCCCATCTCTGACATAGGTGGAGTGAAAAGTCCTATAGTTTCTGTCCACGGAAGATGGAGAAGTAACAGGTCTCAAGTAAAACCATAGCACTTCTCTCTTAGGCATATATAACCTTCACAGAAAACATGAGGACATCAGTGAAAATGACATGGGTACTACATATGGAGTGAGTAAAAATGCCGATGTCATCGTTAGATCTTTTACTTTATAAATACCAGAGATTCCTAATTTTGTATTATGAGCCAATCAGTATTGAGATATTCAATAGGTTTGTCACCTATTTAAAGAACGGAGCGAACAGTGTTGGTTAAAAATTAAAAGTTAAAATTGAGAACCAGTGGACATACAGATATGATGCAGATTTCTGCAGTTGTCTTTGTTCCTTGGGAAGCCTATGAAATTTTGACAGCCAAAACAAGATCCTATTACTCAGGGGAAACAAAATAAATGTCTTTGCATTTAATATAGGAAATAATGTGTTTCATAGCCTCTTTGTCACATATTATTTATTTCTTATCCTTGCAAGTATTGTATTTGATTTCTACTGCACAATTATATTAAATGGAAATATGAGTAGTACTGAGGAGAAAATAAAACCATCTGTTTGAACATACAGAGTTGAAGTTTTAATAAAAAAAGAGTTACTCTTTTAAAGGCCATATGAACATAATACCCTACGACCACAAATGTGTTTCTAGTGGGAGAATGACATTTTCATAAAGATTACAAAAGCATTAAGCTTGTTACTTTTTAAGCTTATAGTAGGGGGTAAGATAACAGTATCTAAGTTACTGAAATGTCAGTTGAACTGACAGAATTTCAAAGCCGGTAGCATGCCTGAATACCTTCCTTCTTTTTACAGCAGTTGCTTGAAATTACTTATTAAGCCCATAATATGAAGGCGGGCAGTGAAATCTCATTATTGACTTTTTGTCATACTGAAAAGATGCCCATTCCAGGATTTCATTAACATGTTGTTTATTTAATTTGATAAATAAATACTAACTTTACTTTTCAAATTATTGGTATCTTTTTATACATTAAATTCTTGGTGTTCTTTTGGGTTATATTTTTTTAGGTTGTTGTGCCCTAATAAAGTTCTTCCACTTCATCTTTTCCAACAGGAACTTGAATCTGTTTTCTGAATTCTGTAGAGGTCGAAGGGGGCAAAATTTCATCCTTGGTATTTTTTTGCTTTCAAAATGTCCACAATTAGCAAACACCAACTAATTATCTTCCTTTTTGCTCTGTCAGCACACCTGCGAGTTCTTCCTCAGCGTGAAGAGAGCATTTAACTCACTATGCCCTCTAATTATTGCATTCTCCTCCCAAGTTTAAAAGATGAAAGTGATTTACTCTCCAGTCTGATACTTTGTGAGTCGTCAGAGGTCAATTTGAGTTTTATATACTGTAGTATTCTGTTTAATAATAAAAAGTGACAAAATCTGAGAGAGAATTACTAAGCTAAGCTCTCTCTTACTTCAAAATATAGGCCTGTATGAAGAAAAGTGTGTAGAACTATGTCAGATAAGAGAAGACTTCAAAAATGCCTTTTAAAGAGGCTCCTGCAGTATTGATTGAAAAGAAAGTTGTTAGAGGAGTCTTTTCAATATATGCATCTACCGTCATATAATCACAAGTTAAGTAGATGGTCCTGGCTGTGATTATTGTCAAGACAGCGAACCTTTTCTGTCACAAAATGTGCATTCAGAGAGCAAATTTAACTTTAAAAGGGCAAAATTACTTTAATCACAATAGTTTGTTTTGAAAAAAAAATTGTATGCGTTTAAATTGGGGGTGTGTCACATCCACAGGATGGCTGTTACATGCCAAGTTTGAACATGAATCTCCTTTTCACTGTGCCTTAGGCTTAGTTATTTTAAAAAACCCTCCGTCTTCAATCAAGGGGCTGCTGTATCCCCTGAGTTTTTTAGAAAACAAAGTTTTCAGTCCCTTTGTAATACTTTTCACTACATTTGCTGAATGTAGCAAGGCAATGGAGATATTCCTGTCTGTCTGATCTAGAGACAATAAGGGTGGTTATAACCCATCCAACTTCTTGGTTGGAAATTTAGCAGTTAGTACTCTGGGGATTTTTAGTTTCCGTAAATGATGTGGACTGTCTGGAATTGGCTCAGTTACTGGGCTCAGACTTTCAAGAAGAGCTTCCTTTTCCTCAGTAGCTTTGCGCAATGCTCATCCTCCGGCTAAGATCCAACTCTTTATATTTAAGTACAAGGGACAGGATACTGATTTGCTGTTCGTGTGCTAGGAAAGTCCAGCAATTTCTGTAACACCCGAAGTCAGGTGTTCTGTTACACACAGTACTATCAGCTCATCTACAAAGAGGTGTTTTAAGAGTGTAGTCTCAGCTCAGTTAGCAGGAATCTATATGCATACATCTGTGCTGACATATAATCAATCCTTCATTTTTATTCTAGCCTTTCTACAAAATATTTGTTGAAAGGTTATGGACTTCCAAACTTATTTCTCTAGAAGTTTTTAAATGGCAGTGTCTACCCTTTTTCCTGTATGCCTAGACTTATGTCTGAGTTTTATGTTCCTTGTAAAAGTAATCATGAGAACTTTGTGGTGACTTTGCCTAACTAGGGTTTTGAAATATAAAGAGGTAGAAAGCAGAAATATGAGTATTGACTCCAGCTTTATAAGTAATTTTTTGAGTGTTTTCTCTTATTAGAACAAAAGCTGTCACTATTTGCCTCTGTTATGACTTGGAAATTCCAAGGAGTAAGAGAAGCAAAAGTGACAGAGGCACTTTAATCTATTATTTAAGGAAATACATAATATCATGTGTAGACTACACAAAGGAATGATGAAGACTTGATAGAAATTCCTGATTGGTTGAAAGTTCCTAACAATCTAATTTTAATAGAGTGGGTCTGATGTAATGAACCAATCTGTGAGACACCAAACCTTTCCATTCTGAACGTAAATGCAGAGGGTAGAAACAAAGCTAGCAGACATTTTTATATTTGCAGACATTAAAGAAATTGCAATCAGATTAAAATAAACATGTTAATTATTGTGTTTTCAAATACAAATTACAATTGTCTTTTATCAGCCAAGTGTTTTAAATGGTTTACAGGGAACCATATGCAAGTCCTATCAAAGTTAGAATTCATGAGATAGTTTGACAGACCTGGCAGTACTTAATTTCTCTTTCAGCAAAGACTGAAGAAGATGATCAACTTCTTAAGAGTTCTTCAAGGACTCCCCTGTTTCAAAATAGGTGCTGTCTCCAGTTTGCTACAGGCTCCCTCAGTCTGCAACACTCTACTTTGGTTCTGTGTGTGTATGTAAAGACTTCAGGGAATGTGATGACTCCCTCAGCCTGCAGCGTAGGGAAGAAAATTCAAAAAATGTGTGTGGAACCAGTTTCTGCATTGGTAAGACCACAATATGGTTTCAGTTCTGCTGAGAAATATTACATTTTGTCATGGGACAATTCTTACAGTTTTCTAAAGAGGACTGTTTGCTTATAATGATTACTTTGGAAGAAGTTGTCAATTATAGAATAGCACCTAAAAAAACCCCATAAATGCTATAAACAACTGCAAATATAGTCTATCCACAAGTTTTATGACCATTTTAATTAAAGGGAAATTAAAGAATATCTGCTATTCCATTATTATGATAATTAAGAGAAAATGGTTGGATACCAGCTGCTAAATTCCTTAAATGGACCCATCATTAGTTAGTTTTAATTCAGAGACTCATTAATTTATTTACATTTGAATTCTTTAAAATGTCAGTGTCTACCAGAAATTGCAGTACATAATCAGAATGTTTTGTAATTTATTAAAAGATACATGTGTTTTTGAAAATTAAGGAGCAGGTTGAATGTCTGGTTTCAGAGCAAGCTGAGGTAGGTATCTGTGTATAAGGTAGTTTTATTAAACATTATTAGAGGGCACTTCATCCTCAGAGCACTTGGGAAAGTCTCTGTCATTTGTTCAACAGAGTTGTAAAGTGGCTGTGTGCTGTCAAGGATTCAGATTGGTGAGCTGATTTACTCGAGATTACTACGTAAATTTGGTGTGATCAGATGTTCTTGCTGTCCAGCCCATGTTTCCAGCACTGGTCTGTCCTTTCATCAGTTGGTCCGCAAACATGATTTCAAGTAAAAATTTAATTTTGACAGAGCTATACACTCAGTGTTAACAAAGGACTTAAGCACTTGGTGGCAAACATCTAGCAGCCTGATACGGAGTCAACCTTCACGATGAGGTGAAAACCGATCTCATTTAACTGGGAAGACGTTATGGAGCAGATTTGATTAAAATTTCATGTATAGAGCATCTCTTTCGAAAGATTAGTGTAGTCTTCACTGCGGTTGTTTAATAACTGGCAGTGACATATCTCTTTCTATGACAGACACACTCTCTTGATTAAATATATGCAAATTTATACATACTTACCATGTTTATACATAAGTTGAGATCCCTTACTTCACTGTGTTTTTTTGACACACGCACAGTATGGATGTATAGTATAAGCACTTAGAAAAGTCACAAGTTAATGGTGATGTCTAATAAGAAAATGTTTGCTATCTTTAGATCTGTGACCATTTTTTTTTTTTTAAAAAAGGGACAAAAATAAGCCAGCATGTAGTCTGTTTGCGTAAGCTGCTTTATCAGATTCTCCTGGCGCTCCTGGGTTTCACTAGAACTAACAGGGAGCTGCATAGCAAGACAGGTGTTTAAAAAACCTTAAACGCTCAGATAACAGTTTGCATCCATGTGGTTTCCTTTGCTGCACTGATAGTTCTTTATGGGTCTGTCAGTTTCAATCAGCGGAGAGCACATGTGATCAGTATATCTGATAAACTTGTCAATGCCTTTTTAAAGCAGGATTCCCCAACCTATTCTATTCAACTCTCCTCCCCCCTTCCCTTTTTCATCATTTCAAGTAGAATCTTGATAAGACCGAGATATGTCACAGGCAGCTGTGTGTAGCTAGCTCAGGCTACAACTAATTTGTGCAGGAAAAAATTAAATCAGGAGGTAAATTATTTCATGATTGCTCATTCCCAACAGAGTTGGGCATCATTCTGAAGAAAATATCAAATAATTGGTTTCAGGCCATGTCAGACACATGCAATTCCCTTCACTAATGGCTATGTGAGGTAGCTCTGGGCCTCAGGGGTCACCAAAGAACTGAAAATAGCTTAGTGCCAGGCACAGCAATAGAGAGACAGAGCACATAGGAAATGAAGTGGCAATAAGTGCAATCTATAGGGGAAATGTGCTTCACTTGGAGTTTAATATATTGGCTTAGGATCTGGCAGTAAGCCACGCAACAATTGTTTACCTTTTTGTCAGCATCTGCATCTGTTCTGTTTTGTAAACGGCACTTAACTTTCAGTCAGTAAATGCTGGAATCAATAACAACTGTTAAGGGATTTCCTTTCTTTTTTTCATATTCAGTAACAAATGCACGCAACAAACAATGTTTGCCTTAGATTAACAAGGAACAGACATTAACAGGGTCAAAGGGATTTGGTTGGGAACATTTTATAGCTTCTTGGGTTTGCAGTAATTGTATCTGTGTGATTTGAATGTATCTTGTAACCTGTCCAAATTAAACTGTTAAAAAAATGCTAGCATGCAGTAATGAAGATGATTTTTTATAATTATCTTAAGTACTGTGTATAGAAAACTGCTGGCACTGTTTGTAATAATTTAGTTCTGTGTAATATTGTGTATTACATCTGCTATGCAGAAATATTAAGTTGACTCTTACAGTATGAGGAAATTAGTGATTATATCCAGCAATACTAATTATTTAAACCTAGCAGTTACATTAAAAAACATACACTAACATGCAGTTTGAGAAAACTGTGAGCAGATGTCCATAAAAATTGAATATATCATTACTAAACACAAGTGAAAGAATAATACAGTTTATATACAAGCTCTATTTAGGAGATAGTGTGCAGATGAATGCTGTCATAAATGCAAGATTGTTATAATAGTTATAGCATCACTTAAAAGTTAATATCGCTGAGAGCTGAGGAACACATTATTGTTAATGGAATTTATGTATGTAACTCCCTGTGCACTGCTTTGAAAATTTACCAATTGAAATATCCCTATACACAGTGATGATCAGCAGCTGAGTTTCTGTTGCTTTATTAGGCTATTTCTTTTCAGATTTTAACAAAATGTTAGTTCCATTTATGAAAAGGCTTCATTATTTGTATGCAGGTTGTAGTTAGATTTTAAGTTTAATATTACACTTTTTCGATTTTCTTCCTCATATAGCTTTATTGGATGAAATCCCTGACATCGCTTTCTTGTGTCCCTTGTAGAACAATACTGTAGATCTATCTTATATGAAATTAAGCCTTATGAATGGGGGCAGGGGAATGATATTTAATGTATTGGGAAGGTATTTTATAGTAAAATTGATTAAAAGGGTTTTAAACCCTTGGTTCCTGCTGAGGGAGAAATCCCCACTGTAATCACTGAAGAAGACAGTCATCAGGTTGCTTTCCAAGGATTCCATCATGAGTCTCAGAAGCAGTTTAGCCATGTGGCTCTGTACACTGAGTAGTAAGGCTAATTAATCTGAGAGCAACGCTGTCGTAGTGTAGCTATTCTTGAACATCCACAGCCAGCTCACCGATGATGTAGGGATTTCTCCACCGCACTTTACTGTGTCACATCCCTGGATGGGTTGAAGTGATCAGAATTAGCCGTTCAGTTTTTTGAGGTGTTGTGAATGCCAAATTGTTTAAAACATCTAAGGTGCCACACTCGTTAAAAAAAAAGAAAAAAAAATCACAAAAGTTACGTTAAAGTTACAGGATTCATTCGTATGCATATTTTCTTATGCCTTTTGAGATTTGAAATGCTTTCGGTCTATAACTGGGGAAATTGGAAACACTTCATTTAATGGTTTCAAGACCTGCAGCTTTGAGGAAAGTACCACTTCTGAAACTTGCTATAAAATCACAAGTTAGCAGGTGTACACAGGTCATTTAGATCTAGCACAGCCTTATTTCTCATGCTGCTTCATTTTTAGAGATGAGGGCAAATCTTATTAAGTGGTAAGATAAAGACAGATACCTTGCTACTGAATTTAAGTATTTTGGAGGATCTCAGGCACTGTGATCAAGTGCTTTTATTGAACGTGTCTTTCACTCTATGCTGCTTGCAAAATGCTTTAATTAACTTATTAGCTGGCTTAGAATTCATGTGGACACTTCTCAACTTCATCACTTGTTAAGTGAAATTCTCTAATACCATCTTTTTTTATTCCTAAGAGCTCCCAAGTGGTCAGATTATTTTGCAGAAAATATCTTTATATACAAATACATAAGAGAAGACTGAGATTCAGTGTTCAAGACATATTGCATGGATACGGAATTTAACCTTGACATTTGAATGACATGCTGATTTTTTGTTAAAATTAATATTGAGTAGAATTAGCTCTACAGTGTGTTTAATTTATCTTACTGGAAGGTGAGGTATTAATTTAACTGCTAGCATTGGAAAGTTGTCCCTGATTTCACTAGTCATCCCTATGTGTCTCTTTTTACAGTATTGATGCTGTCTGTTGCATTCGACTATGTCCTATATATGCATATTTTTTAGTTGTTGAAGTGGAAAAATGTGGAAAAGACTTAGAGAAGGGCAACAATGTGATAAAAAATGTAGAACAGCTTCTGTAGGAGCAAGGAGCAAGGGAGCAAGCTACAATTCTTCAGTTTGAAAACAAACCTAAGATGGTGGGATATGACAGATGTCTATAAAATGAAGGGCGGTGTTATAAAAATAAACAGGAATCAGTAGTTGACTGATTCATAAAACCAGTTGGCATCAGGTGAAGCTAGAAGATGAAATATTCAAGCAAACAAAATCATTTATTTGTTAACCCAGAGTATAAGTGAAGTGCGGAACTTCTTTCCAAAAAATGTTATGTATAGTAAAAATTTACGTGGAGTGAAGGGGTAACTGGAGAAATTGATGAAGTAGAAACCCACTACAGATTATTAATGTCTGCCACATCTGTCTGTGGAAGCTGCCCAACTGCAAGTGGTAAAGAGCTAGGTAAGCTCTGAGAAAAAAATGTTGTATATTGTTTCTTTGTTACATTTTTATTTAGTCTTCCTCTTTCAGTCACTGTCCAAGCCCAGGATACTGGAATAAAAGACTCTCTAGCTGAACCCAGTATAGCTAGTCTTACAATATTATGCTCCTGTGTTTATGTTATATAGAAACTCTGATTTCTTAGCCACCCCTATTTCAGGTGCGTCAAATTTTTCAAATTTGCACTAACATTTCTTATAATTAGTCTAGGTGAAAATAATTTTCTATTACTCTCTGTTGTCAGGATTTTATATTGAAAACTTCAGTAAAGTTGATGTTTACTTGTTTGGAGTATTGTGTTTTCGTGAAAAGTGTTGCCTCATGCATTTTTATTGTTTGTTGGTAGAAAAAGTGGTTTGCCAGCTAGTTAAGTTAAAATTGTTTTCAGTTTAGCATTTCGAGCCTAAGATATAAGAATAAAAATAATTTAAGGCAGCACGCTTATCTGCAGTTTAGAAGTTATGAGGCCTTAGAATGCTGTCAGAAGTCTAAATAAATAACTGTCTTAATTTTGTGTGTAACTTTATCTGCTCAAAAACAAATGCCATTTTTGCTGTTTTCTAATTAATCTTTTTTATAAGTGTATCACTAAACCTGGTTGTTGAAAATTATGATGAGAGTCCTTACATTTTGTAGGGTTTGTTTGCACTGTGTGCTCATCGCAAATTATCAGCATCAGAACCAAAATATTTACTCTAAACCAAATGACCTCATTTGTGCAATGAAACAGCAAAACCCTATGTATGTTACTGACTCTTGCCTGTTTCAGCAGAAATTTGTTTGTGTTATTTGTGCTCTTTCTATCTATGTTCTTTCATAATCTTTTCTGTATAGCGTCTCCAACTGCAGGAGAATTTTACAGTCTGAGGAAGGAGGGAGAAAAGCTAGAAATTTTGGGATGACCACTACAAGAATTTCAGGTTTTGAGTGATTCAGCAAATTTACGTAGGGGAAGAGGACCCATAACCTGGGTTACAGTGCATCTTCTGTTCCAAATTACACAAGAGCTGAGTAAACTCATTTGGGTTTCGAACATTTGAAAATGAAACTGAAGAGTTTTTCCATATGGATAGTAGAATTGTTTTGGCTTAAATTTACCTAAGAACTTGGATTAATTATATGTTAAAGAATGCAAGACCCATGGTTTTTGTGTTAAGATGGTAAAACACCTTTACGAGAATTTTTGAGAAATAAATTAGTATTTAGGTTGCATGACAGGCAAGGATAGAACAGAAGCTTAGATTGTTTTGAAAGGCTGTATAAAAAAAGTAGATCAAGCTTGATTTGTGCTTTATTATTGGTGTATGTTTATCATAACACTGTCTTAGTTTGGAGGATGTGGGAACAGGAGTATTCTGCTTGTTTCATGTGTTTTACATTTTTTACTACCAGGCCTTTTTTTTTTTTTCTTTTTCCCCAATGAATAGCTTTTATTACTTTTGGTTGTGGCACTGATGCCTTCACTCGGGGCGTCTCCTCAGGCATGTAGTATCTACAGTGGCCGTATTTCATCCTTAGACTAGCTGGCATTTGAGGCTTTCCTGCTGCTTTGGAAAGGACTATGCATTCGTCACTTTTTTGGTGTCATGAGGCTTGGATGAGATCTGAACAGAAACTTGAGATCTAGTGTCATCCTTCTCTAACCTCTAGTTTAGCAGGGTGGTTGATCAGCTAGGTCAGAGTGCTCCTTCCTACCTCCTGAAGACTACTAGTATCCATCTGTCCAGATATAGCCAGGCAAATGGTCTCTGGTAAGATGGACTGCTTCATTCTTCAACAAGTGTGGAGTGTCCTTTAGATCTTAGGAAAATTTCTCCAGCTTCAATCCATTCTGCTGAAGTGAAAGGCCAAACTTGCAAATAAGTGCCCTCAGTTTCTCTGATGCTGTATGACTGCATCAGCTGCCTTGACACCAGCCTGGTCTGGCAAACCTTGCACAGTTTGATAGACATTCAATATTAGTTCTACCAGGGGCTTCTTCGTCTGTAAGCAAAGCTAAGAGTCACCTTGTTGGGGATGGCAGACTCCTGCCACCTGTCATTTGATGGCTGGAGTGGTAAATCACCATGCCAGAAGAAATGAAGTACCCTTTATGCCCCCATGGCCTCTACGTCATTGGAAGTCAAAAGTAAAAATTTTCTAAATGTAGGGATGCTAACAGGGTGAAAGTTTTGAGCTTATTCCTTTGCTTCCTTCCAGTTTTGTGTCGTGAACCATCAAGATTTACTTACTTGCTACAAACAAACGCACCTTGTCTTTTCCACCTCTTTGCCCTCCTACCCCCCAGAATGGACAACAGTCTTGTAGACAGCAGAAGCCTAAAGTACTTTATCTTCTTTCCTCGTAGCAAAATAATTGTGCTGTCCTTGATGAAGCTGAAAGACAGTTGTCCAGAAATGTCCTGTTCTTCCATGGTTTTAGTCTGAAAACTGAAGCTCCTTAAGGGCTATGCAACAAAGGCCTGTGTGCACTAATGTGCCTTAATGGCTCTGACCAGCATCTTCTGAGGCCACCACCACAGCCTGCCCAAGAGACCTCTTTCAGCTGAGGCCTGGGTCTTCAGTCCCTGCCCGAGCTGTTACATCATAGTCATATACCATCTTTCCGATGTCCGTCCACATCAGAGACGTTGTCTGTGACTGACCATGGACCCCATCGATTCAGACTTCTTGGCTTGAGCTTGAACCTGCCTTATCACCACAGTCCTCCCTAATGATCACTGAACTGTGTCTGACCTCTGGTTACCCTCACCAGCCCTGATCCTGACTCCAAGCTGTGAATTAACTTCCTGACTTGACCTCAGATTTGCATCATCACCATGAACTTGGCTGATGATCTGGACCCATGGTTGAAACCTGACTATCATCTCTGGGTCTGTCCTTCTTGCCTTGCTTAGGTACAGTGGGACAGGGCCCTGGCTGGGGAGGAACCTGTCCTCATGGCCGTATTATCATGCTCTACTCTCTGTCCCTCAGGGAGCAGCCAGCCTTCGGTGCTCCCTGACACTGTGCTTGGTTGAGATCTTTTTTGTTGTGCCTAAAGATAGCTCATCGTACTGGCTTATGATTTTTCTGCTGGCAGATTCAGCCTCCAGAGCAGTTCAGAAATCATCAGTATAGACAATGGTTTTGTACAGCAGAATTTTTGTGATTCTTATTCTTCATAGAAGGAAGACTGAGGCTACACTCAGAAGCTCAGAACCTTTTCTTACACCTCTGTATTTGTTTAGCTCCTGACCTCACCTCTATTTAGAGCAGTATTTGCAAAATTGGCTCATTAGCACATTGACAATCATGGTATGTACCAGCCTTTCTGTTCCTTTTCAGAAGTTATTCTCACAAGGTTGTGCTTTAACAGGAGGTCAACATGTCCTGTTGTTAGGAGACACTGCAGAGGTCCTGTTGATACATGCCTGTAGCTGAAGAATCTGGTGCAGCTATTTCCTTGTACAAGGACTACGTGAATTAAACTCAGACACACAGAAAAAATGAAGTTTAGAGGAATGAGAGTAGCAAACTGCAGGAGGTTCAGGAAGGAAGTTGGTTTGTACAGGGTAACTTGCTATACGCTTCCTTCTATTCTGCAATTAGACTGGAATGCCATTGCTAACTCTGGTTGGTGGGAGGCTGAGATCAGCTTCAGGTACTTCTGGTCACCCTGTGCATGGTCCTGTGTGAGATGGGTACGTTGCTGTGAACAGCTTTAGACTGTTTTCATCGCAGAGGGATGTCTCTCTTTCCATATGATGTCACCTGGGTAAATGAGTTATGTGAGTTCTCTGACCTAGCATCATAAGTCATGATCCATTCAGTAGCTTTTTCAAAGTAGTCATACACTACTCTGTGAGCAGGGTTGATTTTCCTCCAGACATGTTCATGACACTGAGACTTGGTTGAACATATATCACAGGGAATCCTCATGTCTATTTCACATCTGTCCACATGGAGGCCTGTGCTCTTCACAACAATCTTCTACAAGACTTCCAGATCTGTTTCCACATTTTCTGTATGTCATTGCATTGGCTGCTTAACTGCTTGCTGTTACACAGTTCTTACATGTTTTTGTCCTGTCATTGTCCAATCAGATCAACATCTGAGGAGAAATGCCTTTTCATTCTCCACTGCTAAAAAATGGATTGTGATGTGCTCATTCAACCAACCTGGTCGGTGGTCTTCAAAGTTGAATTCTGCCATCAGCATTCTGAAACCTGACAGTCTGGGACATATAAAAGATCTTCCAATCAAATTTTGGATACTCGGGTGTGTGCACACTATTTGGTCGTCAGGCACTAAATAAATGGGTTGTCATTCTGGGAGACAGTAAAACTGTGGACATGGAAATGACCACATATGAAAGGAAATTCACTTCTGGAGCTGTGGATAAGCTAAGAATTGAGGTTCAAGCTAATTTCTTTCAAAAGTTGGATTATCCAAGATCATGGTTTTGTTAACCAAACCCACAGGAATCTTACGCTTCTGCAACTGTAGAGACTGCACTTTTTAGTAAGACTCATTGTTTCTGTATGAGTAAAAGGAGATGGAACAGTGCCTTGCAGTGATAGTTCTGGAGCAACAGATGTCATCTACCTGGAAATGTGCAAAGCATTTGACACTGTTCCACATGACATCCTGGTCCCTAAATTGGAGACACATGGATTTGGCTGATGGACCAATGGATAAGGAACTGGCTGGATGGTGGCACTCAAAGAGTTGCGGTCAACAGCTCCA
>RSEF01000031.1:52010564-52034512 GCA_003993805.1 Himantopus leucocephalus
TTTAAGGTCCCTTCCAACCTAAACCATTCTATGATTCTATGGATGAGTCAGGTGGGTAGGTCAAAGATTACCACCCTGAGCCAAGAGCCTCAAAAACTGTGAGCTGTGCAGAATAACACATAACTTTATGTGACCTGTGCAAGTCAGCAGCTGAGAACTGTTACTGGACCAGCACTTGTCCTTTCAAATACCCGTTGTATTATTACCATCAGTTTTGGTTGATGGCCAGGTTCAGTGATACATCAGCATGATTTGTGCTGATTGCTAACGTGAGGGTACGTGGCTTGACCCATCCATAGTGTTGTAACAAAAAGCTTGTCTAAATGATGCATGAATCTTTGTCACATCTGGATCTTTGGTATATTTTCATGTCAACTGTAAGTCACATTCTGTTTTCTTCATCACAACAAAGCCTAACAGAGGACAAAAGAAGATTTAAGAATGTGTTACCCATAGTATGTGGAGCTGTCTATAAATGCCATGTAGGTGGTTGGTTGGTTGGTTGGTTGTTTTTCTCCTTCCAGAGAGGTCTTAGGGTCTGGGTTGTGTGATACATCCCATCTCCAGGATTCTCTGCCTTACAGCTTTGGTGCAAGATGATCGTTTAGCCTACTTTCCCTCGCATCAGCAATTCTCCGAGTATAATATTTATTACATGATGGTCTCAACTTTACTTTCTGTTTTCTAATGCTTTTATCTTGACCATCTTCTGGTCACAGAGGTTTGCACGTCACTTTATGTTGAATTGGATCATCATGTTCTCACTGCCCATAGTTTATAGGTTTCTGATGAGTTCCGAGTCTGACTGATCCAAGGAGTTTCAACTTCATGCTTCAAGCCTTCATGAGTGCACCTAAACCACTATTCTCTTACCTCCTTTCCCTTGACTGTGAGGGCTGACTGCTTATCAGATGACAGTGCATATGTTTGTTCCTTTTTATCAAAGACAAAATTTCTTCTATGCTTACCTCCAATTATTTTTTAATTTTGTATCAAAGTTTTATGTCAGCCATGAAATTAACCCAGTATTCTTCCGTACCTTCAAGCATCTAGAATTTTGCCTATCCTTCACAACCTAGAAGTGCAAAGGGCTTTTCTAGATGTTTGTAGAACATATGTAGTATTAAATAGTAAGCTTTTGCTCTGATGATGATATGTGTTCATTTGCATATACTATAATATACTTTGTCACATATTAAAGTGTTCTCTTCTTAATGGCATAAAAAAAGAGGGATCTTTGAACTTAATATCTTCAGCTTCCAGCTGAAATATACTTTGCATGGTCATTGAAATTAAAAATAAAAGTTTTGACTTTTTTTTGAGTTTGGTAGTACATTCTAAAATTAATATTACTGTGGTATACCTTTGGCTTCTAGGTCCACCTCCTTTCAGTCTAATGAGGACAGTATCACTTGGGACAATCAAATAATGGCAAGGTTTCTTTGTTCCTCCAGAGAGGGGGCAGGAGCATCACAAGGTTTTCAAATAATAGGAGACAGAACTAACGTTCCATTGATTTTTATGATGCGATTTGTGGTTCTTACATTTTGGAACTGTTATTTCTGGATGTCTGCAGACTCAGGCAATCATTTCATGTCAGTTAACTCAGTTTGTCTTACCTAGTTTTTCAGGCAAAGAAGAAAAATTCTCTGAAATGCTGAATGTCTTTTTTTGGAAGTTTAAGACTTAAAATTGGAAATCCAGTGATACAGATATTATTTACTTGCTATTCAGAGAAGAAAGGCACTAGCAGAGGCAATTACGCATAACACTTTCTTTTGCCATTCTTAGAAATGCAAGAGACTAGCATGCGTACACCTGTTTGGAACTTTGAGGAAATTCAGATGTGGATGCAAAACTCACAGTTCAGTCTCTAAGGCTGCAAAACTGGAATAGCAAATTAGGGGATTTGTATTCAGAGCTCAGCTCTGCTACTTAGATCTAGGTCTATTTAAAAGTGATTTGTGAATACCTAAAAAAAATACCTAGGAACTTTGAGGAAAAAGGGAGGTACTGAGTACTTCAAAATTGCAAAGGTAAGAGAGATTTGACACATAAAAGTACATTTCAATCAATTTCTATTTGTTTTCGTCTTTCAGAGCTTCCTTTTCAAACTACTCTGGCTCTCACTCTGACACTTTCTAGATAAACTGTTCTGCTGATGTTACATCAGCAACAGAGCTGCATAGGAACATGGTATCAGCTCACCGCAATTTGCATAGAAGTGCAAATTTGTTACATTTAAAGAAGTTATAAAATTAAAGTACTTAAAACCATGTGGTTTGGTTAATACTGAATTGGAAACAGCTCACAGTCTTTTATAGTCTGACTGTGCTCAAATCAGAGTTCCCTGGTTGATGTGACATGATTATATGTTATGACTACAAGTGTTAACCTTTCAAAATAAAATGTTCGGTTTCTTCTTTTAAATACCAAATGCTTATAGGTATGATACTTGCTGATATTTGTTCACTGACAGTCTCACTTGTTTTCAAACCCCACATATTTAAAGTTGTGGAGTGTCAGATTGATGTTTCTTTTCACTCAGATGTCATATTCATCAACTGTATTGTGCTAGCAGATTGTTAAACAGACAAGGTGACTTGCAGAGTGACAGTGTAGTGATGTGATGTCCCAAACCATTAAAACATAGTAATGACGTGTTTTTTCCTTTTGTTCAATCAGTTTTTGCAACACAGTGTTTTTTCTGTAATACACAGGTGAGAAGGTTTCTGAGTAGGTCTGTTGCTTAGAAAAAAATCCTAGTTCATGAATAACAAAACCTGGAATTCAGTTGAGAGAAGTTGTGAAATGCCAAAGATTTAGGAATAACAAACATAACAGTATTTTACAATGAGGAAAAGATACATTATGCTATGATAAAAATGAAATTACTTGATATATTATGCTTTCTTACGTAATCACTTTTGCAGGTTCATTTTTTAAGCAATAGTAAAAGGTGTTTTATGATTTTACTTGAACAGCCTCCCAAGAATACCACAAAAAAGGAAGGAACTTCTGCTTAACACTGTATCAACTCAAATGTCTTTCTCAACTTATCAAACTTTTTTTATTAATGGAAGAAAAAATTGAAGAGCTCTCTGCAGAAATTCTGTTGGTGCCTTCATTTACAGAGAAGAATAAGAACGTTCAAGGTAATGAATATTTTTCTCTATTTATTGATTCTGCTGCTTTGTGCAAAAGGATAATTTTATATGATTTTCAACATTAATTATCTAATTTATGTCATTGTATTTTATGAACGAGTTTATTACAATATCCTCTGAAAATCCTTTTGAAATATGTGGATTTGGATTTGAGCAAAATGAATTGTGGAAAAGAACTGATAGTTGTGTGTAAAGATGTGATGTACAGTAGTTACTGATGGAGAATCATAATGAAAAGCTATAAACCACTGTAACATAGTATCTCCTACTGAATTATCTGTAAAATCCTATGTTTCATGTAGGACAAAACAATACATGGAGTCTGATTTCCTTGAAACTGTGACTGTTTTTGAATTCGTCCTTGAAAGCTGCCTTGTTCGACAGAGAAAAACACTGACTTGAACATGAGTTTAATTGGTCTTAGTATACATGCAACTAAATGTTTTAGTATCTAGACCTGCTTTAACCTATAGCTGTCACAAACGCTTACTGATACATACTATGGTTACTATCATGCTTATTCCACTGGCTTCAGCGGGTGTTTTGTAGAAGTAGGCTCTACATCAGAAAGTAAACTGCTTCACGATCAAGCCTCGAGTTTGCATTTGCTTTAGATTCCAAGCTCACTCTGTTTTTCACCTAATTGCATTCATGTCATATGAGGAGAACCTGAAATCCTGAAAATTCAGGTGAATAACACCTCCCAGGTCACAGTATGCTCATAAATGTTCTACTACTCTGCTACTTCTGCCAGTAGAGAGACTCCAGGTCACTCGAGAGCAAGTGGTTTCAAGAGCTTTGATTATATTGCAGGAAAGGATCAGACCAGAAATGAGGCCAGGCTGCTTAGGGAGAGAAGATAGGTGAAGTCAAATATTTGATATCTCTGTAGTCAAGCTGCAGGCGGAGAAGAAAGGTGTTTTGGGAATGTGGTCTCCTAAATTGATAAAAAATAAAAAAAAGGTGAAATAAGAAGAGTTCTGAGGCACACATTTTGTTGATGGATCTTCATCTGAAATACTGACAATGAAATAAAGAAATACAGGTTGACCTATGTATATTTAGGATATACATTAAAGCTCAAATAAAATTTGCATTTGGTTCCATTTTTGCTGTTGGTTTCAATGTATTTCTGCCTCCTTTAAGCTTTCAGTTTTTCTAGTTCTCAAGAAATGTTAAGGTATTATACACTATGTTTTACGTTTCATGGCCTTGATCCTACAAAGAGGTGTTACAGTAAACTTCTCATGGGGATAATGTGGAGATAGCATATACATTCAGTGAGGGTAATTTTAAGTGTTCTGTTTATTTGCATATTCTGTGATAAAATGTAAAAAAATTTGAAAAACTCTTGAATGGGAAGTGTATTTGACATGTTTAACTAACTACACTCTGAGACATGTGATCACCAATAATTCAGAGAACTTAATGATTGCAGCGTTAACAAGAAATATCTTACTTTCCAGGAAGTGTATTTAGGACTTTATCCTGCAGGCATTTCTCCAAGCTTAATTACATTCAGAACTGTTCCTCAAAAGTGTGTTAAGCTTTCTTCTTTGAGGAATATTCTTTTAGAGTAATCATGTCTATAGCAAGTAGGTTCCTAAATGGTACCTCTACATAATCACGTCTGAATGGGGAATATTATTAGATCTTGTAGGAGGCAGTCTTCTGTGAAAAAGGCCTATTCTAATGAAAATATAAAATTACTTTTGGCCTGAAACACAGGTGAAAATAAATGTTTTACAGGTGATGTTAGTCAAGTCATCAGACATAGCTTTGTTTTTAGTGTTGCTGTTCTGATTGGGTGGTTTTATGCATAAAACTTTGCTCAGTTATATCAGTTTCTGGAGAATACACAAAGAGAGGACATGGCCAGAGAAACTTAAAAAGAAGTCTGGCTAGAAGGGTTTATTGGTGTTATTTTCACTTCATATTGTCAGAAATCTCAGTTGTAGTGATGAAGTGAAAGATGATTTGATATGGGAGAATGAGAGCTATGTTCCCAGTAGTTCCAGGTTCTGTTAAGTACCAAAAGGGATTTAAGATTTTCTTTTTTAATGTCCTATATTGGGCTGGTAGTCTTATTTTTTTCATTGATGAAGGCTGAGTTTTGATAAGAAGGATTTATTGGAATCCTTGCTTTATATTCATCAGAACGCATTATAATATGTGACTAGAAAATATAATGCCCATCTTCTCTACTTATTTAGAAGCCTTCTTACTAGAAATTTTGTTTAATTTAACAGAATATAGAGTGCAGATCTGTCCAAAGCATCTTTAAAGTAACTCCGGTACCAGTATCAGGTTTACAGTGCCGCACAGGCTGCAGAACCAGCCGAAGAAGCAGAGCAAATTACCCCAGATCGAACCGTGTGCTGTTGTCACCAGAGAGTTACCCATACTCTCTCTCACTGGTTTAAAGCCGAGTTGGGTATATCCAAACTACGCTGCAGTCGCTGCAGTCTAGGCATATCTGGAGTATCAGTCCTCTGCAAGTAGTACCGCTGGTAAATTAAGGGAAGCTGGCCAATTCATAAAAGGTAGGCTAATATCCAAGTGAGCTAAAGGTTCCCTAGGCATCACATAGATTGGAACCTTGCACTTGCTTCCTTTTCTTTTTGGTTGCTTTTAGTATTCACGGGAGCCTTTTTATCTATGTAACTCACGCAGAGATGCAACAAAAATAATGTTTTTTCATGGGCTTGTGTCAAGTGTTGCGTTTATGTGTATAGCTGTTTCAATGGCAGTTTTAGTTGATTTTTGTTCAGCATATCCCATAGTACTTCAATCTTGATATATAGAACATGTGTAAAGTTCCATCAGAAACAAAGTAGTTCTTTGGATGGTTCCTCTTTTTAAATTTTTTTTTGTCCCAAAGATGGCATCTGAGTTTCATCTAAACCAGACGGTTTCTTGGCCCTCATTTTTCCCTAAACCCAGCGATGACAAAGAGCAATGGCTGCATAAATTGGATGTAAGAAGAACACTTAGGGTTTATCACAGAAGAATCAAAGATTTCATATCTTCTGACAGATTGTTTGTACTCTTAGGGGGTCTTAAGAGGGGTCAAATGGCTTCTAAGAGTTCCTTAGCTAGATGGTTAAGGGATTGTATTAGGGAGGCGTATGTAGTTAAGGGTAAAGAGGCTCCCAGGGTTTGTAAAGCTCATTACACTAGGACTATAGCTGCTTCTTGGGCGGAGAGGTCGAAGGCTTCCACATTGGAAATTTGCAAGGTGGCCACCTGGGCTTCTCTTCATACTTTTTCATTGCATTATCGCTTGGATGTAGTCTCTTCTGCGGATTCTGCTTTTGGTAGGAGGTTGCTTGTGAACCAAAAAAAGAACAGTGAAGAAAAGAAAGACATGTAGTTCACAGTTCTAGCTGGCAACAAGACAAGTTTCTTTGCAGTGTGCACAATGGAATCCTATGAAGACCAATTTAGGTGGTTGAAAATAGATGTTAGAGGGAAGTACTGCCTACCAGTGTTCTCTGATGGTAACCCCATGGCAGACAATAGCACCAAAGGAAGCAGTGAACCAGAGTGAACTCTGTAGGGAGATGGATGTAGAGAATTTTTTTAGGTGATACGGATAGTTCTCTGAGTTCAGTTTGAGAGTTCTGTATCCTGCATCTTCTGGAATATATTCAGAATCCTCATTTTCCCACATTGTTTTGCATGGACTGAAAAAAAATTCTATGAATTGCGTTTTCCACTCTAACTTCCTTTCACTGTTCTCCGTTCAGTTCTTCCTGATTTTATTTTTTGACTTTGCTTTACCAGACCTAATTTAGCGTGTATTCCTCAGTGAGCAGTATGTACATGCCAAGTTTTGCACTTGATTTGAAATTATATTTGTGTTATCTAAGCACAATTAAAAAAAAAAGTAGTATAAATACACGTTTTATCTACTGCCAGTGCAGTGTTCGAGTTTTCCCTTAAATCAAACAAAAGGAGAAAATCATGAAAAGTTCTCAGACAAATAAATGATGATATGGTTTACTTCCATCCCTGAACTTTACTGCAGCATCTGGACAAGACTGCTACTCTACCTTTCTGAGGAAAGCTATCCATATTTTTCTAACAATTACAGAACATGTATTCCCAATGTTGCATGACCTCACTTCATTCCACTTACAAGCGATAGGTTTCAGAAAATTAAAGGAGTAACCACCTTCTATTTTTTCTTGACTAGACATTTAACCCTTTCTTCTGCAGGTATCTTGTCATGCCTACTGTGATGAGATAGTCTACTTCTCTATTTACATTCAGTTGAAATTCCTGAGATGTTCTGACATACCTAGTACGTGCAGCATCACAGGGGTTGTTCTCTTTGAAGGAATCTGGAACATTCAGCTGCAGTCAAGGGTTAAGCAGGAGATTTTGGTTTAGAATCCTGCCAAATTGCATTCTCTTCCCATCTTTAAGGTAGATTTATCTTCCCCCTGGCTTTTCAGAAGCCTCTTGTTGAGACTTGTAAAAAATCAAAAACATCTAACGTACTTTCATCTGTCTCTCATATTTTTTTTCCATTCCAGTGAGAAAGGTGAACTTTGGACAGATCAGATAATGAGTACCAAGAAAAGCTTTTTCCAATGGAGCTCTTTGAAAACACTGTGGGCAAAGTTGTCAAGCCCTTAGGTTTACAAGCTTTACCTCAGGGGAGTGGGAAGATTTGCAAAGGTCTTTCCTTCACAACATAAGAAGAAATCCTTTACTCTATATCCATTTCTGGAAACTGTAATAAAAGGAGGGTGGAATCAAATTTATGAGGTGTATCCTCTTAATAGACTTTGAAGTTGTAAAAATTCCAGAAAGAAAGGTGTGATTTTTGCTTTGTTCCCAAAGCAAGATGTTCAAGTAGTTTCTTTAAGAAATATATAGCTTCAGCAGATCAGTCCACAGTGAAGACGGAATTTACAGTGGGAGGGAGTTTGATTTCAGATGCATGTTTTCTGTACTAGTGTTATTTGCTCGGTATAGTACAACAAATAAAAAGTCCATTATTGAAGACAGAAAGCAGGAAGTTTTTTAATCTACAGCTAGTCATTTTTTTTGTTTGTTTCTTCTGCTTATTTATATTTGTAGGGGAGTGGTACTTCCAATTTCTGTGAGACGTATTATTTCCAGTACAGTTTCAACAAAAGTTCTGCATGAGCTGGCTGAATCCAACTAGTAAGGCACTTTGGTGGTGCTGTTACTTACCTTATTCAGTTAGTGAGCTGTCGTACAAAAGGTTTCCTTGATGCTTTGGTATTCTATGCTGCATGCAAGATGATGTCACAATAACTGGTCGTATGACCCTAAATGCTATGAAAAAAATAAGCAAGCTATGGAATTCTGTAGAAAAAATAATACTTAATTATTAATTAATAGTTAATAAAACTTCTTATAAGGTAGAAAATTATATTAACGATGCAAGAGGTCTTACTGTTATCAGCATTGCAAAGCCAGAAAAATACTGAATTGGAGAAAGAATTACATACATTGAAGACAAAGGGGACATAGGCAGAAAGATAAAGAGAAGAATAATCCCAGACAAATTTTAATACACACAGGGGAAGTTCGCTGAAGAGTTTTGATTTTAAGTGGAGCACTTGATATATGTAATCTTGTTTTGAATATTTACTATCAAAATGATTCAAGCCGCCTGGCTGGTAAACTGAAGAAAGTACACAAAGTATGAGCAGCTGATCAAGTTTGTAGAACATAAGTTTCGAGAAAGATATAGCAAGGATTTATGATTAAACCAGTCTTCCCTAATAATCAAGAATGGTGTAGGTATAGAATATGCTCTGGAAAGGGAGCAAGTATGAAAAACTGAGAAGTTTCCCTTCAGCCTCCATCTTCTTTCATGACATTTGCTTCTTTCTGCTCTCTTTCTGCAAATTCTCTCCTCTAAGCAGCCGTATGAGAAGGACTGCATACCTTTCTGTCTGTCTGTACAAATGGAGTTTGAGGTTTGGGATTTGGGAGAGGAGGGCACTTAAAGAATTTGTGTAGAAAACTATGGCCATCTAGGTAGGGATGCTTCTCCGTGCCACTGGTTGCCTTCTTGTCTGCAATGGCAAACTAATTTGGGCTGAGTAGCTTCACTACAGGAGCTGCACCAGTCTCTTGAATAAAGCTTCACTTTTGTTTCCCAGGGGAGTTTGCTGATTAGGGCAAGACAGTCAGAAGACCAGTGAAGGAAGGGGGTAATTTCATCTGTCTCTGTGGAAACAGTGTTTGAGAGAAAGGTTGTGGTAGCATCTGAAGTGCAGAGGCTTTGGGCGGGCTGTGTCTAGCCTGCACTGATCAGGGAAAAGCGTGAAGGGAGCCCTTGCTAGCTGGAGGTTAAATTGAAGAAGGTTAAGGCCAACTTTACCTACATGAGATTTGGGAAAAGTAAAAATTTGGGAAACCAAAGGAAATCAGTAAAAGATAGGACACTTGACCTTGGGGCTTCTTTGGGAAGACCAGAAAAGATTTTATAAGTGCGTGAGCCTGCATGCGGATAGACAGATGTATATAAATATAGGGCAAGAGTGGCCAGGCTGTTAGTTAGAAAAGGAGGTGGGGACATCTAGTAGAACCTGTTAATTTAAAAATGAAGGAACATTTAAAATGACTGATGCTGGCGGAAACATCATTTGGCTCTTCGCCTCTGGTCCTGGAGACACAAATCTACCATCAGTAGATATCTGTTTATATCAGCTGTGAGTTCTTAACAGGTAAGGCAGCAATTCAATGAATATACAAGGATTTTAGGTTAAATGTTAAAGGTCTTGATATAAAAAATTATAAATAGCTGATCTAAGTAGCGGCAGTAAGAGAATATGAATATATAGATATTCAATTGTACTTATAGTTAGAATCAGATGTTATATCTATAGAAAAGGAGAGTTGCAGGGAAAACCAAGGCAAATTTAAGGTAGAAAGCACAGAATAGAAAAGAGGGAAAATACCCAGTCGGTTTGTTTTGTTTTTTTTTTCATTCTGGAGTAATTTCTAAAGAAAATTGTAGGAAACTTCATCATAATATGCATTAAAACATATTGAAAAAAGCAGTAAGTTTATGTTGCTATTTGTAACATATGTTGAAGGATCAGGGAGCTAGATGACCTGGTTAATCTCTCCTGGTTTTATATTCTACCATTTCATCTTTCATTTTTCCCAGCTCAAATCTGTTTTTCTCTGATGTCTTTCGAAAATGCAAATGAAAAGAATGCTTGGGGGAAAAAAAAACACAAAAAACTTGAAGCTTTAGAAGTCTGTATAGGTGCATGAAAAGCATAGTGTTCATTTGCAGAGGGTGAATTGTTTAGGGGAAAGATAAAATCCACTTTGGGTAAACGAAATCCTATGTGTGTGCAAATACTGGGTATTTCATAGAAAGAGAAAACCTCTTTAAACCTTGGCCGTGTGTACCACCAGTAGCTTCAGGTGACTGAAGACCTGTAAGTTTATGCTTGGAAGATAACCTTTAAATATGCTTGACAGCACCTAATAATTTAAAATGTCTTGGTTTTAATTTCGCATGAGATACAATGGATCTGTACCTGTGTTGCTTACCAGCTTTATGCTAGGAGATGGATTTTTAAAATACCATATCATTCTGTTTTGTTGTCATACTCCTTTTGAAACAGAGACTCACAGAATTGCGGAATGGTTGAGGTCAGAAGGGGCCTTTGGAGGTCATCTGGTCCAACAACCCCTGCTCAAGCAGGGCCATGTACAGGCAGTTGCCCAGGATCATGTCCAGGCAGCTTTTCAGTATCTCCAAGGACGGAGACTCCATAGCCTCTCTGGACAGCCTGTTCCAGTGCTCAGTTACCCCCACAGGAAAAAAGTATTTCCTGATGTTCAAAGGGAACCTCCTGTGTTTCTGTCTGTGCCCATGGCCTCTTGTCCTGTCAGTGGGCACCACTGAAAAGCCTGGCTCTGTCCTCTTTGCCCCCTCCCTCCAAGTAGTTATATACATTAATGAGATGTTGTCCCTGAGCCTTCTCCAGGCTAAACAGTTGCAGTACTCTCAGCCTTTCCTGATATGTAAGATGCTCCAGTCCCTTAATCATCTTCATGGCCCTTTGTTGGACACCCTCCAGTATGTCCATGTCTCTCTTGTACTGAGTAGCCCTGAACTGGACAGAATACTCCAGGTGTGGCCTCACCAGTGCTGAGTAGAGGGGAAGGATCGCCTCACCAGTACTAAGTAGAGGGGAAGGATCACCTCCTTTGACCTGCTAGCGATACTTTGTCTAATGCAGCCCAGGATACCATTAGCCTTCTTTGCAACAAGGGCATATTGCTGGCTCATGTTCAACTTGGTGTCCACCCGAACCCCCAGGTCCTTTTCTGCAAGCTGCTTTCCAGCTGAGTGGGCCCAGCCTATATTGGTGCCTGGGGTTGTTCCTCCCTAGGGGCAGGACTTTGCACTTCTCCTTGTTGAACTTTTGTGTGTTCGTTTCTCCAGCTTGCTGAGGTCCCATTTGGATGGCAGCATGACCCTCTGGTATATCAGCCATTCCTCCCAGTTTGGTTCCTCCCATCTGCAGACTCGCTGAGAGTATACTCTGCCCCATCATGTAGATCATTAATGAAGATGTTAAACAAGCCTGGACCAGTACTGACCCCTCAGATAGATCACTCGTTACTGGCCTCCAACTAGACTTTGTGCCACTGACGGCCCCACGCTGGACCTGGCTATTCAGCCAGTTTTCAGCCCACCTCATTGTCTGCTTGTCCATCCTGTACATCAAGAGCTCGTCTACAGCTTATCCCATAACAGGATCTGACGGGAGACAGCGTCAGCGGCCTTACTGAAGTCCAGATAGACAATATCCACTGGACTCCCCTCACCTGCCAGGCCATTCATTTTTTCATAGAAGTTTAAGTTGGTCAAGCATGACTTCCCCTTGGTGAAGCCATTCTGAGTACTCCTGATGATTTTTTTTGTCCGTAATATGCCTGGAAAGGCTTTCCAGGATTAGCTGTTCCATCACCTTCTCAGGGGTTGAGGTGAAGTTGGCTGGCCTGTGATTCCCTGAGTCCTCCTTGTTGCCCTTCTTGAAGATAGGAGTGACATTTGCTTTCCTCCAGTCTCTGGACGCTTCTCCCAGTTGCCATGATTGATCAAAGATTATTGAGAGTGGCTTTTCAATGACATCTGCTGGCTCCCTCAGCACTTGTGGGTGCATCCAACCAGGGCCCATGGACTAATGTATGTCCAGTTTGCTTAAGTATTGCCAGACCTGATCCTCTTCCACCAAGGATACATCTTCCTTGCTCCAACTTTACGCCCTGGGACATGGGAATCCTGAAGGCTGGTCTTGCTAGTACAGACTGAGACAAAGAAGGCATTCAGTACTTCAGCCTTTTCCATGTCTGTGTAACCAGGTCCCCCATCTCGTTAAGCAATGGGCCCACATTTTGCTTTGTCTTCCATTTGTCACCTGTGTACTTTAAGAAGCCTTTCTTGTTGTCTTTGACATCCCCAGCCAGATTGAGTTGCATTTGGACTGCAGCTTGCCTAACTTCATCCCTGAATGCTCAGGCATTTGTTTTGTGTTCCTCCCAGGTTACTCATCCTTGCCTGCACCCTTGGTAGTCTTTACTTTGTGTGTGAGTGTGGCTAGGAGCAGCTTGTTCATCCATGCACGCCTCCTGGCATTTTTTTCCCAACTCTCTTGAGCTTGGAAGAGGTGGTCCTTAAATATTAACCAGCTTTCTTGGACCCCATTTCCATTGAGGGCCTTATCCCAGGGGACTGTTCCAAGCAGATCTTTGAAGAGGCCAAAGTCTGCTCTCCTGAAGCCCAGGGTTGTAAGCTTGCTTTTCACCCTCCTCCCTGCCCTCAGGATCCTGAACTCCACCATCTCATGCTCACTGCAGCCAAGGCTGCCTTTGACCTTCATATTCCCAACAAACCCCTCCTTTTTGGTGAGTATGAGATCCAGCAGATTACCTCTCCTTGTTGGCTCCTCTGTCACTTGGAGGAGGAAGTGATCATCAGTGCGCTCCGGGAACCTCCTGGATTGCTTGAAACACTGACGAAAGTGGTATCTACCCCAGATATTGGTTTGTCCTTGTCAAAACTGGGGCAATATTCCCATTACTCCCAGATTTATAAGTGAGCTTTGTACCAGCCCTTCTTAAGGAGCTTGTTCTTGTTCCTGTCGCCATTATTTTGCTTATAATAACTGTACTAATTAACTGTCTTTTTATTCTTATCATATTGGCGTTTCCAAATAAGTAAAAACTATAAAAATACATTAGTGTGCAATTCATATAATTTATTGAACAAAGAATAGAAATTAATTTCTACGCAGCTGTTCTAGCGTTATCTGTTCTCCCTAGGAATAGGTGACTGCACAATCAGTATAAAAATGAATTAATGACAAAAGAAACTATATTTTACACATTATATGTGCGTTTGTATAAAATATGAATACAATGGGATGTGGATTTCATCATGTTATATAAAAGGAGCTGTGTATAACCTGAATTTGACTTTATCATAACATTAGTATTCCCCTACATCTTGTTGAGGGTTTTTTTATGCTTCATATTGATATATCAGAAGGTGTTGTAGGCTGCTGACTTTTCTACAGAATTAATCTTAACTTTGATCCCTTTTATCATACTGTGCAGGAGTTCTGAAGAAAGCTAGTGGGGAGCTTTTAATAGGAGAAACTAGAGCAAATGAAACCAGTGTGCTTCCTGAACAGTTACTTCAGGTAGAAGAGGTGAGTATGAAAAGAGTCTTACACTTTGTAGGGGATTTTCTTTTGTCTGTGTCTCCAGTGTAGTCTGTCACCGTGTTCATTATAAACACCTATTGCCATAGTTTCATTATTTAGCTACTGCAATTAATTTTAGGTGCAAAATCTCAGTTAAGATGGAATAAAATTTTATGGCATTTATAAAGTGGTTGTTATTTAAGATTTAATAACAGAATGGATTTAACATCAGAAGTATAAGATACCTCATGACAAAACGGTAAAAAAATGCTAAAATATGATAGCTTCCTGCAGTATTAAATATATTCTCAAATACAGCAGAATCTTAAAAAAATCTATCAAGTTCTTAGCATTTGATCATAGTGATGCTTCCTGTAGGGGTGAGTATTCACGCGATGTCTGGTTTCTTTGATGCCAACAAACTACTGTGAAGTAAGCGCTATGATTTGTTGAATGTACGTACAAGATTAAGTTTTAGTCTGGCTTCCACTTACTACTAAACAAATTTTTATCGTTGAATTTGTGGGACCTAAATACTTCAACAAGTCTGATACTTTGCGATAGTGGAATTTAGTTTCCTAATGGTTCAATTTTAATGCTGAAGTGACTTTTTAAAATGTGCTTTGAATCAGTTTGTGAGACTAATATTCCTATATCTTACAGATTACAAAGAACAATATTTTGAGAAGATTGAGCTTTACTTGGCCCAAGATCAAAAAAATAATATAAAAAAAGAGGGAGTGCAAAAATGGGTGTCCGTGGGGACTGCCTCTGTCCTCAGTGGAGTTGAGTGCTGGGAGTGGGGAAGGGGAAGGGAAGGAGGAGGCAACTTCTAAACTGGAGTAAGCTCGAAGGGCTCCACTTTGTAGCCCTTCATTGTCTTCCAATATGGTATTATAGCTGCAACTTGCTAGGAATCCTTCTTTTCTTTTCTCCTACTATGCCCTCATAATGGAGATCTTTACTGTACATCTTGCGTCATTAAAATATTTCTCTTACGCTGGTGCAATTCTCGGTTGGCCACTTCTGGTAAGGTTTAAGCCTGCTGTATGTCATATGAGCAATGCAAAGAAAGATCAGGGGAAAAGTAATGATGTCCTACTGTGTCTTCTTCTCCCAACTGTTATGCTTCAGGTAACTTCAGAAGTCTCTGTTTATAGAAGGCAGGGAACTGATGTAAACTAATGTAAAAGCCAGCATTGGCCGAAAATGAGAAATCTCTATTTAAACATTTTAATCTTTGCTAAATCCAGCTTTAGATAAGTGAAATCCAGTGTGGCTGTGTTAAAACCAGCTTCTCTAAGTATTTTCCATTAATATTCATGGTTAGCAGCTTCCAGTTGTTACCTTGCAGTGAAAATTATTACAGGGTATCCATTGCTAGATTACTTGTTAAACTATTGAAAGTGGTTATAGATGTATTTGACTTTGTTAAATAGATTCCATTAAAGATTATAAATAATGTAAAGATGAAGCATGGCTTTTAAAAAGCAGTCTTGTTTAAACAGGGTTTTTTATAAATTTATTTATAAAAATTTGGTGACAAATTTAATATTGTTATGCTTGATCATTTTTGTTGAGTGTATGTATATACTGCTTTTAATATGTCTTCAAGGCTAGCAGACTATATTTTAAATTATTAAAATGAATTTCAGAAGGTGATGTTGTCTTTTAATTTAATTATGGATATTCATATAAGTTTCAGACAATAATAACACTCAATAATGACTTTGGATTGATTTAATATAAATTTGTATTTCAGCCTGTTTTACTGAATTTCGGCTGGAGAAATGCATTTAAAGACCTGTCTTCATCTGTGGCTCACTGTATAACAATAGCAATAGAGGATTTTTCAACTAAAATTCTTCAACATGAGCAGAAAGAAGAGTTTTCAGCTGCAGGCTATGCAATGAGTCTTGTAAACAACCGGCAAATGAGGGAGTCCTGCGGAGCAGTCCAACAGGAGGAGCAACCAAAACGAATTGCTAAGGCAGGTATCAAAAGATCTGAAGTTTGAGGGGAGACAGAATGCCAAGGCTGTTTGCCATCTACACTTTGAAGTACTTACAGTACCATTAATATTCTATATCTTATATAAATGGAATTAAGAAGAAAGTGAGAGGCATTACAATATGAGGCTGAACAGAGCTTTATTCAATAGCCCATAGTCTATACTTGAAAGAACTAACTGTTAAACTTTGCTGGCATTATTTTTTTTTAATCCAAAAAGTTCTAAAACATTCTGATTAGTATCTGCTCTGTTACCAAGTGGTTCGATGGGAAAATGCTGAAAGCTTTGAAGCATAGCTATAAAGGGATTTCCTGTATTCATATCCTTAGACACGCCATTTAACTAATCAGCATAACCAATAATATGGCCAAATTAGAGTACTTTGATTTGGCTGAAAGGTCATTTATGATGATTAATTAAATTGTTTTTCTAAGGGAATACGTGTTTGAAAGTTTTTTTTTTGTTTAGTAAGCATTGCAACTGTTCTAGCAAATTTGGAATGCTGTTGATGAATGTTTGCTTAAAATAACACATAAGCTTTTGGGAGATAATTTTAGGGAGATCAATGTATGAATTTTCTGAGAGATGACAAGTTTGTTTTCAAATTCAGTATTAAGAAATGTGTTTGCATATTTTTCGAAATAAATTAGTTTAGAAAATTGTCTTTGTTCACAAGGAATTAACCTTAGCTTTGAATGTACATCTAATGAAATCATAAAGAAAATGAAGGCATTACTAGCAAAGGATGGTTTTAATTTTTTTCCCCAATATGTATTATGCAGCTTTAAAGCAAGAAGGAATCAAATGATAATTCATTTACTGTAGATAAACGTTTCTCCCCTGTATAACAGAATGAAATGTTTGTAAAGCTGATTTAGTATATTTATATTTTATGCCAATTTCATTATTCAAGAATCTGACCCCAGTGTGTATAAATTAAACAGTGCTGTCAGAATACAAATAACTTGATGCCACGTTTATTTCTCTCAGTTTTGTTCTGACATCATGGAAGAGCTTGACACATTGCTTCCATTGGCTCTGGCATGCAGAGATGATTCTCTTCAGGAAATTAGAGCAAACTTTGTAGAAGCCTGCAGCAAAGTGGCAACAGCTGTCCTGGCAAGACTAGAGGAGAAAAGCAAAGACATTCCCTCCAAGGCTCCCCTGCAAGACTTGTATGCTGCCCTCTCCACAGCAATATTTGTCTTTCAGCATTTTACAATGTATAGCAATTTAATGAGAGAAACAAGCAAAAAGTGAGTCCCTTTTACTTATTACAGTTTAATTCAAGCATAAATAATATAGGACCTCATTCCATTTTGGTGATACAGCATGGTGGTAGCTTTCCAAATTGCATCATATTTTTTAGCACACGCACTGCGTGTACTATTTGTGGAAAGACCTGAATCAAAGCTATTGATAATCTAAAGCAGCCATTACAAAACAAATTATTTATGTTTCAGATCTGCATTTGATTTGTAGATCAATATTTTTTATTTATTAAGCTAGAGTAAATAGGATTGTCCAGTGAACGGAATGTACTCTGCTGTCATATAAATAGAGGGCTAAGGCCTTAATTTCCTTTTCTGACCTTTGCAATAGCTGAATTTTCATAAAATCTGATTTAGCACAGAGCAATCTTAGAGGACAGTATAAATATATATTCCTGCACTTTTTCCTTACACCGTCTGTATTCAGAAGTGTGAATAAATACATCCGATGGAGTTTTAGATTTACCTTTCATTACAAGCAGAATAAAAATTAGAGAAGATAGGAAGTAGTAGTTTAAACTCTAAGACAGTGTTTGTCCTGGGGGGCAATATAACTACATTTGCTGTGCTTTTAGGAGATTTCAACTTAAGATACTAGGAATCTCTTTATTGGTCCATGTGTTTCTTGCCATATGTAATTTAAAAGTAGAAACTGGGCCTTTTGAGAGGGACACCTGAACCAGTGCAATTTTCAAGGAATGTGTGAGTTCTAAGGGGTTTCATGCACCGTTGAGCTGCTTTCCCTCTGATGTTTTACTCTCTCCTGTAGTAAGCATATCTTTGTGAACGGGAAGTCTGAGCCAAAATATTGCTCAATAATTCTACTTATGTGTATTATGAAAGAGTTTTGGTACATACCTACCAAAAACAATCTCTGGACTCTGTGTTTATGTTTTCTTTATCACACTCTGTGGTGATGCAGTTATGCTTCAACCCAGAATCTCCCAATAACAGAATGACAAATGTACTTCTATCTCAGAAAATGGAATGAAGTAATATATTTCTCAGTGACTTGGTTAAATGAGAATTTATAGATGAGCAGATGTATTTAAAGAACTTGTGAAACAAAGACCAGATACTTTTCAACAGCGAATGCTAGGTTCAGACTCCAGGATCGAGAGGAAATGAATGATTGATACCTAATAATCAAAACCATTTGCAGTACTGGGGATTGTTACCTCCTACTGCACAGCCTTTCAATCTTTCCCTCTTTGATCATTCTCTCTGAACAGACCCCTGTTCCTAGTGCCTGTCCAACAATATCAGGAATTCATCAACGTTCTCCAGTTTCAAGTTACGAGCTACTGCGTCAGAGTTTGTGCTACAAGCATTTTACAGGATGCTGAGAGCCACCACTGGGATGACTACAAAGCTTTTTATGAGGTGCGAGGTTAAGTTTACTGTGCCTCCCTTTTACAAAATGTGTTTTACTGCTTGCCAGCTCTCTGACTAATTAGAAGCATAAGATCACCATTATTTTTACATGAAGATTATTGGAATTTACCATTTTGAAATATCTGTTATTGCAGGCAAATGTCTCAGTAGAAGTGAAGGAGGAAAACATAGTCATTTAAAGATGAGATAAATCACTACCATGGAGTGTTTGTGTCATTTGCTTAATAAAATGCTGTGTGTCAAGTTCAAGACATTTATATAGAACTTGATAAAGAACATGCCGTCATTTTAACTCTTCTTCTTATAGAAAGTGTGACATGTGAAAGTGAAAGACTATTTTTCTCCTGGAAATTTTTAATCTGATTCTTTGATTTTTATTTTCAATTTGTTCCACTTTTTGCCTTTTGTGAGTGAAGGATGTAAGAAAGAAAGATGGTCAATATAGTTACCTTCAGCATTCAACAGTATATTTCTGAAATAACTAGTGCCATTTCACCTGCATTTTCAAGTGACAGGTCTGCTTTCAAACTGCAATCCCAATGATTCTGTGAAAAAACTCTAAGGATCAAGTGAATTATTATAATTTATTGGGGTTTTTTTCTTCATCCCAGTTAAATGGGGATGTAGACTGACGTATGCTGTTTGAAATTGTTTTCACTTATTTTCGGGATGAAATGAAAGTATTATATGTTTTTTATCAATAATAACTGAGATCTCCTGGAGTCAAAGTCCCGCTTTTCCTTATATCATTTGCTGTGTGAGAGAATTAGGGTGTTTTATTACACATTTTCTAGAATTCTTACATGAGAGAAAACTCTGTGTGATACATGTATTCTACAGGTGTAATAGAAAAAGCTGCTGAGTCAGTGACAAAAATCTGTACTGGACAGGTGATGCAGTCCTTAATATGAGTCATCTATCAAAATGCCCATCAGAGGCGTTACAGAGGCAACGTCCTGCCGAAACTTCTAGCAGTGGGAGGTGGCTCCTCCCAAGGTCTGAGCTCAGCAAGGAGTGTGAGGCTCTGCCTCCTAAGTCATGCAGATCCTGCTGAGCTCAGAAAACAAGAGCAACTATAAGAGATTGAGTCCTCATCTGTAAATCCTGAATGCAATTTCATAAAGGGAAAAGATACATTCCCTTGTGCTCCCACAAAATAAGCGCAACGTTGCCTGTCCTTTGGTTTTGTGCGCATGAGTAGGGGAGAGGGAGGAAGAAACCTTTCTTTCCTCATTCTTGTATTGCGTGCTTAATTACAAACTAAATGGCAATCCTACACTTCAAGGATCACATGAAGTTACTTTCTTCTTTTTCCCCAATAATATAGGACATTCAAGTGGTATTAGGAAGAATATGTGATAGCCTTCCTTTCCATTCCCTGCCAATGACATATTGGCTAACAAAACTACTTGACTTATTTGATGTGTAATTCATCCAGACAGAAGACAAAACCACTGAAAGACAAATGGAAAGGAGGAAGGGGCAGGGGACAGTGTCTGTGTTTGATTACACAGAGCTGCAGTTTCTATATCCATTTATTTGTTTGTTTGTACAGTGGTAACATCTGAGGAGAACAAGATTGGTAGCAAATGGTTATTACATTCTATAAAATAATTTTCTACATTGTTAGAATAATATATTTTAAAATATTTTTGGACTTTCATAACCAATTTCAGTACCTGCTCACCCATCCTCCCTCTGACATTCACCTAATCCAATAGTGGTAACTGGAATTAAAAGAAAAGCCAGAAGACCAATTATGATTAGAGGGTAAACACAGAGATGATAATCGCTGTGAGATCACAGAAAGTTTTCAATATCTTTTAGGAAGGTTAAGCAGAGATTTCGTGAGATAGAGGTAGCGCATTTGTGGCAATGTGAGAGCTGAGCTGAGCTCTAAGAGCGCTCAGCGTCTAAGCTGCCAGGGAGTGGAACTCCGGGTTCGGGGTCTCGCTGGTAGAGTGCACTGAACACCCACCGTGCCCCCGGGCCAGCTCGCCGGATTACATTTTCGAATGGAGCTTTTAGTGTAGCAGACATCTGCTGTAGCTTTGGGAACTTATGTTTTCTAATAGTCGAAGAATAAAGAATTGTCTGTTCAAAGATAATATTGAGTGGCTCACGTAATAAAGTGCAGCTGCTTGTTTCCTGATATGTAAGCTAAATAAAAGCTCACATCTGTTTGTATTATAGAAAGCCTGCAAAAATAGCAGATGTTTACCAGTAGAATTGTCTAGAAATGGCAACAAAGAGAAAAAAACAGGTCAGAAAAGGGGAGTGAATCTCATTTAAATCTTCAGTGAAACTGTTGCTTCTGCAGTGGAGGTACAAACTTATAAAAGGGGTATTATTTCATTTACTGCTTTAAATTAAATAAAGCAGAGAAAATGAAGCAATTTGTGTTCATAGTTACACACTTAAAAAGTAAAACTTGCCAACATTCAGTTACTTAAAAAAAATAAAATCCTACATTAGAACGTCAACTTAGAATTATATTTCTGGTTGTTAAGTCTGCATGGTTTTTGAAATTTTTTTAACTTATTTTTGTAAATTAAAGACATGACTAAAAAAAATTAGCTTCCATTAGGCATTCAAACTGATTATTTTTTACCTGGTAAGTTTATTCTGTAACAGTTGAAATGTTTTCGCACAGGAAGGGAAACGTTAGTTAGTAAATGTCTGTAAGGTAGGGTTAGGGATTTGTTTCTGGGTACGTTTTGCTGGAATGTACCTCAAGAGTAGTCATGGTAATATATCTAAGAAAGTCAGCCTTACAGAAATGTGTTAACGTTTGAGTTATGCAAAGTTAGGAAGTTGTGAGTTGAGTTACGAAGTAAGCTTCTACTTTCTTGTGATGATGTTTCAGTATATCATGCCATAATATTATAATTTTATTTCATATAAGAAAAACATGATTTTTTTTTAATATGTCCATTGTTTTATTATGTCCATGTTTGGTCAATATAAGACAATCCTATCTTACCTGTGCGTAAACACTTGTCAAGGGCTTGATGGTTCAAAATACCACAGTGATTGGTTTTGCTTTGCCTGTTGAAATATGTTTGAAATAGTTATAAGACGTTTGTGTTTGCATGTACAAAGAAAATTAGGTGTATAATCTTTGAATCTTATCTGTATTACATTTTTCTTTTCCACATTAGTGAAACTTGGAAAATTGGACATCTTAATATTTTGGCTTTTTTTTTTTTTTTCCCCTAAATGAGGTTTCAGAGCTGCCTACGCCAATCGTAAACTTAATGACCAGAACAGCAGTCATAAGCTTGGTACTTTTGTTCTGTGTCATAATTTACCACTTTTTAATATAAAATACACTTCAAATACTATGGGAGAGAAATACTGAATAATGACAACTTCCAGTAATCTGCTAATGATGTAGTGTGTTTAAAAAGAAGCCAGATGATTTTGGCTTGTTGTTATTAGAGAATGCCTACCAAACTCTTTCAGTGTTTTAAAACTTCTGGGATTGCTTTATATTTCTGATAATGCTAAAATATCAACAAATTCTTAAACTATTTCTCCACTCCATTGGAATGTAGGAAGTGAAGATTGAAGTCCTTATTCTGATACAACTTCCTCATAATGCTTTTTTCTGAATAGGTATTAGTTGAAATATTTAAATGTGAGTTGAACTATGTACTTCTTAGAGATATTACGGATTAACCACAGTGATTTTGACTCCTCTGCGTTTATGTCTGTGTCTTATTGGGGTGGTTCTGTATAGACAATGAAATATTAATACCAGTGCTGATTGCTTCCCAGAAAATGTTTAGTGTCAATGAGTTACCATTATAAAATGAAAAAAAAGTCTTACAAAAAGATTCTGGACATCTCTTTTTATCAATTTAATTGTCCAGTTATTTTTTTCTGCTCTTATTGCATATATCCATTATGTATAACCAAAGTTTTATAATCATGGTTATCTGTGGCATTTATGAATCTGGGGAAATATGTATGCTTAATTTAAATAATTATTTTCTTTTGAGGACAAAGAAACTATTCTGTTAAATTCATCTGACTATTCTAGTGAGCACAGAATACAGTTTGTGTTTTTAAACTAGACTTGTATAACACTATGGATTTTGAGAATAGGTTAATTAAGGATATAAAAGGTTAAACGCTGTGGTTTGGTTTTGTGGCGTAGCTCTAGTTTTGTAACTGAAACATGTGTTTCCTTGCTAATAAAGATGTTTCACATCTTGTCAAGAACCATTTTTTGGTCATCATGCGCCTAAAACTCTTCAGCTATTTCCTTTCAGATTGAATTAATTAGACTTACAGGATCTAAACTGACATTTTGGAAGGTGTGTTTTTGTTATTTAATGTGTGGTGGTTTTGATAGGGGGAAAGATGTTCATTCTCTGTCCAGATGTGGCATTACTTCTGCTGTGCTCTTCATCATGATCTATGGACTATTCTACCTCCCAAGACAGCCCAGGAGATACTTACAGATGTACTAGAGCAGTCTTTGGCTATGCTGTCCTCCAGATACTGTCAGGCCTGCCCCAGTTACAAGAGAACACCGCAAATCAGGTAATGGTTGTACATTTAATGCACACTTTTAATGAATAAAATAAGTAAATCTTAGTTTTATGTTATGCACTGATTTGATTCAAATTTAAGCGTTAATGAACACAGCAGAGGGGATAGACACAATTTATGTATTTTGATGTTCATTTTAATTCAATATATTTTGTATATTTAAGTATATTTGATAGTCATATACTAAACCGGGTAGAATAAAAGACCTCTTTTGAACTCTTGGTGAAATTGTTGCATAAGCTGCTGGATTGGTTTGAAAGCCTCATGATGAACAGCGCATTGAGGAGTGGTGGGGCAGCCAAAGACGCGGGCAGAATTGGCAGCATCGGGATTATAAATCAAGCCATTGATTCATGAAGAAAAGTCCATAGAATTTGGGTTTTCATAGGGCTTTTCAAGCAAAAGAGTTACGAGGTCACATCAAAAGATTTGCCAGAATGAAGACAGTGGTGCAGAAGGAGAGAGGAGGAAGAAGCTATTCCTTTTCCTGTCATTTTGGGAAATATAAAGCTGGAAGTTCTTCTTGTTGGGATTCTTATGTTTTCCCAGAAAGGAGGGTTTCTTTAAGAAATACTAAAGCAGGTGTCTCCAGGTGGAAGCTTACCCTATCTCTGTCCTCCTTCTATCCAGTGTCTTATTTGACTGAAGAAATTGGTGTGTTTCTCATCGTGCCCCCTTGCTGTATATCTTTCCTGTATGAATATGTTTGTCTTTTTAGATTTCAAAAGTGATACAGTCCATGGTGGCCATGCAAGTTAAAAACTTAAGAGCTTGTCATTCACGGAATTTTTCAGAGTTGGAAGGGACCTCTAGAGATCAT
>RSEF01000031.1:52034612-52070848 GCA_003993805.1 Himantopus leucocephalus
GATGGTACACTCTATCCCTTCATCCAGGTCATTGATGACTACATTAAACACATGTATTGTGCTTTTTTTGTATATTCTTTAGTGTTTTGTACTGAGTAGGAGATGACAATCTTTCTGTTACAGAAGATCGTGACGAGTAAGGTGGATGTACCTTTTTATGATTTCATAATATCAATTATAACTTTCTCAACAAGAAATCAGGTGAATGACTTGAATGCTGAGAGAAAAATTTAGAGATTCTATTGGTAAAATTGCTGTCTATTGGGTATATATATCTGTCATTCAATTTTAAAGATGGGAAATATTAAAAATACTAAATTGAATATATAAGAGTTACAAGTCATGAAGTTGCTTTTTAGTCTTGTTTATTCCTTATGCAGAGCTGAACCCTTGGAAGTCTACAAGGAAATACCATTAGGATGCATCTTGTTGGCATCTCATTTTTTCACACCTGCACTGAGGCTTACAAGATCAATTCTCACCTTGTCATACTTTACTGAAGAATAAAACTACTGTAACTTGGAATCTTGCTGTGGTATTAAATACTTTCACAGATGCTATCCACTGCTTTGAGACTATAGGCAGCTGCTTTAACATAGCTTGTAGTCAAAACAAATTTCCTACTGGCTATTATTATACTTCTGTCAGAAGAGGAGTTGAATTAAACTGTCTGGCACAGAGTTGGGTTTTCCTGGCAAGAATTACATAGCCAGTAGTGGACAGTGAGAGATGCTGGCACCAGAATTACTGTATTATCATTAGACACTTGAGTTTTATAGTATTTGAAGTTATTCTAGTATTTAAACAATCTTTAAAGTCCTCACTATCTCCATGGACTAGCTCCACCTCAATTTAAAAATTTCTGTAAAGGTTTTGTTGTAAGTCTCAGAGTCCAAAAGTCTGCCCTGTCCTTGTCCGTAGGAGACAGCAAAGAAACAATACTTAAAAAACTGCTTTAGTCCAGAAGTCTCTCAAACAGTTCATATGCTATCAGTAGAGAAGAGGGGGGGTCTTTTTTTATTAAATTACTGCCCAAACTGTATCTATCATGCTTTCTTGTAGGAAGCTGGCTCTATGCTTTGCTATATTAAGCAAAATATTTCAGAGGATTAAAGACAATAAGATGTTTTTTCTTTAATTTTCTCACAATGTTGAAATTACTGTCTTTAAAATAATATTTTCTAGTTTAATTTCTCCCTTTATCTATATTACAGTCTCAGCTTTATTTTTGATCTTCAGATTTTCATGAATTCATAAAGAGCACAAGTTCACTCTCTGCTAATCCTTCTGCTCACATATTGCTTACTTAAGATCATTTTGAAGTCTGTAGTAAATTCTTCCTACTAATTTTGTTTGATTAGTAAAATTAATTTCCAGATAAATCACCCTATCTTTTGGAGAAGTTCAGAAGCTGTACACCTATCTTTCTTGTTGAACAAGTGTAATTCTCTCTCTTCTTTCATCTGGGGTTTTATAGGCAGTGTCCTTATAGACATGTAGATACACTTCTAAATTAACATATGTAGCTGTGAAAAAGGTTAAAAAATAAGTTTATATAACTAAATGACAAAACACAAATAATGTTGATGCTGTGGTGACAAAGCACCCCATAAGAAAGAGATTTTACCTTTTAGGTTCGGAGTTCCTGAAGGCTTCATTCCAATGGGTTTCCGTTCTCTTCAAACTCTTCAAACTTCAGTTTTGAGTGTTTAGATCCACTCTCATTGTTTCCATGTCATGGCAGTGGCTTTTCTTATGCTTTGTAAAAAGATTCTTTTGTCCTGAGAAAGTCCTCCTGTCTTTTCCAGAGGTATTTTTAAATGTCCTTCTACTGCTACTGCAATAGAAAGAGTTCTGACTCAAAAATGGGAATGACATTGAATCACTCCAGAAAGTAAAGCAAATATGCCACAAATGAGTTCTGTAGAAGTGGCATTTTAAAAGGTAGTTAGCCTCTTTATATAACTTAGAAAATCCCAGCCATGATACATAAAGAAACAAGCTTCAGAGAAGGAAAGTTATTAAGATGAAAAATTCACAGCCAAGTAAGTTGAAAAGTAAGGTGAAAAGAAGTAATAATTGATTATGGTCAGTGGAGCATGGATGTAACAGACTATATCCTCTCTGCTGGAATGGCATTCAGTGTAAAGGAGAGTAAAAAGAGAAGAGGCCAAGGGGCACCCATTCCTTACACAAGTTATTGCATCCTAGTGGTTGCTACGGAATTGTACAATGCTAATAAGTTTATTGTTATTCATTATTAAATAATAATTAAAGGCAAATATTAAATGCTCTAACACTATTCTTATAATTTTATATTTATAATCATACGGTATCAAAATTAATAAAAATAGGTTTTTTTAGTGTAGTGGATTGGGCATATCTGATTTTGGCCTGTCACATCCTTTGGGTAAGAGAAGTAATGCAGAAGTGACATAAAACTAGCTTATCTAATTCTTCACCCGTCCTTATATTTGAAAGCAGCGTTTTTTTCAACCAGTGTTCTATTTCTCATAAGCCAGTGAAGATCCAAAGCCTCTGGTCGAAATTTTTGTCCAGTATAATCCAAAGTGTACATGTACTTGTGTGTTATTCAAAAGACGACCGTTATCATTTCAAAACATATTTTACTTATGATTATGCTAAAAGTATTGAGAATACGGTGCATGTATTATGCAGAAAGAAAAGAGCTGTAGGAATGAATGACTGAAGAGCAATTTGCTTATTCAATGGATTTTGAAACGTAGTTTGCAAACATGCTATATAGGAGTAAAAATATGAAGAATACTGCTTTAACAGTACTAACAGTGCTAGATACCAAGTTTCAAAGAGTGATAGTAAATAAGATATAGAATGATGACATTTTTAACAGTACATAAGATTAATAAATTTGCAATTATGTGTATGCATATGTACCTTAGTACTAAGTGTCTTAAGGGATTCTTTGTCTTCTATTTAGATATATATTTAGTACTAATGATCCAAAGGGACTTTTCAGTCATGCATGTAACTGAGAAGTACTTGGTTTTTTTCAGGACATTTCTGAACAATTCTGATGAACATCTTCCTCAAGATTTTTCAAAAGTCTTTTATCATCCGTTACACTGGTTATTTTGCATACCATCACCCTGTTCCTCCTTACTGAAGTAAGTACCAAAAGTTGGTTGTAAAAGAATCACCAGATAGTCAGTATTAATCAAATATTGTTGCAACATCTTGAAAAGAGTGTATCTTAATAAATGACTAACGAATAGTCTCATTAAAAAAAACATAGAAACCTTTTTTTAAATTCATTGCAGATTTCCCTAATCTTTAAACTTTAAGAGTCTATAAGAAAGGTCACACTGAAAGCAGTGCACTGTAGCTTTTTGCTAGTGTATTCATTATGTTTGATATTTGAATTATCTGTAAGGTTTTCTTGGTTTAATTAAAGAGTATATAGGTCTTGACAATAATGTAGTTCAGCACAGTTTCTGTTTTGAAAGACCTGTAATTAAAGGGGAGATTAAGAATGTGTGCCTCTGTTTATGATTGCTAGTTAAAAAAAGGTTTGATATATAAATAACTCATTGAAAAATGTGCTGCTTGGTCGTAGTTGATTTTTTGGGAGATTACAGTATGATTAGAGGCAAAAGCTTAATTTCTTTTTCTGTGTCACTGCATATAATGACAAGTTACATATGAGACATATGCTACCAGCTGTGCTGTCATTCCCTTTCTAATTTTGAACCTGAAACACTCCCACACCACTGTAGATCCTCTCCTAACCCCTTCACCTCCTCCTCCTCTTCAAAAGTTATTTCCTGAGAGATTTTCACTCTCCGTCTTCGTGAAAAGCTCTTTTTGTGAGTTGCTATTGTGTTTTCTGAGAAAGTATTTTTCTATTTTGGAGGAATACGTTATCATATGAGTGGTGACCTGTGGTGACCTATTGAAGATCAATGTGCTGCGGATTTATTACCTCTTACCTTGTACGCACAGTATCTTGTACCTTGTACATCACAGTATCTTCCCTATGATTTTGCCCCATACTACACAGAACACGCTGATTTCTCTACGCAGCCTTTACTCCTAACTACGTCAGCAGTACTGTTATCTCCTTCCCTGGTGCCCCTGGTACCTGCTGATGTTGCCCAGGCAATAGCTGCTGTGACGGAGTAAAAGTTGTGTGGTTGGCTAACCAAAATACCAAACAGAGTGAGTAAGTGTGGAATTCAGAATGTGTCCTTTTCCCTGCTTGAAATAGTAATGTAAGTTTTTCTAGAGTTTGAAAGATCGTGTGTTTTTACCTCTCAGTTGAGTTTCAATGAAATTTGTCAGTGGCTTGATAAGCTGTGCATGGGGGGACAGAAAGGAGGGGAGAAGGGGGGTGGTTGGAGGAGAGGGAATGCCTGCACGATCACTTAAAAAGGGATCTACTCTACTTCTGGGAAAATTTGTGCTCATTAAGGACTCACTGTAGAAAAGACAATAAGCTTTTTGGTGCCCTAATCCAAGGCCAGTACTCAAAATTTAAATTATGCTGTGAATTATGAGTTTTGGAAGATGACTTCACAAGTGAGTACCCCCTGCTGCATAACAGTGTGTAGCGGAAGTGCTGGTACTGTTTCAGTCTGACATAATTCTCTTTTTTGAGGTGGAATTAGGATTTACAGATGCTGTTTAGGATATTTTTGCCTTGGATACATAGCAGGAAACTGTTCCAGAGCTATCCAGCATTTACATGTTTTCCCTGGATGAAAGGTGAGAAAATATATATCTCCTTGACCACCAAATGGGAAAATGAGGAGTCCAAAAGAAAGCACACCTCTGATAAGATACGGTTAGTGCGTCTGTGTGAGGATGGTACATATATATAAAGCCATGTGTACTGTCCTGGTGATAATGAGTGAAATATGTTAGTAAAATACTTCATGTTTTCTTTTAACACCACACTTTTCTAATTTTGTTATTGGTTCTAATTTTGTTCTAATTTTGTTATCGGTTTTACACTGTATATTTATGTCATGGAAGCTTTTCTTTCTTGAAATATTGCATTTAGAGTATTAAGAAGATAAATTATGTTTAAGTATTGCTGAAAACTATTTTTTAGAGCATCCTAATTCATCCTGTATTGTTTTATGATTTTACTTCTATAATATAATAAAAATATAATCACTGTCTATAACAAAATCGGAAGCACAGGCCATTGTACACCTCCCAGCTGCACCCACCTAATTTTTAACTGGAGACTCTAATCTGGCATAAATGTACCTATTAAGTATTTGCTCTTCCTAAGCTTAATATTTCAAGAGAAACTTTTGCTAGTTCCTGAAATGATTTTGTTTACAATTTCACTATTTAATTAGATTTACTACATTATTTTTCATGCCTAAAAATGGCTACAGTCTGTTTTCTTTTATCTGTTTGACTTCAACTTCTTTGTCCATGTTGTTAACGTGCATTAGTGTTAATGTTTATTTGCCTTATAAAATCTTGAACTTATCATTTGAGGTTTTCTTTTTTTCTCTCTTGGATAGTAACCAAAATAACATAGTTGGTTATCAAGCTAAATAATTACTGGTAATTTATATTACAGTTCCTTTGGTGGTAATTGTGATTCATTCTCTGCTTCATTTGGGGTTTATCATCATACCATTTGCAGATCAGAGTTCTGTTTTTTTTTCTTTTACTGTACAAAACTGAACATTTATATGTGTGATATTTATATGTACTTCACCTTTTGTCACTTTTTATGAGGCTAGTCTTATTTTCACTAGTACTGAGCGACGAGGATGGGAGAACATATGCCTCTCCATATGCACGTTACAAAACTTCTCAGTGCATTTATTGGTGCTAGCTTCATGGCTGTAGGGAATGTCTGCTATATTTTATTTTTCCTCCAAGTGAGTCACACCATTGTACATTTCAATTTGCAAGAGGCTTAAAGAGCCAAGAACTGGTGTATATTACAACATGATAACTTCCCATCTGGTCAATGACAGACAAGTTTTATTTCAACTCAAATATTCTAAAAATGGCATTTATTTCTAAAGTCATATAAAATATTGTCCTTCATAAATCTAATAGCCCAGACTTGTCCCTTTTCTTCTAGTTTGAAGGCAATGAGTGACCGTATTAGATATGATAACGTGGTATATAAAGGAGAAACAAAATTAAACTGGTCCATATATTTTAGCTGAATTAGTGAAGTGTTGAGTTTCCTTTCAGTCACAGCACTAAATCTAGTGTGATTATAGTAATTGTTTTAATTTAAACTCTAATTACTTACTACCAATTAGTTCTTAATGTGTTAGAGTTTATATACGTAACTAATCTTGAACATACAGAAATTAAGATAATAATAAGAATGCAAAGCCCTAATGTTGAAAGTTTGAATGCAATATATGTTTTAAGTATGGAAAAGTTATTTTGGACGCAAGTTCTGTCAAGATTTAAGTGTATATGTGTATATGTTTTTGATAAATATTATTCGAATCCAGTATGTGTTTAAATGCAAAAAATATAATTGTCGAGCCGGTGCTACACTATCAATGATTATATATACTGTGCCAGATGACAATCACAAAAGCTGTACATAAGTTTTCATGGTACCTACATTGCTTATCAACTCATAGGTATTTGCTTTACTGTTCAAATCCCAAAGGCTGAGGTGTATAGAATCCTCCTTCACTAAAATAACTACTGCGGTATTAACTGTGAAGTTTTGACATAATAGTGTGATGTAAAGGTCCTGCTGGAAACGGGGTTGTGGAAACTTGGTTTCCTTAGGCTACTTCACGGTTGCCCTGCAAGGTATGTGGTATACTGCTTTGCTGGTAATGGCAACGTACATACATGTGGGGGACTAAGCTAGAAGAGTGTATCAGCTGGCGTCTTCACTTCCAGGCATTGCAGGTTTATTTTGGGTATATTGTCTTTATAGCAGCCTTGACTGGACAGCAAGGTTTTCGTGCAGCCACCTCTGTTTTTTTCACACGTGCATACAAGCGGAATTGGGTGGTGGCACACTTGGCTGATGGTCGCAGAAGTGTGCAACACGACAGAGAAGGTCCCCTCCATTAGAACAGCCGCGTGAACCCATTTTAGTTCTGTCCCAATAGTTATGTTTAAATGGCACATAAATATATGTGCAGAGGCATATAAATCCTTCTTGAGTCTGACAGGAAAATGTAGCTCCTGATGAAGGAGGCTTTAACTGATGCTGAAGGTGTTGTGTGTGTACTGGCAGATAATGTTTATGCCTGCATAGTTAACGCGTCGGTGCATATGTAGTTTTTACGCTGGTGCATATAAAATTTATGTGCATAGAAGTTTACATATGTGGTGCATAAACTTTCAATGTTAGCAGCTATTGTTGAATAAACTTGTAGCCAAAATGAATAAATACAATGGCTAAACATCAGTTGAAATTTAATTTTAAAGCCTTCAAAATAATGAAAAATCAGGCTTTCAAGGAAAAATATTACCCACAACCCGATTTTGAAAAGTTCTTTTAAAAAATGTTTCAAGGAGAAGAAAATAGTAAATACAATGGGTGATAAACACCTTTCAGGACAAGGATTTTTTTTTTTTTTTAAATTTAATTGCTCCAGTGTGAGTTCAGGAGTTGGTGTTGGGTCATTGGCTGAGTTCAGGGGAACTCCTGGAATATTTTTGCTTGGAAACCAAAAATTTTGCACAACCTGGAAACTGCAAACAGAAAACAAACTGCAATGTCCTTAAATAGCTAATGAATTTGTACTACGCGTTCTCATTTCTCCCTGCTGACAAAGCAGTTATCCAACCAGTCTAATATTTCAGGTGGTTTTTTTTCAAAACGTGTAAGAATTGGTCAACCTAATGTGGAATCTTGCAGCCCCTTGAACATTCTCTCTGTTTTTTAATTAAGAGCTCCATATACTTCATCCAGGACACTTCAGAGCTCTTACTAAACAATTAATGTAATAGTGAACTAAAGAATAATAGCTTTAAATTTATTCAAGTGCACAAAAAAAAAATCTTTTTTGCCTGGTAGAACAAGGCAAACATGGTTCCATGAAAGAGATAAGTGAGGTTGCTTTGTATCAGTTATAACTTTGGCAGACTACCAAATGTTAATTTGCTTTTAGCTAGTTGAGATTAAATGTAATTCCTTCCCTGAGCTGCCTTAAAGTAAGCAAGCATGAAAGCATTTTCAGAGTAATCTGGGAGGAATTGACATTTAAGGGAGTTTGCATTACATCTGCACTTTAAGGATATTAATTTCATAGATAAATTAACTACATTATTTTGTCTTTATCTTACATTTTGAAAGGACTCCATCAGCCACAGAAATGGCAGCCCAGGGTCAGCTGAAACTGCTCCTATCCCAGCCGTACTGTAATTTGAACTTGCTTTTGGAAACATTGCTACATCATGATTGTCTCTTATTGAAAATTTTACTGAGAAGTTCAAGTAAGTATTTATACTGTTCAATCCTTATAAGAATATCAGTGAGAAATATAAAATTGTTTTTAACTACTTAAATACTGAAGGAAGGCTGACAACAATTTCTGGGGGTATTGGTAGCCATTCGGTTATCAGTAGGACATTTCTTGAATGAGTAAAAAGAAAGAAAAAAATCATCGCTTTTTCAATGAGAATGTTTTGCAGTCAAACAGAGTATTCATAGTTTCAAAGCAGACTACAGTTTGATAAAATACGCTGCTATCGTAAATGCAAAGGAGTCAAAATGAATTTGAACTTGACAGAGCTTTGATACCACAACGGCTTTACACGGATTCGTAAAAGTCTGGATTAGTAGTCTGAAAGATCACTTTCAAAATTATGTTTTAACAGTGAAAAGCCGCTTAGAGGTTTTGTTTAAGTTATTCTATGTTTGTCACTGTAGGCATTCTAGAAGGACATTTATATGCTTCCTCATGTTAATAGTCTCATTAATGCCGGTATGAAAGCAGAACAAATAAAAGAATGGTTCTACAAGGTTTTCTTTTCATTCTGCTAATATTGTCTTCGAAGCAACAAACTTTATCACATCTTTCCTTTTAATAGCTTTCAGATCAAATGATCAGATTGTTGAAAAGCTAATGGCATAATCACCTGTTTGACATAATTTTGCGGTAGTAGTGAATGAGAGTCTCAGTTTCTATCTTTCTTCAGCAAAAGAATTCTCCCTACTTATCAAGAAAACTATTAGGTCCACATAATATTAGATATAACATAATTTAGTTCTGTCATTTTTAAATGATCTAGCATTTGTCAGGGGTACAACATTGCTTCCACTTCTGTCATGCATCTTATTGAGAGCTGCACTGCATCCACTTGCCCATTCAAATGCCTGTCATCTTTTACAAAGACTGACAAATGTTTGATCGGGATCATACTCTTCCCCTAGTGTTATCCAGTATTGAATTTTACTCGCTGCTTAAATTACCACAGGTATTAAGTGACAGAATGTATTAATCTATTGATTGACCAACCTCTTGAGCTTCAGGGAAATATGCTACTTTGAATTAGAAATTGTGCTATTTACACAGACTTTATTAATGTAATTACAGTATTGGTATGAATAAACTTTCAGTTTAGATAACGTTGAAGCCTGCGACCATCCATATCTTCTAAATTAATTTCCATAGGGTTAATTACCTAATGATAAAATGATTGTATTCTTTATTCCTTCTCCTATACAGCAGCTTTCTGATGCTATATAGGCTAATTTTTTTTTTTATGTGGGCTGTTATTTATTAGTGCAAGGAAAGTTGGACTAAGGTATACCTTAGTACTAGTAATGACAGTTTTGGATTCTTCTGTTCAGTAGGGTAAAAGGCTTACAGAAATATGTACTCATCAACAGTAAGATTTTGCAGTGTGTAATGTTATGCATGAAAACAGATAAAAAGCTAATTGTACCATGGTTTTTGAGTGATTTGCCCCAGTGATAACAAAACTTTCTGGTATTTAACTAGATCATAAGAATTTCTTGAATAGGAAAAGGAAAAGCCTTCTCACGTTTTATTTTACACTCAGTCTTTCCTTTTCCCTGTAAAAAACAGGCCAGAAGGCAAAAATCCTGTATAAAGAGGTGCTTATATGTAGACATTTTTAGGTAATGATAACTTTTTTTTGTATTGTAGCAATACTTTGGGATAATTACAGTAGGCATCACACAAACACATTTAATTTAATTGCACTCCCATTGATCTGACATGGTTGTACCTTTGTGAGGGTCAGAAATAATGTACATTCCCCATCATAGTAGGGAGTACTGTCGGGGTTGGCAAAGTTGGCTCAGCAGAGAGTATCTTGGGGGCGTGCATATATGCATGACTCAGTGTTGCTAAATATTATAAGCAGGTTATCATATTTGTTGAAGCTATTGAAACTCCATGTGTGTAACTGTGAGCTGTCTGGACAGAGAGGTGACAAGATTTGGACTTCTGTCAATTTTTTGCACCATGTGATATATGAAATGTACATAAAAAGAAAATGTTCCTCAAATATGAAGTTAACATATCAAAAATACTAAGGGCAATAAATCAGAATACCCAAAACGGAACCACTTATTTGTCTCCAGAAAGTATAGCCACTGGGTAAAAGGCACCTTTGAAAAAATAGTTGAAAAATGGGATTTGCATATTGGACATCTATAACTTAAACTGCAAGTCTAAATAACCTGGATGTATTGGATTACAGTTAATTACAGTGTAGTATAATCCCAGCGTTGTTTTCTATAGGTCCAACATTCAGAAAATTTCTTCTAAGACATGTTCTTGAGTGAGTGAAGGGTCAAGGGCCTTTGCTGTGCCTGTGCGGAGAGAAATAATGACGGTAGATGGTACTTTGTTAATTTCTGACAAAACAAAGTGTTTTGCAATTTTCTTGGTGGAATTTTTTACTGGAATTGCTTAATCACCCATGGATCTGAAGCAGAAATGGACGATTTTGACAAGCAACAAATAACAGAGAAATAAAGTGGTGCTTGCATAATGTGAGTTACTGAATCCATCAGACACTGATACGAGAACGGGAAGGGTGAAAGTGAACTCCTGAGAATTTCTGCTAGACTTGCTCTGAACGCACAGCATGCCAGCAGAGCAGTCTCTGACTTCTCGTTTGAGAGCCTTTATTTCCAGGAACCAGGAGTTATTCTTTGCATAATAAAGCGAAAAGCAATAGCTTTATTGCATTACACTGACCCAACACAAGATTAATACCAAAGGGAACCTCGTCAGTCAACAGGCATCTCACCACTTACCAATAGCTGATAAGAAAGAGGTCACTGGGAAATCATCAGCAAGGCACATCCGAGGCCTTCAGTCAGTCCTTGAGCCTCATACATACTTTTCTTTAAGAAGAAGAGATGGTAGCACCAAGTTAACGATGTACAATAGAAGAAGAAATGTATTCCTTTAAAAAAAAATCTTATTCATTAAAATGAATACGTGAGGCTGCAGTCATTACAAAGATTTAATTTCATTTTCTACACACAACTTTAAAGTGAGTACTGGCATGTGGAGATAAACTGGAAGAAAACTGCCTTCACAGCAGGACGAGGCCATTGGCAGTTTCACTGTCTGTTTTTGGCTTGCACAGTGCATATTTGAGAGACTAATGGGAGAGGGTATTGTGTAGCCTGTACAGTTAAACCTAGATGATATCCTGGTCCCCACTAAAACTTTGAAATAAGAACTGATGGTAACAATTGCAGATATTCTCTGATAAGTTTAAGGCTGCAAATCTGAAACTGGACCCAAAGAAATATGAGTTGCTTCAAAAAGAGATAATTTACCTTGCATACATAAGCAGGGTGGGGAAGGGAGGATTTCCACTGAGAAAATAAAACTGTGTGGTGCAGTATCAGCCAACTCCCTAGACACTAATATATATGAAGAGTTTTCTAAGGCTTCGCTTTTGTAAACCATTTTCTGGCAAGAGAAATGACTTGGAAATATATTTGTACAATGGAAAGATTTTTTTTCCCCACTCTGATTCTTTGCCCCTTGTGAAGCAGTCCTTCGTCTGCCACAAAATATAATGTGGCATTTTAAGGTAAATTTTAAGCACTGATTAAATTTAAATTAAATTAAATTAAATTAATTAACTTTTAGGCGTTTAAAGGTAAATAGCACTGATTTTTTGTAAGTTACCCTAAAAAAACAGTGAAAGGCGGTAACTTTACCAACTGACCTCACTTAGGAATCAGACTGAACTTTTAGTGGCAGTAGTGAGTTATTACAAAAGAAAATGTACATTCCCTAAATAAATTACCATCTCCATTGAAATACTGGCATTTACTAAATCTGTATAACGATGTAAATCTTTTATTTCAAGTACTTGAAGGTCATTATTTTTGTACTTCCTTGTAATAACTCCTTGGATTTAATAATCCCGAGACACAGTCTACCTGGGAAAACTAGCAACTGAGCTAGTCCCATGGTTCAACCACACACAATTTTGGGTAAATAGCCTTGCAGGTTTTTTGACAAAGCTTGGGGGCTAATCAGCAACACTGTCCTCATTAGGAGAGCACAAGTAAGTTTCTTAGAGGCATTTATATGCTTTTGCAGAGCTAGCTCTCTCCTCCAGATACTTGTGGGTCATCCAGGATGGGGCTTATTACTACAGCTGAGAGTTTTCTTGGCTTCTTCATGATAGCAGACTGTATCATGGCAGCCTAACAACAAAAGTTTATTAAACTATTTTTAAAGTGGCATCTCCTCGAAATATCCATCTGACCAGTAAACTTAGTGGATATTGTGCCTGCATAACCAATGTGGTAAAATGATAGAAGGGTTTGCTGGCGTGGAGTACTTCTAATTGGAAGATCAATAGAAAAGGGACCTTAATCCTTGTGATGGTAAGCTAAGGAAAACAGTAAACAAATTTTATGGAGTTGCTGAAATGTCGAATAGGAATTTCCATTTGGACTGTAACGGAGGCTTGCTGAGAATCACATACCTTCTCTTGACAAAGTGTGAAGGCAGTCCCTGTGACATATCTGTGATTGCCTCTGAGACTGTGATATATGGTCATATGGACAGCTTTTCAAAGACTTAGTCATTTCTGGTAGGAACTTCTTGCTACGGTAGAGCTCTAGACGGAATACATTTTAAGAGGGTAACCTGTTCACTATTGATCCCAATACATGGAGTAGCACAAAGGAGGTAATGTGGCCATAGGACTAAATTCAATATCGCCTCAGCAAATTTTGGGTATCACAATGCCACAGTTTCAGCATACTATCACATAAAATCAGTGCTGGAGGTATTCTGATAGTATTTTGTTTGACACAGGTAAGGCAGATTTCACAGAAGCCATTAACCCAGAGATTCGTTAATGGAAGCTTCTCCTCAGATGGTTGAAAATAAAACGTTTAGGGAGAAAAAATTCCAAAGGGAGTTGAATAAGAGTAAAATATTATGGCATTGGTGACGTATAAATATATAGGCACAGAAGTAGTTTGCTGATATTTTAATAATTTATGGGCAGATGATATAAAGTTTGTTAAAGCCTTTTTGTCTTGTGTTGAGCTTTTTGTCACAAATTTAGGATTCATTGGATACACAGGTAGCAGCTAATATAGGGGATATTATTATTTGTATTTTACTAAATTGAAATTGGTAGTGTTAAGATCTGCACTTCATTCAGGATAGAAGTACTATAATCTAAAATTTCGTTTTGGAATTAAAACCTAAAATAACAGAGTTTCTGCCAAAATGAAGTTATATTCAAAGTTACGATAGATTCTAGCTGTCAAGACTGACTGCAGAATGATTGCATTGGAGAGGAGCAACTCTATGAGAGACAAGTAAAATGATCTACCAGAACAGACGCAGAAAAAGAATAGAAAAAAAGCCAGTGACAGAAGAAGCACTGACAATATAGTGCAAAGAAGCAAGTAGTCCAGAGTGCCTGCTGAAAGATTTGGTTCTATAAACAAATAAAATATATCCTTTTTGCATTCTTTATATCCTCATCAGCTGCTGTGATTTAAACTATAAAGAAAGCAGAAGTTTTATGCTCTTTGCAAATAAAAGAACTCTATCAGAAATAACTTGCTCCATCTTCAGTTTCTCTTCTTAAATGAAACACCATGTGTAAATTTGAATTTTGACTACCTCCTTTGGTCAAAAAAGACAGCATAACTGCTTATAGCTTGTCTATCTTGTAAGAATTTACTAGGGAAGGAGAGGTCTAGAGTCAATAACAGATGATTTTCAAAATTCAGTAAGATTCATTTCATGGCTAAATCAGTAGCATATAAGAGCTGGATGAGTGTGATAATGTCAGCAAGTAACTGGGAGGTATTTCTATCAGTAGGAAAGAAATATGGATAGATTACACTTCTGAGTGTGCCTCTCTGAAGATCTTTTTAAAACACATCGTACTATCCCAAGAGGTTAAGTGCATGATTTTGTCAGAGGAAGAAGGATTCATTGTGACTGGTTAGGGCGTAGCTGTTATTCACTAGATACATAATTTTCTTATAAAGACATTTATTAATAATATTAATATTTTTATGTATTTTGGCATCCTCAGTGCATATGTAACCTTATGCTATATGGAAATAAAAATTAGCAGATTTTCTTTAACTGGTGCCTAATATAAGTATATAGCCATATTTATGTGTGGATGTAAGTCCTGCTAAAATGAAAAAGAAGCATCTCCTTTGAGCTACCTATAGGAGCTTTACATTTCCTTCACAGATTTGGTATACAAATGCAGTGACTGGAAAAAAGAAAAATATATAGAGGGAAGCATTAGTGGGCAATAAGTACGATGCCTATCATATAAATACTGTTCTTATGTGATGATTAACAAGAAGGCTGCATCGGAGTTCAAACTGAGATGAATATTTAATGTTATGACAGGTGAGCTAATAAACGTTAAAGAAAAATTCTAAGCAAAAGAAATCTACATATCTTTCTGTAGACTCCTAATTCATAATATTTAACCAGCTATACTGATCAACTAGCTAAATGTTTCCACCAACTGACATTATGCTTTAAGGTCCCTTCCAACCCAAACTGTTCTATGATTCGATGACCCATGCCAGTTTATCAGTCAGAAAACTCATTTCAACCTGAGCTTTGAAGGGTCAGATACTCTTACAACAAGGGCAAAATTTACTTCATGGTAAAACAAGAAAAAGGCAATGAAAGCTTACATATCTTGTTATGTTTAGCCTCAGAGTGGTTTCCCAGTGGATCAGTGAAGATCTTTGCTGAAAGCACAAGACTTGTATTATACACTAGTTATAAGAAGATATATGTATAACTCCCTACAGAATTCTTTTATACTTCTTTCTATTTATCTAAATTTATTGGTAGCACTAAGTTGATTAGAAAAGTTATTAGGAAGTAGTGACTCAAACTTCCCATGGGGTGCAGTCGTAAGGCAAATTTAGGCTTAATTGCAAGTCATAAACCCCTTTAAACGAAGCAGTTTCCCATCATGTTCTACAAAGGCAGTTTACGTAATACTTAAAATCTTAGCAAACCCTCCTCCCTAGAATTTGGTTAAATTCATTTAAAAAACAATACTTACAGTATATAGTCAAAGTTCAATTCATGTTTTCATCTCACAATTTGAATACCTCTGGGTTTTACTTTTTGACCTGCTTTTTCTTCTTTCTTGGTTCTTTCTTTGTCATATCTGTATTAGACAACATATTGCTGGTTTGAGTGAATTAGTGGAATCCATTTGATTCTTCACTAGTAGCATCTGGCATTGGAAGGTGTCTCAGCAAAATATGCCAGTTCACTCAACTTGTCGCAAAAAAAGCTGACTAAAAAAAATTGTTATTGCTGATTTGTCTCCTGCCTTGGGAAAAAACCCACAGCTTGTTGGTTGTGAAATCACTGGTCTTGGTTTTCAGCTTTCTACATCTTATTGGCTGTTTCTATTAGGATTGCACACTACCCAGACTGAACGGTTTACAATAACGTCTGAATTAGATTGTAGGAATTCAGAGGAGAGTAAAATGAGATTTTTTAATTACACAACATTCACACATCACTCAGAGCTGGGTGGAAAGCAGCAAATTTCCACTGTGGTAGATTTTGAAAGCTGTTTGAGCCACTAGAAAAACACAGCCTAGAAATTTAGTCTCTCTCATCTTTCTCCTGAACAGGTTGTTAAAGATAAGGGCAGCCATACTGGCATAAAACAATGACATTTTCAAGTATAATTTTATCTAAATCAGTTTTACAGAAACTTTTGGTTTTGCAAACTAGAAATTTAAATTTAAAGCGTTTAATTAGTTCTGGCTCTGGTCATTTGTTATGATTGTTAATGTCAAAAACATTCCACAAATATATGGGAAGCTGAGGTCTTTGACATTAGCACAAGTCAAAGCCACTGAGTTGCATTGGTTCAAAGAGGTTTAAACATGTCATTATCTTTCAGCTGGGAGAATGTTTTATAATGATTATGAAAAACATTTAGAAATACATGTTATCTAAGCTGTTACCACTCAACTCTATGAAAATCACTAGTTGTCTTTAAATATATAGGTATCTGTATCTTAGCAGGGCTGAGATTTTTTTTCGAGGAACTGATTTCTTCTCAGTTTCATCTGATACTCAACAACAAAGCCAACCCATTTTGGGGAGCACGCAGCTGCTACTTTATGTCATTTTATATAACTAAGTAGAGTTCTGTTCTTTCACATGACTAATAAGTTGGTAAGAGGAGTTAAGCAGTAATAACTTTTTGACTATGATTCTACAGAAGTAGTACAATTTACTTCTGATCAATATTTAGTAAATAATCCAATTCCAGCTATGTACTGAGTGCATTTTGAATTAAGTAGGCATATTCCATAGTTTGTAAACATGCCTGAAACTCTTTTTTAATGGCTACATATAATTCAGGAAGACAGTCAAATGTCGTTATGCAGAAGAAGATCAGATTTCAGTATCAGTAAGCATTATTATTGTTTGAAATATTATTCAGATACAGTTTGCAGTTTGGTTTGATTAATGTTATCTATTACTGTGGACTTGAATTACTTGGAAATTATTGTAACCATGTTTTTGTTTATTTTGAAGGAAATGAAGTACTCAATCGTGATGAACAAAGTTCCCTCTTAGAGCAGATAAATAACAAACAGCCTACTGTGATTGAAACAATCTTCACAGTATTGTCTTACTGCACTTTATCACCCAAATCTCTTGGCATTGCTTTTGAGACCTACATGGAAAAAGAGCAGTTGTGGAATTGCTTATACAATATGACAGGTATTTAATTTATTAATAAGTATTTAAAATCTGATGTTAAATCTTGTCAGTTTTTAGACATGTAGTGCATATTATTTTTACCTTAATAAATCAGATGAAATGATGGTAGTTTACTTCAAAATTACAGTACAATTGAAGTGTTTTGAGCAATCAGGTCATGGTAGGAGTGGTGAAAATTTTGAAGAAAGCAGAGGTTATGGAGCAATGTGGTTGACCAGGAGCCTGATTTCCTTAAGCGTCTGTCTTACCAGCAGGCTGGCAGCAGATAGTTTCTATAGTTCTCGACCAATACAGGTTCTTTGTCTCTCTGCATTTAATAGCTCCAGACCTTTGCCATGATTTAAAAATAAGAAACAACTAAAGGAAAGTGGAAAAAGAAAAGAAAGGACTCCTGTTGAAGGAGACGCAGTCTGATGGGCATATAGACTCTGCTGTCAACAGGCAGAGAGGCTCCTGATTTTCCATGGAGAGGGAAAGCTGCCCTCACAATTACAGCAACTAATGCTGCCCCCAAGGAAAAGCAGAAAAGAGAGGTGAGGTTTGGAAGGGTGATCTTGCAAATGATGGCTAAAATGCAGGAAAGCTCAAAAGAAAAGAATGGAAGAAAATGGGAGAATGTAGGAGGGGAAATAGAATTACAAATATCACAAAATAGAAAACTCTGGTGGTGAAAGTGTTCAGGTATTCCTCAGAGAAAAATGGGATTGCAAAAACTAGAAGTCTAAGGTGTAAGAGGAAGAAAAACACAGAAATGTTGTGTGGAAGCTTCCAGAAACGCCATGCAGAGAATAAAACTTAGATCAGCAAAAAGTACAGACAAGCAAAATTATGAGCAAAGGATCTAACATGTCAAAAGACATCTCTGATACATCCTGCAGCACTCTGCCTGACAACTGCTGCTCCATGGCCAGGGAGGAAATGCAGTTCTCAGTGGTATTAAGAATGTGGAGAAGATTGATGCTTGTTGTAATGTCAATAACTGTAGTTAGGATGGCCTATTTTCAACATGCAATCTCTGATAACATGCTGTCTCTGTTGATGACTATGATTTGTATGCATTTGTGTTTCCAAAGTATCTTTTCTTCCTTTGCTGTTCTCTAGGATAACGGTTTGGGTATCTAATACACACAACTTCATTAATACTACTGAGACAAGAAAGTAGAAAAAAATAGGTATATCCATTTGCCTCACTGATGTAATTAAATATATTCCATGTAAAAAGGAAGATGTCAGTCATCTTAAATTAAATTTTTAGAAACACATTGATGGAGAAATGAGGATGAAGGAAATAAGTTAAATTGTATGTCTTGTCAGTATGGTATTAAGATGGTACAAGATGCTCTATTGCTTTGCTTTATACTCCTTCTTTAATTTGTAACAGACCAATAGGTCTAAGTTATTATGAATCATACTGTTGTTGCTTTTCTTTCCATAAGAATTCTGAAACACTTCTTTCTGAAAAAGATATACACAAATGACTACACTTACTGAATATTTAATAATTCTTTCTTCTGAAGTTTCCAGTTGTGGTGAGTCGGAGCCAGAGGTTATCAGATGCTTGAAGTTGACTTTGATTAATTCAGTCAAGGGTATAGTGAAGCAGATAATTTCTTTGATGCATTCATGGGAAGCAACAGAAAACTATGGAACGTACCAGCACAAGCAAATAGTTCCTGAAAGTTTACTGAAAACGGTTCCAAAGGAATGGAATTACACTCCTCGGGAAATGAAGAGAAAAGAATCTGGGAAATGTGGGTGAAATTTATACTGTTTTATAAATTTGTCATAAGAGCTTGCTACCCTGTTAATGTGTCCATATCAAAATTGAACAGTTAGAGTCCGTGAGTGTTGCAATTTGACAATGAAGAAAACAATTTCCAAACATCCTGTGTTGTTTTTAAAGTACTTTTAGCGTTAAAATCCAGTTATTCTTTCTTGACGCTTACACCCATGCATACACAAACAAGGTTTTTAAAATCATCAGTATTGTAGTACTGATAATAATAGTACTGAAAACATTTTTAGCATCTGGCAGTAGTAAGGTGGGATTCACAGCACAGTAAAGTGTAACAGCTATGCTCTTGTCTTAATGACTGTAACCAGTTCGTCTCTCAGTTATCTTTTCGGTCAGAACTGTTTAAATTTAGATACAGGATGTTGACTGAAATGATAACAACTTATTCATCCCAACTTTACAACACAGGAATTTATGTTTGAATAGCACTGAAACTGCTATGGAATATGCTACTGCTTGGTTGTTGAAATACTTACTGAAAAAAAGAGAAATAATATAAATAATAGGAGATTTTTTGAAGGTGATTGCATGTAAAGTGGTTTGTGGTATATACTTTTATAGCCTACTGTGCCTAAAGACTCCCATTGTTTCAAAAGGCTAACTTCTGGGAACATTTCACCATAACTTTATTGCCACCAAAATATTACCTGATTATTTTCAGTGCCGTAATATCACTGTACTATATTCTGGACTCAAAGTTTTGAATATGTACAGTGTGGGCAAGCCAGGGCATCAATCCATTCTTTCTTCCCATATATCTTTTCTTCAGTATCTTGAGGCACATCTGTGCAGCAGTGTGCTCTCACTGAAATCTCAGTCTAATCTAGAACTTGTATGGCTGTTTTAGGCTATCGCTACACCTGAAGTCATGTGCTAGCTGAGAGGTAAGGCTCAGACCTAGTGAGAAATTAAATTGGCTGTGTGACACCTAGAACATATCCGGCTTTTTTTTTTCCATTTTTCTTTAAAGCAGTTGAGAATACAAGTGCAATGAGTCAGGGGTTTTCTTGGTTTTCTTGGGGTTTGTTTTGTTTTGTTTTGTTTTAAATCTTGACTCGGCTCTATATTGTGGGTCACCTTTAGTATATTTTTTCATTTTAGATATGTCTTGGTTTTTGAGCAGCATATTTTCTGTAGTTCTGTAGCTACTTTTAATATCTGGAATATTTAAAATGCAGTGCTATATAGTGTGCGTGCTCATATGAAAGTTGATAAACTGAAGTTTTTTAGGTTTCAACATAGAAAAAAATTGATAGAAAAATGAAGATTATGAATGTACCTAATATCCTGAGACACATAATGCAATGCTCCACTCATGAAGTTGAAAAAATATTACACTACAGTTTTGAGGACAACTTTTTTACCATTCAGAATACCTGGGTGTTTTTCATTTATTCTGTAATAACTGTGCACAGCAGGACTATTTGTTAAAAAGAGTCAGTCTGAATTCCAAATTTTCCAGGTTCTCTGTTTTTAATTCATGTTATTGTTTAGATTTCGGGGGATTTATGTAGAGGAAGTACAATAGAAGTCAAGCTACAGTGTTGAGTACTTAAGCTTTTTACCCATTTTCAGCACAAAAAGAAAGTTAGAAATTATCATACAACATTCAGAAGCATGCTGTGATAGAACTAGAATGTTAATGTTAATCATATCTTCTTTTCTTTCTTTTTTCAAGGCTTCACAAGGCTTGCAGCTCAGGCAGTATCTATTGTAATCAGCAAGTTACCTACAGTGATTGCATGTTTGCCTCCCCCAATTAAGTACTTCTTTTTTCTGGCTGAGAGAAAAATGTCAAGAAACTTTGCTGAATTGAAGAAAGCTGGTCTGCTTGTCTGGAACTTGATTGTAATTATATGTCGGATATTTGAGGATGGAAATACTGCAGAACGTTTAACAGGTGCAACACTTGACAGATGGAGCAAAGAAAAACTCAGTTTAGTTCGTGTGTGCTTAGAAAGTATTATGGGAAAACTGAAAAGTGGTCCTAAGCAAGTGACCCAGAAGGTTATACAAAGCGTTGAACAGCAAAGACCAAACTGGATTGAAAGCCAGTTGCTGAAGGCTAGGAAATTGAGCACAGACTGGTAAGAACATAGTATTTTTCAAATGCTATTATTTGTTCTTTATTTTACTGGATTATTGTCATGTTTATGGCTATTGTTCAATTTTTAAAAAATTAATGAACAGTGATCTTATATGAAATGGGTTAGTTCTTAATATTGATGGCTTTATATTATGTTTTTGCAACCTAATTGCATCATTGAAACAGTAAACTGTGGTTGTTTTGTCGGACCAGTGTCTTCATAGTACTTAGAGATTTCGTATTTTCATGATGATCCAAAAACGTAGACAATTTAGTTGGTGTATCTTTCAGAATGTGAACAGGTACGCTGACTAGAAGGCACTGCAATATATTTATAAATTAATTTTGCTACGGTGATTAAATTAAGAGGGACTATGAAAAGCTTTCAGTGTTCATCTGTGATTAAAAAGTAAGCGTACTTCATTTTAAAACATAACAAACCCTGAGGGCAAGTAGGATATATCAAACCCGGAGAAGGAGAGTACCCTGCTGTGCCTTTCTGAGGAAATACCAACCTTCTCTGCAGATTTGACATTAAGGTCCGAGTGTTTTAAATCCTTATAATGATTTTTCAAGGGGTTGTGTACATGTGAATATGTTCCTAGTCTGGTCAGTAAAAATAGCTTTCCAATATTAGATTTATTGGAGTTACATGACTTACTGAATTAAATTGTTGACTACTGAGAGTACAATTGCCTTTTTTTTAATGAATGTTCTTGAAGGTTGCAGTCATTGCTGTCCTGGCGGTAATTGTCCGTATAAGCAAAGGATACAGTGACTGTAGGTCCGAATCACTGATACCAGTGAACAGACTTTCATGCAGTGCTTTGAGGGACAGTATCATGTTTCTACAAGTAGTCAGTTAATGTGAGTAGCACTAAGCAGTAATAGTGTCACACGAATGCTCATTGACATTGACCTTTGTAATCCTTACATTTCCATTTAATACTAATTTACAAGCTCTAATCCAGTGATTAAAAGATTGAAGCCAGATGCCAGTGACTGAAAGAGTCATAGAATAAAAAACCCATAATGATAACGTGTAAATTGATACTTAACAGAATGGTTCCATAATACAATTTCTAATGTCACTGAAAGAATAGGTGTTTCTTACATAATAGAAATGCAGGGTAAGATAATCCTGTGGATAAACTCTCAAAATTAAAATTTTACTATTTGCACTTCTTCTGAAGCTGAGAATTTTAAGTCAATATACTACTCTGTTTTCTTTTCTAACATACCACAAAAATACTGTATTATCATCAGGTATCTGACTGTGGTAAATGAGTGTGGGAGACTGTTTTCTGTATGTGTACAGGGTCAACCAACGTGAGAACTAGTTTGTGACTAGGGCTCCTAATTTTAAGTTTAAAAAACTGAAGAATGCATTACCTGCTGTCCAAGTGAGTAGTTATATGATGCAGTTATAAAACTAATTCACCTGACTTCAGCGGGATTTCTGCAATAGAAATCTGGCATAAATGTTATTTTTCCATTTTATATTCAAATATCATGGGTCAGTTTCTGGGAAAAAAATAATCTAGTTAATAAATAGCTGACATATGCAATGTAGAGATAAAATATTATAAATGCAAATTATAAAACTAATGTATTAAAGCTGAAATTCAAATATCAATTAAACTAAGTAGCGGTCACATAATCGCTAAACTAAAAGCAGATCTTTCAAGAGGAGACTTGTGATGTTTATGTGATTTGTTTGAAATAGGAATGATTATCTTTGAAAATCTAGGTTTGTGTAAAATTATGTTCTGTATAAGCTTTTCATAATTAAAGGATTTTGTGGGTAACTATGCACATGCATTTATATATATTTATAAATGTTCATAGACTTTTTGATAGATACAGTGGGTGGAAGAAAATAAAATTCATAAATTTCTAAAATTTATTTTGGATTCACCCACATAGTTGTGGAAACATCTTTGAAGTGCACTGGATTTTTATAAGCAACAGTCCTGCTTGATTTTGTGTTACGTTATTGTTATCAGGACCGCTAGCTACATAAAAAAAAGTCACAATATTATATAGGTTCTTCCATTGTGGCATGCAAATTTAACTTAGTTTTTTTAGGAAGATTAAAAAAAATATATCTTCGGTGAAAGGTTCAGAAAGTGGCAGCTATATGCATTGCCTGTCTTGTGTACTGCCTGAAAGCATTACTATTCATTAAAATAACCTTCACTTTATGGTAGCACCAGAGCTGTAAACAGTCACGTTAGATTCTGAAGAACACACGTCCCGAGAAGAAAAGAAATGTCTGTCTTTGCAAAGTAATTTGTCGAGTTGAAGATTATTGTTTTTCATCATGGTGACCCTGACTTGGCTGGCTGGGTGCATATACAGATTAAGATGAATGCAGTTATTCCTTGGCTGAGGTCTGCCTCTTTCAGGGCACATTCTTCCTAATGACATGATTGATAGGCAGTCCCAAATCCAGAGAGGAACTCATTAATCATAGCACTGACTGAATCCAATCATCTGCTTCACCTGCACAGTGACGGACAGGAAAGGATACAATTTGGGCACTGACACTGATACACTCCTTTGTCAGAGGTCCTCAACTTTTTCAATGTCAGCCGCTAAGAAGTTTGACAAGAAATTGAGGTTGTATCTATATGTGGCATCGAAAGATCAGCCGTAAGTGTGCTTTAGTTTTGAAGATCAATTTCTTTGAAGCTTTTTCTGTAAAATACACCATAATAACAGAGTATCACTTGCTTCCATTCAGCAAAGAACAAAATTATAGTTTATATTTCGAAACTATTTGCTCTGTAGGACGTTCTGAAGCTGCATGTGGAAGCAATATCAGCTTTAATGTCCAGCAGCTGTGGAGCGTTTCAGTGAGCCTACAGGTCAAACGGCAACTTTCAGCAGAACTAACTTTGTAATCATGGCACACTTTCAACAGTAAACTGCAACTTACAGCTGACAGTACCAACGTATTTTGGGTTTTCTTTGGTTTTACCTCTAAAAAATTAAAATATTCTGTTGTGGTACTTTGTTTTGGTTTGGGGTTTTTTTTTAAATTCAGAATGCTTCTTTGGTATATTTAAGTGTAATGACTGTAGAAGGGATAATATATTCTGTGGTCTTTCAAGTTCTTGACACACCTGTGCCAAGGTGCCGACATATATCTCTGTGGCACCTCTAACATTTGAGGAAAATAATTAGTTTTAGTACTTTTTTTCCTTAATGCTTTATCAATGTATAATACTAAGCAAGTACAGAGCTGGTACCTTGTGTTTGTATGCAGAGAGCGCAGTCTAACAATGGTCAGAGTTTTGAATGCACACTTACCAAGCCATTTGAACCTGTAACCTTCAGATATTTTCGTAGCAGCTTCACACAAATCCTTTTAAGAAGAAAAACAAGGAACAGTACAGGGTGAAAAGTGCAACAAGTGGCAAAAGGGTACATTTGAAATGGTTACCACCATACCAGTGGGAAGAAAAAGACTTCAATTTAAAAGTTCTAACCTATACTTAGAGTAATGGCTACCTTTCTGACATGTTAATTAGGCTTTCATATGTGCAGCGACAGGCAAAGAAAAATGTACAAAAGATCGAATGCAAATGCCATTTCCAGTAGCAAAGATACTTCTCTAGCAGAAAAGAAAATAAAAAAATATTTGCTGCTCGTATATCCTTAGAGTAAAGAATGTTTTATGTTTTCATCTTTCAGATTAAAATAATTAAAAAACTTCTATAATAAAAAAATGTTATTTAGCATTTATTATGTATTTGTATAAAGGCCTATGATATGTACATACAGCAGCATTTGTTTTGTGCAAGCCAAATGTCAAGGTTCTTTAACATGTAGTTGTAGCTGACTTTGTATTAATATTTTGATTTTTAGAAATTTAACTTGAGAATATTTGTATCTTTTCTATATTCTAGTGCCTCAGTCACAGTAGAAGGTGCAATGTTAGAGGAAGGAGGTATTGCACTTGGACTCACTGAGCAGAAAATAAACATGATGGTCCTGGATATCTGCCACAAACCAGGTGGCAGCGAGTACCTGAGGCAAATTTATCACATCATCCGGCTCAATGAGGTAGGGAAACGGCCTTTTTACCGAGCAATTAGGTGTGTACTGGCCTGAGGCAGCGTCTGCTGGCAGCTAAGGGTTAGTCAAGGAGGTGATAATGCTTCTTAAAGTCAATATGAAATCCTATATTCTATTGTAATAGAATCCATTCAGTTTAGGCTTTTCTGGATTTGTACAGAAAAGATTACTTTATGGGAAACAATGTAGATTTTATTTATGTACTTAAACAGGAGTATGGCTCATAAACTTCCTTCAGCTTCATATTGTAGACCATAGATNATTTGCTCCTGATGTATAAAGTTTTTGAGTTAAATGATACAGTTTTAAAAAAAAAAAAAAAAGAGGGCAAGAGAGAGGGGAAAAAACAACAAAAAAATCAGCAAGGCTACTGAAAAATTGACTGTTAGAGGAAGTAAAATTAAATGTGGTAAATCAATTCTCCTGATTTAAAAAACAAACAAACAAACCCTATGGCTGTACTGAGGAAGTAAATGCATCCAGATGAAAACCTTACTTAATCTAGATAACTGTTCAGTTAAAGTGCTTTCAAAATTACAGTAAACAAATTCAGATTTGTTTGCTGCACATGGAATTTGGGCAATGTAAAGGAATTATTTCATTATTTCTAAGGCTGTACTAAATTGCCCCACGTTACCAGAAGCATTCTGATTTTGTACACTGAAATAAACACAGGTCTGCTTAAATTGTATGATAACACAGATCTACACAGCTTAATTAAGACAGTTCTGTTTATTAGCTTTAATTACTAAATTACTATTCCTTGAATGCATAAGCAGGTGCTGTTAAGATCATTGCAAGTGTACAGAAGTGTTCATAATAAAATGCAAAATAATGCAAATATAAGCACAGGCCAAGATTTTTCTTTTAAAAAAACTTGATAGCAAAAAAAAAAAACAACCCCGATTAGGCAGCTATGTCTGTATGAAGGCAATAGGGAGCAGCTCAGTACTGGCACTGCGCTTCTGAAAATCAGATCAACTGTTTAGTTCCTAAGTATAGGCTTAAAAGCAACCTTTATGCATCTGCATTTGGAAGCTTTAGAAGCAATGTAAGCACGTATGTGGAGATGGCAACCTAATATTAATATAATACAGAATCTTTTCAAGTTTCATCTCAAACAATTAAACGGTTCGGGAAGTGAAGTGAAAATTATTACTCTAATACAGTTCAAACAAAACCTTTTCACCTGGAGCACATTCAGGATTACTCTTAGTATAACGGAGTGAGGAAAAGATGATGAGCAAGACCTCTGAAAATAGCGTATAATCCAGTAGTTAGGGCAGTCACCTAGGGGATGGGATATGCAGGCTCAAATCTTTATTCTGCCTGGTTTAGACCAGGGAATTGAATCTGCATCTCCCACATCCAAACCAACTCCCCAAATCGCTAGACCATTAGCTACCAGCATGGAACTCCGTCACTTTCCCCTGTTGGAGTTGTTTCACCTTGTAGAAATTGCTGTAAAAAATCCATTCTGTAACTCCTAGGGTCAAAAATAGAATCATACTCTAGCTGAAGGGGTAGAATGCCCATATCGGGTTCTGGAGACCCTGATCCAAGATCCAGCTCCTGTGGGTATTTGGTTATTTATACAAAGTGGAGCAGGTCCAATAGGAGGTAAGAGGCTGAGAGAATTAGGTGGAAGAGGGACTTTAGCCTGACTTTCCACATCCCAGGTGTCTCTCCCTGAATTTCTGCAGCTAGTAAGAGCTTTGTTAAATATAGAACATTTCTCAGTGGAAAAAACTGTCTTGTTTTTAAAAAAAAGAACAAAAAAAATCCTGACCAGCTTGACTCACAGAAGTTATTTACCTGTGTTACTTCAAATTGCCGTTGAAACCGTTACAAAACATTTTAATGCTTAGCATGGTATTATGATAATGCGCTTTTCAGTATTATTTTTCATAACTTAGATTATGTTTAATGTGCCTGACTACCAAGAAATAGACTTGATTATCTGTTCAAAGGTCCATCCTTTTGTTTGGAGACTCCTTGGACTATCAAGGGATTGTGTTCTTAAAATTAATTTGGAGATCTTTATGTTATGCTGCTTAATAATCGTGTGTGAATACAGAACAAAATGATGAGACAGAAAATTGTTGTTCTCAATAATTTTCCTTAGAAAAGCAGGGGAAAAGGGATATAGATTCTTGGAAGCTGTATTTGAAAATAGAGCTATGATGTTATAAAGATCTATAATACATGCTGTAGAACTCAAAACAGCCTACAGTCCTTTATGTATTTCTCAAAAAAAAAAAATTTTTTTTAAAAGCATTTTTGACTAATGGCTACCAAAGAGAAACCAACTCTCCTGAGCTTTCAGGCTCAATAATATTCTGTCTACTTGGTTTCATGCCCAGTCAATGGTAGTGAGGATATAGCTCACACGTTTACAGACATGATTTCATTTCTATTTTCACATATTCATGGTCTACAATATGAACTGTACTAAAGGAGTAATGCATTTACGATTTGAATAAGTCTCTTTGTGTAAACATAAATCCACAATATTCTGAAGAGAGAAAACCGCCTGTACTGGGAGGTGAGCTGTGTACAACTCGACATGCTCAAGCCCTACAAAGCATGGACAGCAATTTCCAGTATCTACTGGAAAACCAACAGAATCTGCTCTGTGACACCCGGAGGCATGGGTTGCTTTAGAGCTGTCTACAGATTCTGTGAAAATGTGTGCATGGAAGGCAGTACATTGAGGAAAAATTGGTGAAGGTATAGAAGTAGCTTTTAAATAACCCTCTTCACCACAACTAAAATCTTTGTTAATGCATGAAGACATGAATGAATGGGAAGAAAACCCAGACACTTTTGTAGGCTGAGAAAATATAGGTAAGAGACTTAGGGTGTATTTTCACAGCTGGGTTATGCTGCTGTCTTAAACCAAAAAAGTTCTACCTTTTTTTTTTTTTTTAAATACGCTTAGGTGATTTCATAATTGTCTTAGGCAGTCCTGACAATTGGCTGCAAGCAGCAGAGAGACAGTCCTGCTCTTTCTCTTGCCATCGCGCTTTCCCACTCCTAGGCCCCCCTTTGTACTAGTACTAGAAATCATGTGGCTTATTTATCTGGCTGAAACCTTTCTTTTTTCTGGCTGATTTCACAACATATGCTAGTGCCAACACAAGGGAGAAACAGCTACAGTCTATGTGGATTGGGAGGGAAGTTGTGCCTTTCGGGCCAGACCACAGTTGGATCAGTTTAAGCCGATGATGAAATTATTCTTTTAGAAAGACCCACTGAGGAGCACAGGGTGCCTTGGCAGGTAGTTCACATGTTCCCTCACCTGCGTCTGAACATTTTTATCATCTCAGTAGTACTGCAAAGTAAGAGGAGCATTTGCATCCACCCATCTTAATGAAGACTCACCTTGAGTACTTGCTCAATGTTATGGCAGTGCTATCATGATGGACTTCATTTTAATAACAATAAACTGTTTAATCACAGTAGTCCTTCCAGCAAATAGATCTGTAAGTGTTTCATTATCTAGCTCTTCGTAAAATCGTTCTATTTAATCAAAACACTTTATTGGCATGCAATGATGATTTATTTACATAGTAGTTTAAGACGTGAAAACAGAAAAGACTGTGGCCAAAATAATCATGCATCTGTCAGAGTATAGTTTCTAAAATTGCCATGTAAATCATAAATGACTTCTGGTCTTTGAATGCTCAAACAATTAAAAACACCTTTGAAGAGTGGGAGAATATTTATTTCCTGTGTTTAAACAACTGGTTTGAACATGTTCATCAAACAATTAATTTATGGTCATGTAGTAACTATTTCATGCTGTCCAAAGAATAACTTTAAATATTCGTGTATAGTTTGTTGGGTCAAATAAATAATATAATTGCCATCTTACCTAAGAACAGCTCGTAGAAAGCATTTGTTTTTCACTTCCACATATACCTAGCATATATATGTTAAATGAGAACGGGTACACATAATTTGATGACAATTTCAAAACAATAGTTTAGGTTATTCTGATTTGTTTCCATTGGACAGATGTTCATGGATGTTATTTATTGTTTGTTGTAAAATGGGGTTACTCTTAACAAGCTTTCTACCTTGTAAGAGACTACTTATTCCCTCCTTTAATACAAGGAAATTCTGTCAAGCATGCTGTAAAGTTACACTTGAAATTTAGGCAAATTTCACTCTGAAAGCTAGGTGGGATATACTGTTTTGTGGTGTGTTTTTTTTTTTTCTTCTGAAAGGAATATTTGAAAGAGCAGCTGTCTTGTGAGAGTTCTGAAGGTGTCACCTCCAGCCAATGCCTGCCTTTGACACTGAAGGGCAGAGAAGAGCAGCCTGTCTTCAACCCCCTCCAGGTGCACAGACAATCTTGTGCAAAAGTGTTCAATCAGGTTTGTGAAAATCAGAAACCTTAGTTGTAGCATAATTTTTACTTGTCGATCCTATTATGATCATGATAATGACAGAGACTGAAATTATGAAAACGGAATTAATTATATGCGTTCACATTTGATGAACTGCAAAGGAATATTATTACTCAGGAATCTAATGAGGGCACCCTCTACAATAGCATGATGTTCAAAAAGCCATTATTGTCCTTTTCTTTTATCAGAATTATTTCATGTGAGAGCAATTTGCATTTACTTAGACTTTCTGTGTTAGTTCAGTATAGTGAAGGAAAGCCCATTAGTAGCAATGACATTTATTACATCTGTGTCATGGTACTTAGGGCTAGTGTTAGTCCTCTGAAAAATCATGGCAAAACTCCAAGTGCACATTTAGAGTCTTACTGATGAGTCTTTCACAGAAATGTTGAACAGTAAAGTAAAGGATGCTTTGGAAATACAGAAATTTAACAGAAGAGTGAAAATAAGCAGGGGAAAAAAACACAAAAAAAATTAAAGCATCCATTTCTTGGTTTTCATTAAGCCATGTGAGTGATATGTAAAGGATTATCATTTACTTACAGAAATTAGTTTCCTGATAATGTAACAGTTAAAGAAAATAGATGTTGCCAAAACCTCTGCCAGGGCACCACATGACCAATTAATTACACACAAAACAGTACATAGTTTCTGATAGCACTTGGACACTTAAAAAAATCTTACACCATCAGTTTCCCAACTCTTCTAATCCACCATCTACAGTTTTGATTGTACCTCTCAGTTTCAAATATTTAAAAAGAAATGGTATCACAGTGGCATGAAATCTGCTTTACAGGCTTGTGGTGAAAATACATCCTTTTTCAGTAGAACTCTGCTTTTAAATACTGTAATCCCCTTTCCCAGTTTTAAGCATTTTGGACTATTTCATCAGTTGTATGCTGTAAAATAGATCAGTTTTGTTTTTTGGTTTGCGGGTTTTTTTCTTACTTGTTTAATGAATGCTTAGTCATTGTCACGTTGCAATAAAAGTGTTAATATCCCCCAAAAGGAGATTAATACCAATTTCACAAGTCTTCTCACTCCAGAGGAAGATGCTTTAAAAGCATATTTTTTCTCTCCCTAGTCCCTTTATCTTAATTGATAGAATTTAAGGGGCTACAGAATCACTTACTCCAATTTGAAATGCATAAAATAGTTTACCATGCCTCAATTCTCAATTCATTAATAGTGTGGTAGAATAAGACCTTCAAGCAGTGACAACTCAGGGCAGAATTCTTCTGCTACATGACAGGTTTGCTGTGCTCTATTAATCAACAGATGACAAGGGATAGTTCGTATTAAATTGCTTTGGATTTTGTAAACTTTTGGCATAAAGTCTGTTACCTGAATACGGAAAAGTATCTTAAAATTAAAAGAAAAAAGGAGTAGATTGTGGACCTTCAAGTACCACGTGCAAACCCAATTGTTGGCAATGACAGACTTATTTCCTGAGCTTAATAATGTTATTAAATAGATTAGTTCCCTTTACCATAAAACTGCACATTTATTTAGTGGCGTGGGACTGTCTATTTATAAAATAGTGGTCAGTATGGTTCGGCGTCTGGTTTCCTGTGAAGACTAGTGCCAGTGCCTGTAGAAGCTGCCAGAGCGCTGGTGAGGAACAATTCTTCCTCTCAAAGGATATATTTCTTCTTAAATTCATTTCTTACTGGTTGACAACTGCTGTCAAGCTTAGAAGTTTATAATCCATGATTAATTTCTTTATTTTCTTTAAACCTGTTGTAACTAGATGCGTTTTTAATACATGAGGTAACATAAATTTTATAAATTTTTAATATTTTTATAAATTCTAAGTACCAACAAGCTACTGGTTTCACAACTTATTTTGTCAATAAGTTAATTATGTATTGCTTTTTAAAACTTTTCTCCCAGAAGGGCCACTGGGAACAGGCATGGCAATACTGCTTTTGAGTCCAGAAAGCTGGTTCAGCTCTAAACAGAGAATGTTTGTGTTACACTACTCTATATAACATACCGTAATATATGATAATATTATATATAACAATATATACTATATATATATATATATAAAACAATATAAGACCCTGTCTACACTACACAGTGTAGACATGCTCTTAGCTTCTTCGGTAGCAGATTTCTTAAAATAAATTATTTCAAAAGCTTTCTGAAAGATAATTTATTATAAACATTCCATGTATTGTTTGTTGGTATATGTAAAAATTTCAGTACAGTAGGGTGGTTGACTTTTCTCTTCTGAAGTTTTGCTAATTTGTCCGTATCGGGTCAAAATTAGCAAGACACATAATCATAATTTCTACAAATTTTACTGCTCTGAAACAAAGGCCTCTGAACCACTATTTTGAGATCAACTCTAGCATTTTCATTAATGATATGTAAATTTCTTACCTTCCAACCCTCTAGTTCAGTAGCTGACTCTGGGAAGTGTGTCATTTCTGTTAACGATTCAGCCACTTCATTCTTACATTCCTGTAAAAATCTTGAATAATCACCATCTGGTCCTAGTAACTTGTTGCTCTTGATTTTATCAATTTGTCCTGACACCTCAATCTCTGCCAGTGCTGCTGCTCCTCTATTGTCTAATAAGATTAAGTCTAGGCTGTGCCACTCCTCAACAATATCAATGAAGAAAAATGCTACAAAGAAATGGTTTTCCTTTCCTGAAGTGACTTTTTTTCAAACAGATCCTTTATTTTTTCACAGAACTGCTCAGTCTGGTGGACTGAATTTTTAACTAGTATACTTATAAATTTTCCTATTTGTTTTTTATGACTCTTGCTACTGGCTGTTTAGCTTCTCCTTTTTATCCCTCTTGATTTTACAAGTACTTCCTTCATATTTCTTTATCTATTTTTAATTCAGTGTAGAATATAGAACAGTTGCCTGTTTTCTCCCCTGTGTTCTTCTACTCCTACTGTTCTCTCAGTTGAGTCTTTTTCCCTTATTTCTTGTTTATCAGATGTTCACTGTTAATTCTTCATTCGCATTCCACTTTCACACTATATTATTCTTTCTTTAGCTACCCTTGTCTCCCTTTCTTACTCTGTATTTCACCTTTTTCTACATTACTTTTTAAGTACATACCAAAGATGAGGGTTAGGGAGAAAATTAAATTAAAAGAAGGAAGGTAATAAAATAAAGATGGATGGAAGGGGAGGGATTCCACTGATTCTGCTATCCCAGAATAGTCAAGTGCTGTCTCTAAGGAGAAAACAATGCACTGCAAGATATGCTTTACTCTTCTCATTTATTTCCATTGTTTTGACTTACTTCATCTTTTTTTTTGAACTACTCAGTGCTATTTAATGTTATAATAATAATTTTTTAATTATTTCCTCCCAAGAACATTGAATTGTAGTTACTATTTGACCATTACTGACAATGAAGATTAATATTATGCAACAGGAGTTACTGTTTTGTAAACATAAGCACGTTGTGTGTGGTCTTTTGTCTATTCACCATTATTGTAGATTGCTTTTATTTATTAAATAAACAATATGGAGCAATATTTGTTCATATTGTCTAGACTTACTGCTGTTTATAATAACCATCTGGTGACTGGACTGCCTTACAAAACAATAGACAAGTAAACCATCACTGTAATTACGATACAGGTTACATCTTGAATTCCAGCTATACCAAGTTTTTTATGACAAACTTTTTGCTGACAGCAGAAAATGTAAATTGCTGTTACATAAAAAGTTGCCAATTATTTTGCTTCTCAAACAAAGAGTCAAGCTCTCAGACAAAGTGGTTGGGCAGAAAGCCATTAACAGTTGGAAGAATAACGGTTCAAAAAATTGATTTATCTTTTTATAAATAATGGCTACATCCCCAAATGGATTTATAAATTAATTGCTGCCTTATTGGAATAAAAACCTTTTTCTGTGGACATGATTGATATCATCTGTCTAAGTCCTTGTTCTAGACCCCCCCTCCTTCTTGGTTAGTATATCACAGCTGGAGCTTTAATTTACTGATCATATTAACACTGATTAATAACTAACAATAGCTTCTTGCCATGTATCAACAGTCAACCATTACTGAATGGAACTGGGATTGGTCAAACTTGCTGCCAAGTTATTTGGGGCTGAATCAGATGACCTTCAGGGTGCTGCTGGCACACAGGTAATGGGATTTTGGCAAATAATCGCACTTCCCTGATGTCTTTTTTACTTTGTAATAGTCAATACACAAAGATTTTACTGGTGAAATTTATAAAATAAATTATACATTTATTTTTAAATATGCAGTTTTAAAATGGAGATACTTACTGTCTAGCGTATTTGATCCATACAAAGGTGGTTTCCAGTTCCTATTTTGAGGAACCCAATATGCTCTTTCTGTATGAGACCTGAATGTATGTTGATATTGCCCCTAAATAGTGCTTAAAAAGAAATTAGTAACTTTTGCAAACCTATACTGCTCAGGGAGATTTCAGCTGTGTACTGCAGAACTTAAGGGATGTCTACTCAAGTTGCAGTGAATCTTAAATTCAGTTGGGGGCATGGCAAGTATAGCTAGAAATAGAAAGTGTTTTCTTAACAGTTTTTAAGTATGGAACTTATTTTAATATTTTAACATTTTTACTTGTAAAATTTAACTGCTTAATTGATAAGCAGAAATATTGAATGCAGAATTGATACTTGTTAAATTCAGAAATGGAAATTTGTTAAATTCAGAAAATTGTAGGTGGAAAAAAGGGGCATTTTTCTAAAATATTTGCCACTGATATCCTTATGAAAGCTAGAAAACTTACGTGTTGCAAACTAAGAGGTTTTACATTCACTTCTTAATTCCGAATCCTCTTGATGATATCTAATATGGTCATATCATTCATCTTTTAAACTGAACTGTTTCTCTATTTAGAAACTGAAGTGACAATTTCAAAAGTGTCTGAATTTGCATGTCAAAAATGTTTTTATGGTTTTTATGCAAGTTTCTCAATTTATCCCTAGCAGTCTTAAACATTTAATTCTTCCTTCATTTCATATAAAAATATTTTTAGTGTCTATTTCTTGTCTTCTTTCTTAATTTTGCTATGATTAATTCTTTCCCTGCCCAAATTGTTATTTTCCAAGATTTTAATGCAATTGCACAAAAATTGATGCTGGAAAAAATGTGCCATTCAGTTCTCTTGATGTCCTCTGTTACCCACTAGCAGACAGAATACGGGACTTCACGGACTTTTTGGTCTGTACCAATAGTATCATTTTTATGTTAAATAGCTGAGACAATTCAGTACTAATTTTTTTTTCTTTGATAGTTCTCCTGCTGATTGCTAACACTTGTCCTTCATTAAAAATGAAGTAGTTTGCCCTTTTAAAGGAGATTCTAATAAAAAGTCTTAGACTCAAGCTGGTTCTTGAACTTCCCTTCATGTTGATGTCATCAATATGAGCCAAAGGGAGCAGAGAGGACTGCTGTGATCTGCAGAGGGAACGTTTTCTGTGGACATTTCATCTTCTCTGATATCTTGAAACACGTTGCATTTTTCTTTTGATCTCTTTATAGAGTTTAGAAAGAAGTCATGTATATGCCTTCTCTGTCCTCTGTATTTCACGCCTTTGTCATATCATCTATTGTTGCATCTTTTTTTTTTTTATTATTATAAAGTGCCCTAATTGTTGTCATCCTTCCTAATTTGAAAATGTCTCCATTCATTGCCCTTCTACATGATATGGAAATTCTCATCCAGAAGTGACATTATGCAAGCCATTAATGATTAGTTCATGGATTTATTATTTAAACTACTCTTCTCTACTTTACAGACCAACAGATCGTTTAAACCCATTGTGATCATTCAGTAGAATTGCTAATCCAGTATCTGCCATAGCAACCAGCATCTCCAATGCAGTTTGTCTTTACATGACTTAACTTTTAGTGTAGCTAAAGTATTTCTGCTCATGTTTTCCAACTGGCCAGGCCAATTCTAGCTGGTCTTGTGGCTACTCAAGTAAGCTTTGCAATGACTCCAGTGAGCCCTATGATTAGGTGATTCTTCATGCTCCTTCCTAAAATTGCATAAATTTCAGCCTTACATGCACTCAAGAGTTAAGGTTCAAGCTGAATGGGGGAGTGATTATTTCGACCTCCTGTTTATGATGGACCCATTCTGTTTCTACTGTTTGCCTCCTAACATGAGTTAAACAAAACTAAGGGCGGTGCTTGTAAAGAGTCAGAATAATCAGTTTATAAAGTGGCGTGCCATAATACTTTAATTACTCCTTTCTTTAGCACATGCTAAAGCTTTCCCTTATCAGTTACTTCTGGGCAGGCAAAAATATTTTTACTTGTTCACAGTGACATTGGGGTCTATTTCATAGAATGGTAGAATCATTTAAGTTGGAAAAGACCTTTACGATCATCGAGTCCAAGCATTACCCTAGCACCTGGTCCACCACTAAACTATGTTCCTGAACACCAAAGACTACAGGTCTTTCAAATACCTCCAGGAAGGGTGACTCAACCACTTCCTTGGGCAGCCTCTTCCAGTGCTTGATAACCCTTTCCGTGAACGAGGCTTTCCTGATACCCAGGCTAAACCTCCCCTGGCGCAACTGGAGGCCATTTGCTCTTGTCCTATCACCTCTTCCTTGGGAGAAGAGACCGACCCCCCTCGCTACCCCCTCCTT
>RSEF01000031.1:52073227-52168349 GCA_003993805.1 Himantopus leucocephalus
GGGGGGGGGGGGGTGCGCGAGCAGGAGCACTCTGGGAGCTACAGGAACAGACAGAGAAGAACTCATGAGTGGCAAAGGCAACGACAGTGAGGTACAAGACCTTAAGAACAGGAAGCATAACAATGTAATAACCGAGAGGGGAATATGTTGGTTTACTGTAAATGCATCAGGTGAGAAACAGTACCAAGTTAGAAAAATTACGCAAGGTAAAACAGTATTTGCTCAAGTGGGTAAGAACTGCCATGAAAAAGGTCTAGACTAGAAATTAGAAGATGACTTCCAACAGATAAATCAGTGTAGATCAGGAATAGTTTTCCAGAAAGTGTTTGCATGGTGATATGAGCATACGTAGTTTTAAGTTGAAACAGGATAGACCAGGGGGTTTACTTCCAGTCATGTGTTCCTTTGATAAATATTCTCAACTGCACAGCAGCTTCTCAAAGCAGAGTAGAAAACCTGGAATTGATTATGTATTAGTTTTAAGGAAAGTATAAAAAATTAGTAAGTTTGTTTTCTACTAAAACTGGATAAAATACGTAGGCTTTCTGGTAACATTGGCTGCAATATATGCACAGATTTCACATACTTAGGACTCCAGAATTTTTCTTAACATAGTTCAGACTGTATTCTGTCTGACAAACTACTGGGTTGTTTGCAAGTCAAACTGTTTTTTAGGAAAGTAAAGACTATCCTTGTCAGCACAGGGCTGCCCTAATATTAAGAAGTTCCCTTTATGCTGTGGAACCTGATCTTGTACCTTGTATTTCTCTCTTTTGAAATCCTTTTTTCCTGTATTAGGTGAGGACTGTCTACGTGCCTTTTGCAAATAAACTTATTAATATAGCTGTGGCATTTTTTCCCCCATACCAGGGTTAGGTGATAAAATTATATGTTTTGCCATTGATTAAGCTTAATAAAACTGAAATTAAGTCAAAAATTCTTGTTTAGAATTTTGAATGATTGCAGGGCAAAATCTGCATAGCTCTTGTATATTCTAGTGGATACACAGACACCATCTGTTGAGAATGGTAGCCATATGGTGAACTATTTATAGAAAATGTTTATATTCATTGTGTTGTTGATTATCTAGATATCCAGAAAATGCTCTTTTAAAATCCAGTTTATCAACACATGGAAAAATGTATTATGTAGTTTTGAAATTGAAAAGCATGTCAGCAAACTGCATGTGCTTTGTTGTCTGTGAAAGATTATTTTTATGCAACTCTACAAAAGCCCAAGTCTGAGAAATGAGTGAAAATGCCCAGGGTATGAAAAGGTAGGACATTCTCTAACAATTTCTAAACAAATGGTGGAAGAGCAGTTACTGGCGTGATGCCAGGACAGAGCCTGTATCTGCATGGCAGAGGATGCCAGTGTTACGTCTAGTGTACTTTTGGATGTGGTAGTCAGTCCTTCTTCTAAACTGCAGATGCTTCTAGACCTTTTGTATCCAAGTTGCTGGATATTGGAAATCCATATTGTTGTTACGGCTACAAGTCAACTATTAATGATGTGTTGGTGAAGAGCTGGGATGCCATTAATACTGCAGTAATCGCCACCTGCTTGGTGAGATTATAATGGATGCTCTTACAATGCACGTGAGAACAGGCTTTCTAAAACGCATGGGAGGCTATGAAAGACAGTATCCCATTGTCCCTGTTTCAAAAGAAGCAAGTTGAAGGTATTAATTCATTGTTGCACGTGTCTTGGTTGGTCAGAGAGTCAGGTTTAGACCCTAGTGCTGGATGCACCAAAAAAAAGCCACTGGGATTTTGAGGAAAATCTGATTTTTGACCTTTCTGGATAAGCAAGGACCCTTTTCCATAAATGAGTTGGTCAATAACAAGGTATATGTCACATCTGTCAACATAAGGATTATCCTCCATCTGCTTATCCTCCTCTGACATAGCTAATGAAACTGTACTCTGACCTTAAAGGATCTGTCAGAAGTAGGCTTAGTTCCCTGCCTGGCAGTTTTACAGCATTGGTGGCAGAATGTAGATCGGTAAGCACTAGGGAAGACAGTACCCTGTGATACATGCTGTTTGAATGCCACTCCAGCCACTATTATGTATACAGTTGTAGCATGGATTTCACAAGTGAGTGAGGCTAAAGGTGAGGCTTCCCGTATGCGGTGCACTTTAGACGTTTCTGGTTGTTAGCGATCTCTCCTGCAGACATGCTGATGAATCCTATGAATAAAACAATACTCTCCAACAACATTCTTCAAGAAAAGATGCTAAAAAGGAAGAGACTGCCATATCCCAGTTAACCTTAGTTGATATGAGCTCCTTTTTAATGGTTGGAAGTCCTTTGTGATGAGGCCTTTGCCAACATAGGATATGGAAGTATGTACTGATCAGTTGTCTTTAAAGTTACAACTATAAAACTACTTAAATAAGGTTTCATTCTAATTTGATGCTATTTCTATTGCTCACACCTGGCTTCCAGAAAAACTAAAAAGAAAGAAATAAAATTGTGTTGGTGATACATATTTTGCATGCAAAAGTGTATTAATCACAGCTTGTGGGCTAGAGCATAGCCCGTGAGCTGAAAACGCCATTCTTCTCGTAATGTCTCACAGTATTTTGATTTCCCCAGTTAAGTAACATTTGTCCACATTTTTATGTCCTTTGATATGTTTTGATGGAAAAAATGCTAAGTAAATGCAATGTATTAGTGTTAATAATGCATATATGCCTTTGTTGTTAGGATTCATATTTCGTTGGTTTCTTTAGTAGTATATGTCTTTTCTTCATAACTAGATATTTTTGTATACCACAACCACAAATCATTATTTGGAAGTGTGACACTTCAACATTTTATGTCACTGTCTAATTAACCTGGTGATTGGCATCCCATGACCCGGCTGACTTTCCTTAAAAATAGATACTTCCTTTCATCTGCAAATAATTTGCCTTCCTTTCAACTCCATCTCACATCCTGTTGCTCACTAAGGATTCTGAAGTGGAGATAATCATGTTTGTTTTCTTATCTGGTCTTTTCTTCTACCTCTGTCTGAGCTTTTCTGATCCAAGTTTTCATTCTTAATAGATAGTGATCATAAGTGCGTACAAAAGCTCTAAATGTGTATTAATGCATGCATAGTGCTGAGTACCCTAACTGTACACACTGGCTTAGCCGCTCATCTCATCTATAGGCTTTCTTGCTACATCTACAAAAGAAGAGGCTAAAAAACACTGCCAACAAGCCAGAAGTCTGCTCTTCCCACCAACGTTGTTTCTTCCTTCTGCTTCTTTTAGATAAGGGACTTTCATCAAAGTGCTAGACATGCGGAGTAATTCGACTTCGGTACAGGGTTCTCAATTTCTTTGCAGGCTGTAATGAGTTGAGACATGCAAATCCACTGTAAGGTAGAGAGACATGTATTAATATCAAAGTTAAACGGATGGAGAATCTGGTCCTGCAAGTCACCTTTAAAGTTTTTCTACATTGCAAAATTAGTCTGTAGCAAAGACAAAAGTAGAACCTAGCTCTTTTGACTAAATTTTAAGATGCAAAGCTACAATAGCAGCTCATCTGTGGGAACCATTGATGTGCACAGCCCCAGCTGACGACAAAGGGGAGGTGGCTCAGCTTTAGTTATACTTAATTGCTTAGCTAATTTGAGTTACCTTGCAGTATTCTTAGAAAGTGGTGGGCCCATTAGTTTTTGTCTGAAGGAGATGGGGGACAATCGTGTGCTTTCTCTTGACCTTGAAACATCTGCTTTTGCTACCACAAAGCAAGTAGTAAGAACCGGTGGCTGCTACTGTGCGGATTGCTGTCCTTCGCGTGTGTAACCGTGCTCTCTCAGAGCTTTCCCACAAGTTACTGGCTTTCACACATGACCCTCCTGGATGAACTTCCTCTGTCCTGCTCAGCTTACCCAGATTCAACAGCTAATTGCTTCAGAAAGGATCATAAGTCCCAAAGACCTTACTGCCTCTTCCCCAGGCCCAGCTGTCAAAGTCAAACTGGCCTTACAGTTTTACTATCGTGATACAATTTTGAAGATACAGCAGAGTTGGGCAGTTTCATGTGTGCTCTTAATAGGTTCTGTGATGTGAGTAGCCAGTTTAAAATCTGCATAGACACTGATCTGGGGATTTCTGATGCTGACTGGTAAACTGGCCCAGAAAAACTGTTTGTTGGTTGGTTTTTTTTCCCCTTAAACTTCTTTCTAGGATCTAAGAACAAAATCTAGTCTTTGTGAAGAGTGGGAAACCATTATGCATCCTGCATCATGTAGCAAAGAGGGAATTCAGAATTGTCATTCTAATAGTTGACACTGGAAAATGTCATTGAAGAAAGCTTTTTTTATGTTAGTCTTTAGATTGACAGGTTATGACAAAACTGCATTCATGTTGCTTGAATACATCTTTTGTCTAGTTTTACATGCTTTTTGACTTGTCTAGAAAATGACATATTGAGGTTTTCATTAGCCTTAACCAGGTGTGATTTTCTTTATGGAAGATACCTTGGTAGGACTACAGTTGAAGGCGAATAAACCACTGAAGCTTAGAAAGGCCACGGCCCTTCTTCAGATGGTAGCGATGAATTGAAAGACTCATTAATCAACAACCAAGTCACAGGTGTGATGGCTTTCCTGCAAACTGCCAACAGACTGTGAAAGTCACATCCAACACACAAAACTGTTAAACTAGACACATCTATAAACATTCTTAAACTTTTGTCTTTCCATTGTAGTTGAATAACACAACCATGACAAGTTTCCATTATTTTATTTTTTTTAAACAAAAATATTTGTTTGTTTTCCAAGGAATACTATCAGTTTAGAAAACAAAAGAAAAACCTGATAGTGTTTTCATCTTTTGTTCATTTTAATACAATAACAAGTTTGTTTAAGTGGAAGCACAGTTTTGATTGCAATGATAAGTATAAACAGTTTTAATATTATAAATTTTTGTACACATAAAATGTGCACAAAAGCTTTAACAAAAAAATGAATACAGGGATTTTCTGCATATAAATGAATGGGCATTTTCTTCGTGATTTTCCAGTCCTTTCCTCTAGTATAAAAATTATCTGGAACGAAGATTCAGTTATGCTGTAGTGCTGCAATGTAGACAGAAAGTCATAAGATGTTTAAAGTGAAATGATTTAGAAGGTTTTATTATTTAATCAACCTGCACAGCATTTTTCACCTGCACTGATGGGAAAAAAACCATAATAATAAGCCAAAGAATGAAATCTCCATACAATTTTTCCACATCATTCTTCCTTAAACACTGTGGATCCCCTGGAATGAAGGAGGGTCTAATCAGAGGTCTTACACCTCCCCATTAATTTTTTTCCCCCAGATTATCCTTAAATTGATATACTCCCTGTAGATAAAAATTAATTTTACTCTGTCAAAGAGAAATGAATATGAATTTGCTTGGATTTTTGTATTTGCTAATTCCTTGGTCTCCATAATTCTCATCCTATTCCAAATGTAGATACTCAAGATAATAAAAATTCTTCTTTAAAATCGGAAGCAGATGAGAATAGTGTCCCACCTTCATCTGGAGGAATTTCTTTATAGAAGTAGTTTGATCTTCTGTTTCCCTTTTTAGCACATCTGTCTTAGTTTTGAACTTCATCTCTAGAAATTAATTTTAATTTTCAATCCATATTCTCCACTTTTTTTATGCCTGGATTGCCAATTGCAAAGTTATTTTGGTCTTACTCAATTTGAATCAATGGAACTGTATATACATGTAATGCCTGCTGGCTCAGCAACACTGTAATGCACACAAAAGGCAAGGAAGCAATGGCGCTGCATTTATTGATGAAGTAATAAGGTATTATAATAGTGGTATATCAAAAGTGGTATCTGCTTTTCCTTTACAAGGCTCTGTAAGCAGATATTTGAATATACCTGTCTTTAAGATATATCTGTAACAGATTTTATCTGATTACTCAATGTGGTGCTACTGCTTGTTATTGGAGGGCTTGTTAAAGTATATACAGCTGTCATGTCATGTCACCCATTTTAGAAAGAACTGTTGTAATTTCATTTTAATGGCAGTGTATTTTAAAACAGATTTTACTGTTGGGTTCAGGGAGAATTGTATTTTGTTTCAAGTTTGACCATAGATTATTGCCTATATTTTTGCCCATTAACTTTCTGTTGTTGCTTTAACTCAGTAATTAAACACCCCCGCAAAAAAACCACCCTCTAGAATAATACAGAAATGATCCCTTTAATTGTACTAATAAAGACTGTGACAGCTGAATTTAAATACAACCAAACTCTTCCCACTAAAGTGTTAATGAAATTAACAATAAAAAAAGTATAATGATTTCTCTTGGGATAATTACATGGGTAATTTAACAGCACATTTGGATAAAAACTGAAAGCATTTATGTGATATATAGTTAAACCTCTGTAAATGGTATATAGAAAATGAAAGGCTTTCTTATTGTCTTTCAAGTACAAAAGAAATCTTTAAAAATGTTAAGTAGTAGCTCCTCTTAAAAAATAAATTTATCTTTCATTTCTTTCATAATTTCAACATTGCATTATTTATTGTTTCATATGGAGTGACTGTCAGATCATGCTATAGAAAGAGCAATTAATGTACTTACTAGTCTGAAAGCGAATGCATAGGCAATTGGGCGTTCTCTTGCATAGCTCATTGGAAAAATGGTTGTTGCATAAGAAATTTTGATACAATATTTTCAGAATTTTAGCAATAAAAAAGAATGGCATTTGAATAGTAGATACCTGAATTCGGAGAAGAAATATGTGATAGTAACCTTACAGGCATTCTATTTCGAAATAAATAAGCCACAATTTCAAACATGAGCTGACTTTCCATTAATGTAGGAATATGAGATTAAAGATCTTTGGTACCTTGTTGAGTCTTTGCGTGCTGGTCATCAGACGCTGTGATTCCCCCATGTATGGAAATCAAGCTAATCTGGTAGATGTTCCTTAANTTTTTTTTGAGAAACGAGATTCTTCTCTGGCATGTGTCTGCTGCACTGAAGCAACTGCAATTCGCAGAGGGAAAGGTAGTTCTCCAGTAGGCCAGGCACAGGTTATTTATTACTTTCATTAGGTCGTAGTCAGCACCTTAAACTCATCTGGAGACCAAGGGGCTTTCATGATGATCACAGAACATCTGATAAGCATATACTCTGTTCATTAAGTGAATTGATGCTTGCTGCAGGTATCATTTTTTGAGTTGTTTTATATTATAGCCACAAGCTGAAACACGTTCGCCAGCTCTCTCCTTCCACGACCCCCGAATGTGGTTTCAGAGAAACAAGCAGAAGTTCCCTATTCAGAATAAATCATACATATGACTCAGACTAAGGCCAAGCTCATTTTTTCAGATCCAGCCCCAGCTCTACTCAACATTAGTTGAAGCGTCAACCTATATTAAGCAAAGACAAGCGAAAGACACATGATCATATGTCTTTCAAATATGAATAGCTAGTGCCAACAGCAAATGTCTCTCTCTCCTTTTTCTAATAACCTCCTAAAAAATTCCATGTGTGCCTTGAAGATTAGCAATAACAGAATGGCATTTTACGGGATTCCAAATGTGAGACCTCGCCACGAAAAGGAGTAATTACAATTACTATCAGACACTGAAAAATTAAATGCACTCTCAAAATCGGGTGTATTAGACTTACAGAGAACAGTTCTAATCACTTTTGCCAATATCTGCAAACAGCCTGACAGTATCCCAAGGAGTGAATGTACATGACAGATACAACAGCAATTCCCTGGACATTTGTTCTGTGTGTGTCATAAAGAGATCATTGACCACTGTCTATCTAAATTTCAACCCAAAATTGTCGTAGGTCAAGGTGATCTGTGACATTCAGATGTTTTGAAGTTAGGCTTAAAGGTCATTCTCCAATATCATGCCCAAAACAGAATGGTTTGGTACTAACCGATCTGACTTAACCAGCTTCAGGCTGTAACTTTCTGACCAAGACAGATTCAGTGATAGTCAGCTGGCAAAGGGTACTGCTTTTCTCTATTACTTTTCCACCAGGAAAGGTAGTGAGCCTAGAACAAGGTTTGTGTGATGAGGCTTTCATGGTTTTCATAGTGTCTTCGTTGTTGCTAAACATTTCTGGTAGAAGATTAAGAGACTCCGGGGTCTTAAGACCATGCTTCAGTTTGTTGTGCAGCAACGTAAAGGAGTTACTGTAGTGCTTTTAGAAATACAAATGTTGTCAGTTTGTTGTTTACTTTATTGATACTTAGATCAGTAAGGATTGAGTTTCCTTTGCAGAAACTATGCTTCTTATACCATGATCTTTTAATCCTTCCATCAATTTATTTTAATTGTTTTTGCAAGTGGTTTTCCAGCCCTATTAAAAAAAAAAAAAACAAAAAACCAAAACCCCAAACATTTCTTATTTCAAAAGAAATCAATCTTATTACTCTTTGTGCCTCTAAGAATTATTTTGTTCTTACAATTCTCAGAAACTCATGTGTGTTCCCTCTGGCCTTGATAAATTGCCATGTTTTTAGGTTTTCAGTTTAAGGTCTTCTGACCTTCAGTCTTGTGATGGTACCTAATAACATATCATCTGCTGAAACTGAGTGATGTATTTTTTCCTCCTGCAGGATATAGAATTGCATTATAGTACAATCCCCATTGCTTAGTTCTCAGCTGTTCCAGTTTTTATTTCAGCTTCTTGTATTTAATTAGATTATATTAACAACAACTTTATTTATTTATTTGCTGTGCAACGAATTCTTCCACAAAATAATCCCTTAAAGTGTTGAAATTGTATTTCCAAGCTATTTACCACTACATTATTGGACCATTTTATATGAGAATACCTGAAATCATTCTAACTAGAATTTTCATTGGCTTTGTCTTCTTGGTCTGATTCTTTTGGGTAATCAGTATCCTTCTTGGTAAATCTGGACTTGGTATGATAGCTCTAGAAACACGTTCCAGAGGTCTGTCCATATAGTTTTAACTAGAATGATTTTCTGTTTGTGAAATTTATTAGATTTATCACTGTATGTTCATCTTTTTAACATAATCAGTCCATTCTATGTAGTTTATAGGTGAGTATTCCATCTCCCCAAAATACGAACCATTCCATCATGACTCTGTAGTATCTTTATATCAGGGGAGAGGGTTTCTCACTGAGTTTCTTCTCTGAGTATGTATAGAAGTTTGTTGAATACACAAAGATGGCCACTTTGTTTTCTAGTTCTATTTTTATATTACTCCCGAATTTTACATTGATGACTGTACAGCTCCTACCAATCCTAGATGTATTTTTCTTCTTCTCATGTTAACAGTCTCATTTACAGTGATTAGGAGAGAACTCTTTGTTTCATGATGGCCTTTTCATGACATTTTCTACTGTGTTTTCTTAACTTTGTCAAATTTAGTTTTCTCATTTTAATCTGTCTTTGCTGTCAAATGCAGAATTCTCCTACATGGGGATTAATGAGTGATTAATCTTTTTATTCCATGCTAAAACATAATCCTGAAACAGCTTATTCATATCCTTAATCTAATGAGTTGTCTCTGTGAATTCAATACAATAACTGGAATTCAGCGTGTTAGAATAGATTGCGTGTTTGCAGTTCTGGGGCTCGAGAAGGAGACCACTAGGAATTAGTGCTTCTTTGGTTATCTACGTGTCTTGTGATTGCCCGTCTGTGGTCTGCGAACAACCGTTGGCCTGCCCCACAGTACATGGTCTGTATCTTGTCCATATAAGTACACTGAAAATACGGGCTATAGACATTTTAATTAAAAGTTGAATGATGGCTTTTATGGGAGCCTACTAGGTATTCTGAGGGTGCAGTACTCTTTTGTTCTGTAAAAGAAGACAATAGTGAACTATACCATTAGACTATCCATTAAACCTAGTCAGTCCCAAGAGCAGTTTTGAGAGATGATTTTTTTCAATTTGATTGAGTTATGATTTATTAGAAATTATTCTTGAATGTCAGTAACACACGCTGCCTATCTGTTCATATGAGGTCAAACCTATGTCTGTGTCACTAGTTTCAGAACAGTAAAGTATTTAAGTGAATATTTACCATGAGACAGCAAAATAGAATTTAAAGAAGTGGTGATCTGTCTCTCAAGGAATATATTTTGAAGTGCTTTATTTCAATGTGAAGAAAATATTCTGTTGACTATTTTTTCTTTTTTTTTAAAATAAAAATATTTAGTAATATGAATTTAATTTTTTTGTTACTGTATCATCTATTGCTTTGGAATGCTAATTGTTAGAACAAGTGAAAAATAGACTTTAAACAACATACTAGTTCCCCTCGCTGGGCTAAGAATTAGCAAAGTCATGGTTTCACAAAGTTGATGTCAAATATTCCCGTGGTTAATGTAATAAAGAAATTAGAATGAGTTTTTCCTAGTGCACTGAAATAGCTTAGGAAGAGGGATGAAGAAAGGAAGATAATTTTTTGGTTGCTTAAAATACTTTTCTCAGAGTTTATTGAAATGATAAATAATAAGACTGAGACACATAGAACAAGCTTTGGTATAACTGAATTAATTTTAAAAGAGCTGGGGCGTTATAGGGAGTGCGCACCCTGTGAACTGAGTGGGATTTTTTTCTTTAATAGCATTTTCTCAGCATCCGATAATAACATAAAAATAAAGCTTTTATATCTTCTGAAGCAGACTTGTCAAGTTCTCAGTGGCATCTTATAATTGTGAAAACTAAAGGTATGCTTTAACTCTCTGTTAAGCATCTATATCGAGGTCTTTGCATGCTTATTTTTCTCTATAGTTTTAAATGTGTGGGAGAATTTGATCAGTGTCCTTTTTATATTCAAAATGAGCCAGCTTCTGTCTCAAAAGTGTCTTATTGTCATGATGTCACTGCATCTCAAGATTTGTGACCTTTTGCTCCATATGGATTCATGGTAGACCTCGTTGTGTTTTTGCAGACTCGATTGCTTTTGTCCCCCCGCTAGGGGGTATCAAAGCCTTTTGGACTAAAGTTTTACATACTGGTAGGTTTGCAAATAAATAAATAAATAGAATAAAAATAATATACTAAAAGTACCCAACAGCAACTGAAAGCACCCAACAAAGAAACAAACCTAAAGTTTATGTATAATAAGGACCGCCAGATGTCGCAAAGGCATCATTGATGAAGTGTTTTTTTATCCAAAATGTGGCACTTATATGAGGAATAGTAGTATTGTGTTTGAGAGTTGCAGAGGCCATAACAGGTCAGTGAAATGTCCTTCAAACATTTGATTTTTACATTTGAGAATAGGCCAAGATGAAAAGATAACCACATATGTGACATTGACGTTACTACCATTTAGACAACCGATGCAATTGCCTTAGTCAGTGGGATCAATCAGACCTTTATTACTTTGAAAACCACATAAAAGATTTAGTTTTGTTTTTTTCGTATAAAAATGAAGGTTCTGAACCTCATCAGATCACAAACTTCTAAATGTAAAATTATAATATGGGTATAGTTTTATTTTCTCCTTGTTCTTTTAAAAGTTGAATACTATAAAAAAACATTAACAAGAATAACAAGTAGTCTTGAAAGAATTTGAGCTGAGTTGAACAGTATGCATAAATTGGCAGTTTAACAAGTAGAACTTGGAAACAAGTATTTGATGATTGATTTTTTATTGAGACAGAATGAGAATGATAGTGGATAAAGTGATTTTCCTTATTGAGAGAAAATATAGTGTTTTTCAACATGTCTTCAGTATGAATGGAAGCCCTGTCAAAAAAACTGAGCAACACATAATATCTTTTAAAAGGTAAATTAACATAAGTATATCACTTAGTTTATGGATCAAATTTTACACTTGTCAGTTTTATTCATAATGTCATAAAGTTTATATTGTAAAGATAGTGTTATTACCTTTGTTATGTCCTGGAAAAGCCTAATATTAACTGAGTTCATTGTAGAATTTAAAGTATATTCAGCTGAAGAAATGCCAGTGCAGAAAATTAAGTCCAAAATATGTATTCATGTGCAGATCTTAGTCAAATCCCTAGTAATTTTAAGTACTTGAAATACATTATTCAACAAGTAACCTGCTGTACGCTTGCGTTTAATGGGCTCTGCCTGAGTATACAGAAGCTGTCAAGATAAAATATAGAACATGCATCATTCTAATTCAATTATGATTATTCTTTAAAAATAAAATAAATGTGTGTCCGTGTGTGTTTGTGTTGTACGTGGAAATGTGCAATCTTTATTGCTAACATTGGATTTGAATTTGTTTTGTACAATTCTTGCTAATTTCTCTGTTGCTCGGGTATATGTGTATACACCACATATACACACAACATTTAAATACATAGATTATGTTTATTCAAATGTTGAAGATGTTCAAAATGTTAATTGAATTTATACTGAATGCATATATGTGTACCTAACATGCATTTCTGCTTCCTCATGTTAGACATAAAAAAATCAAATTAGTTATATGGTTGTTCATATACGTATTTGCATAATTGTTATTAAGCAAGTTAAATCGGCCCTGGACTTTCCTCTAACTTCAAGTGAAACACTTGTTAAGAACTGATGCATGGAAGCAAGCACTCCTTTATCTCCGATTATGATTTTGATGACATTTGTCTTTTATAATTGTGATGTCAGTGGAGTTCTTAACTTAGTAGGCGGTTCCTCACTTAATAGACATAGTTGCGTAATCTTCCACAGATACCAAATTCTTTAACTCTACCTTTGAAGTCTTTGCGTGAGAATTGAGGGGTTTTTTTTGGTCAAGGGTTTTTAAACAGAGATAGATTTATATATGTGTGTGTCTGTGTACTCTGCTTTTGAGCTACATACATATGGAATGCTTTGTGTTTTGTTCTAAGACTTTATGTATATTTAACCTTTAATTTAACTAGCAGGTTGTAAGATTTCCATAAAAAATAGATGAGCTTTGAACTCACTGAATGTTATTGGTGTAGCACAATCAATCATTTCTAAAGGTTAATGGTGTTAAAAACAATGAGAACATATGTCTTATTTTTAATACTGTTATATTAGTAAAATTATTTAGCATAGATAAGGAATTTGTATCCTGTTCTTTGTGTTAAATCAGAATTTACAGTTTTTGAATAGCAGATTATAGGTTTTATTATCAAAGTTGAAGGGGGAAAAGACAAATAAGTATTTATATAAACTTTTTTACTATGAATAAGATAATTGGTGATATGGTAGCTATGGCATCTTTCTAGAGCTAAGTTGATCTGGAATGTATTACAATTTTTCAAAATGGTTTTACTTTTCTCCATCCCGTTCTGCTATCTTTTAATAAAATATGACTTATATAGGTGTTATCCTAATTACATCATACACGCAGTTCCTCAATGAAATAAAAAGTCAATACTTGAATGACAGTGTGGCGGGGGGGGGTGGGGGGGTACAGGATTTCAAATGGTAAAAACCTGCCGTGGTAACAAAGACTGAATCCATCCCTATGTTGCATAGCTTCCTGATCATATCTTTAAGACCTGATAGTAACAAAGAATATTTATTTGTTGCCAAGCTATTGTAGGATTTATTTCTGAACTCAAATCCCAATTATCAAGAAAATTGCATCCTCTTTATCTCGCAGAAGGGTATACTGCATCACAGTATATTTGGTTATTTGGTACTATAATATTGTTACCTTGCTTGAAACACATGGTCCCTCTTGATATACAAGAAAAAAAACTGAATCCATTTCAATAAATTAATAGGGATGAGAATCCCAATCCATCGTTCTTTTCAGAGGTTCACATACATTGTAATGAAATGCATTAGGAGTTTTCTTCACTTGAAATCCAAATGAGACCCATTTTGGCTCACACCCTTGACAGTCTCTTTTATAAGCACTGCTGTCTCCTGTTCATGTGTGGGCTTAGTAAAATGCTTCCTTTGTAAGATGCACAGAGACAATATAATGCCATGAAAGACGAAGGTGTCAAAACACAAAGTTAGAGGCAATCTAATCAATGCCTCCTGATTTAGCCTTTGAAGGCTCTCTTCATTAAAACTCTTTAATTGTGAGGCTTATCTTGAGGTAGAGCTGTTACTTAATATTTTTCAGTGTCATTCTTTGGACAGTCATTTGTACCTTTTAAACGTAATTTCAATATTCATTGTTTAGTAAATTGGATGCCTTGTTAGCAATAGTGGTGGTATGAATGACTTGCATTCAAGTGATTGAAGGTAATAGTGTATAAACGCTTGGTTCTCTCCCCCTGAAGTTTAATCTGTTTTATTTCTGTGTATGTCATTATAAAATATATGGTTTTCATCATGGGTCTTTTTATTTTTGTGTATAGGAATTCAGGTTAGAATATTTTAAAATTATGAATAGAAAGACTTATAGCTGAATCTTTTTTGAACTTCTAAAAATTTCCAGATTCAGTGCAAACATTATAAATCCATGTAAGTGGTGAAAAATGTGATCTCAGATTATGTTATTCTAAATAAATTCTGAAAAGGTGTGAGGTAAAAAAGATGGCAGATAGGCCTTTTCTTCAGAAACGATCATAAAGTTGGTAGTGGTTGCTGGAAAGCAGCTTCTTGAAATTGGTTGAAAACAAAGTGTGTCTGAAAGCACATAATTTGGAAAATGCTTTTAAAAGAAATACTTTCCATCTTAAAACTGCCAACATAAAAATAAATCAAAGCCTACAATACAAGCAATCTTCTTTTGTGAGTCAGATGACATATATTTTTTTTAAAAGATGAATATATATATGTAGTTCCTGTGTGCGTGTGAATTGTGCTGTAGTACCACGACTATATGCATGTAACACATGTATGTGCTATATCAATAAATACATTTTCTTATTACAGTATTTGCTCATAGTCCTATCAAAATTTTGAAAAATGTACTGGAAAACAAACATTGCATGTTTTTAGAACCTCTCATAAAACCTACATGTATTTAATGTCTGGAATATCAGGAAAGCTAAAACTATCTGATATCTCCCGTGTAATAAATAACAATAAAAATAATTTTAACATGTAAAAAAAGCAAAAAGATGAAGAGTATAGAATTGATTTGCAGAAATCCTTGAAAATGGAAAAAGAATCAAGGCAACTTTGACCTGATTTTTAAATGACTAGTGTGGTGAGTACAGCTGCTCTAGCTTAGTAATTATTTGTGATAGGTTGTTTTTGAGTCCCATATGTATAGGAGCTCCAGGCCCAACTACCTCATTTGCTGGCACACAAACAGATTCTTCCAGGTGCTGAAAATTAAATTTTAATATATTATTTAAATATTAAGAGAATTACAGTTTCAGTAATTTTACTGCTACAGCTGGAGTGCAAAGTGTGCTTATACACTATAGAGGTTGTTGCACAGTCTACCAGAATGAAAATTCCCGTTGGCTTTAAATACTTTCAAGGAAGTAAATGTTTGATGTAAAGATAAAAGTATGTATTTGTTATACAGTGTATTTTAAAAATATGGTGTGGATCTTGACCTATTTATAGACTAAGATTTTAAAACGTTACATGGCAATTTATATGAATTTGCGTTATAAAATGGATACAAGTTTAAGAAATAGGAAGGAAAAACTTAGTTACCCCTGTGCTGCGGGCTTGAGCAAAACAACAGTTCCAAAAAGCTGTTAAGCAGATGGTTAACCTAAAACATGTATTTAATTATGTTGATACCAAGTTAATATATTTTCTGGATTAAAGTTCAGGCATGTAACTTTACTGCATTTAATCACATGGAAAAAATGTATTGCTGAATTGGGGATCTCAACCCTATTTCAGGGTTTAAGAGAAATATTTGGAGCTAACTGACTGGCTTACACCAATGTTTTTACCGTAGGAAAATTAGAAAGGTTATCCTAACAAGGCAAAGTAAGTTTTAGGTAAGTTGTAGGAAGGTATAATAGCACTGAACTGAAAATACCAAACAATGAAATATATTTTTAATTTCAAGAATTTCCTGTGGTGCCCATACCTTCTGTTGCATCATTTCAGCATACTTTTAACTATTCTTGGAATGAGCAGCAACATCCAAGTTCAAATGTAGGTTAAGCAGACTTGGAATGCACTTCTGAGGTTTTTTTCTTGTTTTGAAGCGTTATAACTGCATGTAAATGTGCCTTGAAAAAAACACTGCTATTCTGCCTAGATTAGCAGTCAACAGGCTCATCGTCTAAGGATGTCCTGTCATTATGTGGTCTTCTAATAAATATGACAATCAAGAATCTTTGTAATATGACATCAAAGAATTAATTAATAAATTTACTGATTTTTCACTAGGCATCAGTAGAAATCAGTGGCTCTCTGGAATAACTTCAGCCTTGCACGATACTCTGCCTTAACCAGTGAACTTTTATTTTCACTTTTTAAAACCTGTCCTGTTTAAAAGGGCTTAAGAGCAGGGACTGTGTTGTCAGCAATCTGCGCTTGGTGTCCTTTAATTTCTTTCCTAACTGTGTGAATTCTGAAAGATTGTTTAGGTGAAATTAATGCGGTTATGGATTTAAGTTCTGCACTGATTACTCTTTGTAAAGGGAAATTCTTTGCATTTGTTTTGATTCTAGTACTGAATATTGATTGGGATTCATTTTAATAGTGAATGGATCTTTTATTCCATTGTAACAAGATCATCACCCCAGCTCTTGTCCAAAGTCCGTCTCACTAAATCCATTAATCTTTGGATTAGATGATTTTTCTGAAAATAGGATAGCCTGTGTAGTCTTAGTACAAGGTTGTGCTTAAAGAAAAAGTTATAGCAACTTTTAAAACACATTCTAATCTTCACAAAATCATTTTGGAAAGAAGCAAATTGCACTGCTTTTATCTTAATTATGTGGTTGTATTTCACAATGAATAGTTCACCATTCCTATTACAGTAATATCTTCTACTATTTTTAATAGTTATGGAATTTCTTCAGTCAGAAAGTTCAAGATTGAACTGATTTAATACAAAATAACAATATAAAATTAGAGAAACAAAGTCTAGAAAACAGAAACATCACCACATGTCTTAGAATCTTTTACTACATATAAATCTAAATATCTCCATCTAAGCATCTCCAGTGCTTACATTTTTTTCAAAGCATCCGATCCCGTGTTGTATACATGCTGGTTTTATTTTGACTTTTACTATGATTTAAGTATTTTTATATCTGCTAAATTAAAACAAATATTTTTCGGTCATGAATAGCCTAAATTAAGCATCCACCCATTTTGTGTAGGTTACACATTGGTTTCATTGATACAGAATCAGTTCCTAATCTTCCATCCTATTTGAAATACCTTTCAAGTATAATGAACTATTGCTGTTAATAGTTACCATAATGTATTTTTGAACAGTTCTTTTGGCTGCCGTAAGGTATTTCTTCCCCTACTGAGAGATAAATTTTCTTGTAAAGGAGGAGTATGTGATTCAGACTTACAAAATACATATAGAGTCGTATATTCATGAAATAAATTATGACTTCATGTTCCTTTTCAGATCCAGTCTCATGTTCTAATAATGTTACCGTTGGATTTTGTACTATGACAAGATAAATTTACCTGATTTCAAAATTAGATTGTTAAGGACTGTGATGGTATGTTTATAATGAGGCTCGAGGGGATGTGGACCCCTTTGCATTACCTGGTGGGATGTGTGCCCTAGTCCTGTGACACACGGGTCGGCACATCTCTCCGGTCAACATCAAGGCTGCCTTCAGCCTAGTGATGGCTCTGGTCGTTATCCAATCAGATGGCTATACCCTGCAATTTGATGAACACTACTAATGAAGATAAAATAAATTACATTTTCTGTTCCCCATTGTTAAGTATTATTAATGTTTACATTGACCAGGAATTAGTTGTCTTACTGGATTCTCTCTAAGCGGTGCTTGGAAAGATAGCCACATCAGCTGTTGCCTCATGCTCCACGATGTTGTGCAAAATATATTTTTTTCTGAGATAAAGCAACCCCTATTTTATTAAAAAATACAGAATCTATAATTCAAAACTATCGACAAACTAGATATTTTTATGTGTAGAACTACAAAAGATTAAACTGACCATGATCGAACGTGTAATGCTAGAAATTTCTAAAACAAGCATCACTTTATTAAATTGAAACAAAGTGATTTATAATGTCATTTATGTCTCTTTTTAAGGCAATAAAACAAAAAATAGCTACGTTAGAAATCTGTCTTAAGAACTGAAAATGCATTATCTGAAGCAAATACAGAGCCTAATTTTGTAATCTCACCATTAGAAGACAACAAACTGGTAAAGCAGAATTCTTTGCTCTTAAATGGACTTTCACAATGGCCTGGGACTTTGTTTTCCCTTGATTTAACAGGAGACATTCCCAGACTGAAAGTGTGTGTCTAATGAAGACAATGACAAAATTTCAGTAAGGCCATGATTTCCTATCGGGTGACAAAAGTATTACTGAATTTTTTTTTCTATTCTTTTAACTTTCTTTCTGAAGTATTGTAAAAATTTTCTTTAAAACTGTAGTACACATTTAAAATGTGTAAAATTCCTTACATGTAAAATAAGCAGAGCAGGGAAGAGTGACAATTCAGAAAATAAAGGAAGAGGGGTTTTTACTTGCTTTCTCTTCCCAATAAGCAGCATCTTGAGAACATCCATACATAAGATGCACAGAGTTAATATAGTGGAAGAGGTTTTTAAGTTTTTCTTCACCACATTGTGACTCGTTCTGTGTGATTATGACCCTGAGACTTAAAACTGTCTTCTGCTTACAACAACTGAAGATATACTGTAGATTTAAAGTGAAGTACTTAAAACATAACCTCATTTCTCAGGGAATTGTTGAATTTTAACATTTAACTGAATTTTCCTGAATGCTGAGATAGAAGGGATTGACCCCTCAAGATGGAACAAGTCTAATTGGAAGTAGCATAAAAGATGATAATATCAATGGATTTCAATGTAGTATAATTATATGTTGAAGCAGAACCCTGAAACTCTATTACTGCACATTGACAGGCAGTATCTTAAAAGCCAAAGTCAGGAAGCTAATTTCCAGGGAAAATAATAGTAGACAGATTAATACAAAATATGTACTTTAATAACAAACCATCATAGCCTAATCATCAGAAGCCCTTTTTGTCTTTTTTTTCTTTCCTTTTTTTTTTTTAAACCGCTACGTATTTTTATTGTTTCCTTTTATTTTAAATGTGATTTTAGTAAAAGCTAAAATCCTGGCATTCTCAGATTGTAAGGGCCTACAAAACTTATGTTCAACATCTCGCCTTTTTTCATGCTCAGTAATTAAAAATGGCTATGGGCATTTTTCATCCTTTGAGATTTACCAACTGCTATAGCATTTGTAGAATGATTTCTTCACCTGCTTTTACATGGAATAACCAAATATCGGAGCAGCTTGAAGTACTAAAAAAAAAGTTTACCTCTAGGCTTCTCATCTTCAGCACAGAGGCGGCTATATCGCTATTCCACCATTCAATTAATTTTGAAATCCTAAGAACAAAAGTCATTAATAAGTCTTTTGTCATGGATAAAAAAAAGAGAGATTCCTTTTTAGTATTTGTATGTCATCATGCCAGGCCTAGAAAATTAGCCTAATTTATTATTTAAAACACTGGTGGGATTCCTAATTGCATTCATCATTAGATATGACACGTTTAGAACCGAGAACCATATCCAGTGAGAATTTTCCAGTTTGAATTTTGAAATAAAAATATTTTTCAAGAGATCCCTAGCTATCGCTTGTTACTATGGCAACAGCCCTATTTGTCTGAGAGCTCTGCCCGCTGCCAATGGGAGCGCGAGCAGCGTCAACTAAACATACGAATACATCAAAGACAAATTCATATGCTCAATCTGATCAGCTCAATTAATGTAAGAACAGAAGCTGAAGGGGGTTAAAAGAGGGCATCCATTCAGGATAGATGAAGCCTCTTTTAGCAGAATATATACGCCGGCCTTTTGGGGGAGGAATTTAGCACACTGTCAAAAACATTATCAGAAAAGGAAAGTACTAGGCCTCCTACACCTAACAGATATGAAGCTGTCAGACAAAGAATAGCACTATTCATTAAATGACACTTATTTTCTCCCACTTTACAAGAATACAGTGAACAAAACAAGCAGGGGAGCAGCTGAGAGAGACACTTTTTTCTTTTCCTGGTGATGACAGACATGCAGCAATTATGGTGATAACTAAGGAATACTAAACAAGAAGCCCGGCTCCATTCTGTTTATCACCTAAAATTTTATGTTACTAAATTTGCATGCGACTCTTGTTTTGTTTTATTATTTATGTCTAGGACAAATTAGATCCTTTTGTTTTTAACAAGGTGCTTTCGGTTTGGTGAAGAATGCCGCTAAACTATACGCATTCTCCCGTTTTTCTTGTTAAATGGCCATATCAAGTTGAAGTGCTTTTGAAGTGAGAGAGTTTCAAAGCACAACAAAACTGCTGTTACCAGTGGGGGGAAAAAAGAGCATTAGTGTATTCTGTACTATTTCTGCCGTACGTAACTTAGAAGTGAAAATCTCTGCTTATTCTCACCTTGGCTTGCAGGACGTGGTAGGGCTTTGTTACGTATTTTTAGCATCGTTATTTACTCGGTCCTATAAAGTTTGTAGGCGTTAGGGAAGTTAGTTTGTTTTATAGCAGATGGAAGTGAGCGAGAAGTCCCACAAGGCTACCAGCTTTTAAGAATCTTATACTTAAGCCATGATGATCTGATTTAAGGCCTATTATCAATAGTCCGTTACTTTTATCTGCATGATCGTGGCCTGATGGATACTGACTCCGTAGCCGTGTACTCCATAATACGCTGTCAGGCAATGCTGACAGCTGCAATGAAAGAACAATAAATGTGGGGCAGCGGTAATGTAAAGGTCCAGCCAGGCTGTATGAAAACTGATAGCTGCGATATTGGCTCCTATGTTACCACGTATACCAGCCCCTTTGAGAATTTCTTGGTGAGTGAATTAAAACGGTCTCCTGACACACAGAGAGGGCGGGAGGGAAGGTCTTCACTTAAAAAACCTGCAGATTGCTAAATCCCTGCATTGAAGTCGATGGGTGGACATAGACTTACTTCAGGAAAAATCAAGAAATGTTCCTTCTCTGAAAAATGGATGCAGAGAAATTGCTGTGGGTACTTACGTACTGGTACACGCGACTACATAATGTGACTAAATTCAATGCAATAGTTTCAATTCGTTGATAGGACATCTTTTTCTAGTACTCCAGCTAAGTTTTTGAGCAACCTTTCGATTTTCATTTATTTTTACATGTGTTAATTATAATGCAGCAAGAAATTTGCAGTTTACAAAGTAATTAAATTGAAATTCCCTAATCTTAAGCCTGTTACTCTAAAACAAGTCATAAAGACTTGAACCAGGCCTGTGACATACTGAATTCAGGGCTTTTTTGTTTCATGTTGTGAATGTATGTAGATGTGTGTCCACTATTAAACTTAAAAAACTGGTAAAATTAAAATAAAGCAACCAGTATCAAAGTTCATAGTAGAATATGATGTGCCTTTGGTTTATAGCATTTTTGTGTTGTCAAACACTTCAAGAAACTGTAGGCCAAACACCAATATCTAGCTTGTAAAAACACTTGAAAAGTGTGTTTTACTGCATTCTCTACCCTCCTTTACCAAATAAATAAATAACACTCTGGTGTCAAAACCAGAATATAAATACAAGTGATTCCATTTTGTTGATTATTTTATTGTTTAAGAACACACAGAAACACTGAGGCCTCAATCAAGTTCAAATCCCAGTTTTGTGAAAGATAAAAAACAGGTTCCTTGCCTCAAAGACCTGATGGTCCCTGTTATAAATAGGTATTAGGATAAGAAATATGAAAGAGAACTACAGTCCTTTAGAGATATATTTAGTTATTTTAATATCTTTTTGCTCCAGTTGGGCTCAGAAAAGCATTACTTTTAACAAAACTTAAAATCACAAGTTTATCATTTTGTGGTGAAAATGCTACTAGATCTGTCCATCTTTGAAAGAAAAAAAGCTTTTTTCATGTGCTGTTGTTTAAATCTTTCCTAATCTTGATACAATATATTGAATCGGCGTTCCTTTTACTTTTATTGAGATTGAAGGTCTTTCTCTGTGTTCACGTGCAACAAACTCGGAGAAGACTTCACAGAGCACCAGCCAACCTGCACTTACCCTTGCATGAGCACGTCTAGTTTGCTCTTTGCTCTAACAATCTTGTCTTTGGTGTGCGCTGCAGACACTGTGTGTATTTGATATTAGTGTGGGACAGTTTGTGTGCTATTAACCAATGTCTCAGCTTTATGACACACTGCTTTCTGGTGTAGAGAAAGACAAAGTTTTGACTTCACGGAAATCTTCTTTATAAACGTTGTAAAGTGCAGGGCTTACAATATAATGGTGCATAGGATTTACATACTCCTGGTGATGTGTAAAGATGCTTTATATGAGAGTGTGCAAGAAGTCCAAAGGAAGAATTAGAAAGTAGAGTATTTCCAAGACTTCGTATGATTAAGTAATCTGCTGATCAATGAAACCATAAAGCCAACTCCCTCTACCCTTAATCATGAAATTGGTTTCTTTGTCTATAGTGTGATTAGTTGAATAAGGAAGGCAAACGGAATGATTTGACTTAAATGCTGCAATGGTGGCCTTTCTTGTACATTTGGATAATCAGTATGCAGCATTCAAGTTTCTAAAACAATAAGCTGCTTTTATATTACTGTCATTTGGAAAAGCACGTGCTCCTACTAACTCTTTCCTTTGCTGTAGGTATGGGTTAAAATGTCTAAACTTGATAATTTAAAAAATTATTTTAAAAGAAAAGAAGCAAACCACTTCTAGCCTGATACCTTGCACAATATGCCAGGAATCAGCCTGAAGCAAATTTTAACATTCACATTATAACCCTCTGAAAGTAGGGATGTATAATGGGAACACTGACAGACCCTGAATGACACTTACGTTGACAGACAGTAGCACCACTAGGCACCCATAATTAGATCTTTTGTGTGCTTGCAGTTAGCTAAAAAATGCTCCCTAGTTTATTAGAAAAACTATTTCAAAATTAATCATCAAAAGGTAAGTTGTGTACTGATGATGGAAATAAAAAGGCATGTAAAAATAATCTTAGTTTTGAATTCATTATGATGACGTCTGTTAGGTTTTCATTTAAAGACACCCCATTGACTAAAGGTTTCAGTCAAAGATATCCATCTGACACAACTCATCAATATAATGAATTTACCTCTTGGAACATGGGCTTTACTTTTTTCTTGAATAGATGATACTCAGTATAGGTTTTTGTGGAGTTTGTTAGGCACTGTAGCAAATGGTTAGCTTACGAAGATACACGTGAGCATTTTTTGCATAAGTTCTTAAGACAGTTTTGACTTCTTTGAATTCCTAAATTTTTTCAAATTTGCACCGGTTTGCAATGAAAAGCATGTGAGTTGAACTGCGAGCTGAGCTATTTTGTATACAGTAGTTGCACTATTAATCTGTAATGCTCTTGTATTCTTAAACATACAAAAGCTTCTGTAATACATTTATTAATTTTAATTACTCTTATGCTAGAAGAAAAATTAGGACTGTGATCATCTGCATTTGAACAGGACCAATAAACAAATTTTCTGATTTTTCTGTTTAGCCAGTTACCTTTTATAGTGTTCCGTATAATACAGAGAAACCCAGAATGTTATCTGAAAATCACAGTTCAAAGCAGAAGGCAATGTTTTGCATTTCTGTGTTGTGCACAAGAAATAAAGTAAATATTTGGTTTTGTAGGATGATCGAAATTAATAGCAGGCCAAGAAAGTGTTTTGTTACATATAAGTTGTAATGACATAAACTCATTGCACACTGGAGGTCACCCTTGCTACTCCAAATTTTTTTTATGTTTTTGTAAAAAAAAAAAACGCAAGCAGCCTGTGTATCTTTTAATATGCATGCTGAGCTTTTTAAAATACTTCAAGAAATAAAACAAGTATATGTTTGAGATTGTGTGTTAACTCTTTAATTGGTTAAGCAGTATGCAGTACAGATATGTACAGACCTTTGGAACAACTTTTTGGTGTGTGTGTTTATAAAAAGTCCCATGAGGATTCTGTATCCTGCATTGAAACCTCTGCTACTGGCAATCGCTTTTATCACTCTCCAGGAAAGCTAGTTGAAAGCTGATTCTAGGACATCTAGCTAAATTGCCATTATTTTGATAGATTTCCACGAGGACCTGCCCATAGCTGTATAGAAGTATTAAATTACCATCAAAATAACTGTTATGTCCTTAGATAGGTACAATTAGATGTTTTATTCAGTTGATGAGCAAAGTGCAAGTTTTTCTGTTGATTAGCATAAGAACAGAGCTGAAAGGTCTTGAGAAAGCCCGACCACTGTAGCCATAGGAGTCTCAGAGGAGTTTAAAATTAAACCCATGTCCTCATATTTTCAGTCTTTTCCATGTCAGAAATCCTTGTGATATATCACGATGGAAATGGCATGTTCTCCAGGTTACAGCCTAGCAAGGTCTTAAAGTGAGAACCTACATTCTACAAGAGTTGAACACAAAAAAAAATTAAAGCAAAATACTCCCTTTTTCAGTCGTATGAGGTATGGGTTTATCACTCACAAAGAAATCTAAAATCATGGGAAGTCCAGCTTACTCATTTCTAATAAATCTAATTTAAACATTTTCTAATAAAACATTGTGTAGTACCCTCTGTTAGAGGAGATACAATACTTAGCAAATACTAATTGACAAAGCCCTGTAAAACTTTGTGGAATTCTTTGGATCTGTGTGGCAAGTGTTTTCACTTTAGCAAGTGAGACACACAAATTCAGACTAAGACAAAGTCAGATACCGCCGCGAACTGACTGTGCAACCTGTTAGCTGAAAGTATGTACGCGGCCATACCAGCATAGTAGCTGCTTCTTGGTACCAATATCTTATCTCTAACAGTATCTCATCCTAGTGACTTCAGAGGAAATTGTGATAGATTTTCTAATAAACTAACTTGGTTTCAACCATTGTGACATTCAGGATGATGACCCAGGTTTTGAAGCTTGCTGGCCTGTGTTTCTGACCAGGAGTAATTGACTTTCTTCAGGGAGCCGTCTGTGGCTCGCCAAGTTCTGTGTTTTCATACTTGAAATTAATTTGTCATGAAAAATGTTTGTCATAATAAAAGATATATTGCAAATGTAATGCTAATATATTGGAAAATATACATGACTAGAAAATCTTGAGATTTTTAAACAGAACCATCTAAGTTTTGGTTTCTTGGTTAGGAAGTAGGGTCACAGTTGCCTTGCATTCCCCTAAACATCAGCCTTGGTTAGATGCACTCAAAGAATTAGCTGCTTCTTTCCTACCCTATCAATTTTTCAGCTCCCCCAATGCCTTTAATGTGATAGCTGCTACGAGTGCTGTGTAGCACTGTTCCTCTCCAGGGTTTTGAAGTCTCAGAGAGAGCAGATTATAGTCTCTACTGACTTTTCCTGAGTCTCTGGGAGGGCTGGCCAAGAACAAAATATTCTCTGCTCCCCTCTCACATGCAAACCCATAAAAGGTCTTTTCTCTTGCTTTTCAGAAAGAGCAGAAAATTAGTGTTCTACCAGAACCACCAGTTAGCATTCTCTAGACTGCAATCCGAATTTGAAAAAATACTTGCCCATGAAGAACTTCGAGTGTAAACAAAGCTGGTCTTATAAATTAATGTACAATAAAGGCTGTCATTTGTCTTTCCTAGCACATGTTAGCTCAGGATCCTGTGGACTTTCCAGCTGGAGATATTTAATCACTCAACACCTGTCATCCAGACTTTTCATGCTACTCCACATGATGCTTCCACTTTGCAATAGAGTCTGCGTGAGGGGATGTGTAGGATCTGAGTATCCCACTTCCATGCTCTTCCATAATGCTGGGTGAATCCTAGATGGGCGCTTACTAGTCACCTTCACTGGGAAGGCCAAATAGAGAAAAACCAGCCAAGGTGTCAAAGTAGACCCAAGGTATTGATTTGCTCGTTATTTGCAAAGTTGAATCTATTACTTGAGACCATTCTGTCTAAAAATCTACATAGGATTGCAGAACCTGAAGGGTTATTTCCTAATACATTGGGTAATTATTATAGCAGTAAAGGTCTCTCTCTGGTACCGGTTACCCTCTGCTACGTATTTCAAACTGTATTTCTTCCATCACCTGCCAAAATGCAATTTCTGATATATCATCCTATTACTTATACTTTCTGAAATGATTATGTGAAAGTTTGAATTGTATTTACTCATCAAAGTGCTTTTCTTTACCAAATTCAGTCAGTGTCTTACTACTTAGTTCATGTTGGTACTTACTGTTAGCAGCACTAAACTCTAAGGAATCTGCCGTCTGTATTAGCAGCAAATCTGAACCCTTCCTGAGAAGTGAGCTTCAAGTCCCACATACATACCTGGAATCCTGGAGCCACCCGCATCCAGGAGGGAAAACCTCCACAGCTGGACAGATTGACAAGGACAGAATAGTCTGAAGTGACGCAGGAAAAATGTGTGTCCAGCCCCTTCAATACACTTAGCCAGGAGCTAGGAGTAGAAGAAACCTGGAGCTGTAGCAGGGACATCAAGCATACGATAAAATGACTTTATTTAAGACTTGTAATACTATAACCGGTAACAATTAGCGTACAAGGAATATAAGGCAAATGTCCTGGTTTTTGGATTTCTGCTAACTCACTGTAAATCACAGTTAGTCTTCAGTAAAATACGAATTTCTTTTGGAGGGTAAAATTGGTCCTGATTTGTAGCTGATGCACTACTGTAAAATACTGTAAACATGGTTGCGCTAACAAGGTAAAATTTTTACCACGAATTTATTCTGTTGGGATGGAACAATAAAGTCACAATTCTGAAAGAGGCCTGTAAATGTTATGTAATATTATCATCATCAATTAGTAAAAGATGCCTTTCCAGTAGCTTCAACTGAACAGATAATGAAGAGGTGGAAGATGGGAGGAGAATTTGTCATTGACTGAGAAACAGGAATGCACTCCTTCCCACCAGTTCCCCAAACAAGGACTTTTTTTTTTAGTGTTCTGGCAGCACGCCAACATGAGCGAGTCAGGCTTTCCGGCTGCCAATTAAAGCAGTCCAGTCCATTTCCTTGCCAAAACGAAGTAGTGGCCCAGTAAAAGTATTCACAGTTCAAACTTTTTCTTCGGAAGAGGCCTAGACTATTGAGAATGATTATTTTTTTCCGTGACTTGAACCAACAAACAAACAAAAAAATCCCCATAAATGTAGAAATGTGATATCTCAATGTATGAATTTAAATAAAACAGTAGTAAAATTTTTAATCTGTAATTTCTTTAAAACAGCATATGCATTGAGATCACTGAGTCATACCTAAACCCCAAATGAAATCTGTGCAAATAACACAGTTAAACTGTATTCAAGACACACTGTCAATCTGTATTCTCACTCAGAAGAGACAGCAGATATGCACAGTTAGTAAAAATGAGAGAAGTGGAAGAATGAGTAGTGTACCCATAGTATTAGAAAATAAATTAGAGTTTAGTTGTCGTAGATTTCTAGAAAAAATGGAAAGACAACATACAGAATCTTCATATTCCATAACAATATGATCTCTCATCTTAAGAAGGCTTCTGAGATACTTATCATGTCTTTATAAATAGGACTTATTGCATCACAGCAAGAAATAATCAGAATCTCATAGTCAGATCAATATCGGTTCAGGGTTTTTATGGTAATGAGGAGAAATGAAAACTTAAAGGGATATGTTGTGTGTTTCTTATGGTACTTGTCATTTTATGATGCATAGCACATTAAAAAGCCATGGATGACATCAAATCCATTTTTAGTTATTCTGAGTCGTCCCTTCATGCTAAGATGAAAAATCTGTAGCCAATATTTGAGTTTTTTCCAGTCCTTATAATCCACAACTTAAATTATATTTTCCTCAGTGATTAATTGTTATAATTAGAAGTAAAAATGTTGATGTAAGTAGACAATAACTCCCTTACAACAGAATGGAGCTAGTCAATTTAAGATGAGAGAAACTCTGGTAATAAACTGCAGATGTTGAAATAAGCTAAATTTTTGCTGAGTGAAGAAGCTCATAAGGAAAAGGTAACACAAATGCTTAATAATGGTGGAAGTGGATTTAACTATTACATAGTCTGTGTGGCAACCTACATGGTTATTTTTGCAAAAGAGTCTATCATTATTCTGGACACAAATACAAAGAAATTAAGCTTGAATAAAAATGCATTGTCATTGTCATTCATGCCAGCTAATTACATCAAATTTATCAAAAATGCTGAAGATGCTATACTGATAGTTTTATTCAATATGTGAATAAACCAGTTGTACAGGTAACATTTGGGTTCATCTGGCTCTAAATTTCACAGTACATGCATTGTCGGTACTTGAGGATTTCCTTCATTTTTCACAATATTTTACTCTTTATCCGTAACATCATGACTGCCAAACCAAAATACATAAAGAAAAAGTTAAGGCAGTATGTTTTAGCATACAAAGTTATATATTTTAGGTCTTCATAGAAAAAGTTTTTTCTTTCTCTGAGTGATTCCAGTGTAGGGCAAAGCTAGTATTTTAGTGTGCATTTCTGTTACAGATACGCTATTTCTAAATATCCTCATTATCTGATGCTTCTTTTTGGAAATTTGCCTCATTTCTGACAAAGATTTTCTAAGTATCAGTTATGAAATCTTTATTTCCTAATAAATGTGGGCTTTTATCTGGAAGTAAATGAGAGTCAAGTTATACAGAGATATATATATATATATGTGCTGATGATCATGGCTTTGAAACGCAAAGCAGAACATTTTAGTTCTGTATCAGTCTATGAAGCTAGTAAGTGTGTTTCTTCTCTCGTTCTTTTATAAATGGAAATGTGTGTTCAGTGGAATACCTAAATATTTGTAATGTTCTTGAAGTTTTTTGTTTAAAAACATACTAGGCTCTGTAAATTCATGGAGCAAAATATACATGCCAATAAATATAGTGTTTGTTACATATAAAAGTGTCAGTATACATATTAATTATAACAATATGGTATCGCAGAAGTGAACTTTATACTTATAGTGATGGGATTTCTGATGATCTATAGGTCCTGTGGGAAGGCTTTTCGCAGTCTCAGACTAACCCCAAGAAAGCTTTTTTCCCTTTTGTGAGAGTTTCTTTAGGTCAGAGGACTACTGTCTAGCTTTAGTCAGTCTTTTAGGTTAGCAGCTGATGTCTTTTTAATATTTGAACAGACTTTGAACATCACTTAAACTCTAGGGGAAGCCACTGTGGCAAGTGGAGTTGTTCAGAGTTAAGAATACACCAACTAAGAACCCTAATGCTAAGAATGCACATCTTGTCAAGGAAAAATACACTATACTAGCCAGTTTTTAGAATGAAAATGTTGTGTCCAATTATTGCATATAGCCCAGCCAAGAAGTAGACGTAATGAGGCTGGGAAATCACTCATTCAGCCATTTTTGGATAACCCTGGTCTGACCTCATGGCTGACCCTGCTTTGAGCAGGAGGTTGAACTAAAGCCCTCCTGAAGTCCCTTCCAACCTGAATTTTCCTATGATCTTACAATCGTCCACCAGGATTGGAAGAAGTTTCCTAGCAACAAGAAATGGAAGGCATTAGCAATGGGTGAAACTTGGCGTCAGGTAAAAATCCAAGAGTACTTCTAATCTATGAATTGAATTGACCAATATTATGTATGTCTCCCTTAAAGCAAAGGAAACTGTACATTCATTGTGAATCCTTTGAAATGCTTTTTCTCTGCTCATCTGTCATGCTCTTCATTCCCCTTCGCACAGCTCGCTCTCTCTTTATTTCTGATCTGATTTCATTCATTGACTGGCTGGTAGGTGATATTGATATAGCTGTAGGTGGTGATGGATAGGTAGCACTGTAGCATCATCAATATACTGCTGGTCCTTCCTTCTGTGATATTTCTTCCAGATCATTCAATGGGTGCATGCAGAAATGAGAAGAAACATAAAGTTGTGGGACTTTGTGTATTGTCTAGTAACAGAGGGAGGCACGTTGAGGAATGACTTACTCCATTTTAGTAAGTTAACTGGGAATTCATGCATCTCTCTTAAGCGGGATAGCCATTATTTATAGTCAATAGTATTATGAATTATGGCAATAACATTAATGCTGTGGAGACATCCTAAGATTAAAATGAATGCCTACCGCTGTCCACTGGTAGAGAAAATTATGTGGCAGTGCCACTGTCAGCTCCACAGCCTGTCCCATTTGTACTGAGCCTGTAACATTATTCATGAGATCCACTTCTTTTGGCTTTTCAGCAAGCTGTCCAGGAGTTCATGTGAGAGAAAAGGAAGGTTAATGCTGAGCAACAGATAACATGAATTAGTATAATCTCAGTGCATTTTTGCCAAACTTTCATTCTGGCATTCCTTCATTTTTGAAAGAGAAAGGGAAACTTTTTTCCTGAAATAATATGTTCACTATTCTGGTCAGTACTGACAATTGATAAGTATCACTCAAATGTAAAGCAGAAAGACACTAGTGAGATTGACAAATATTGGACTGAAACCCTTTTGTTGCACAATACTACCTGAAAAGTGAATGTGAGGAACTGTGAAAATGTTAGATCACAGATAAACAATTTTTTGAGAAGTATTCCTCAACACTTGTTCACTGTACTACTTAGAACAGAGTAATAGTTCACATAATGGTGGATGTTTGGCTCCGGTGCAAGCTGGGACTTGCCATGATTGACAGAAAAATATATTATGAATATCTCCTTGATATAGACCTTGCCAGGTGCAATGGAGGCTGATAAAAAATAAACTTGGCCTATAATGAAGCTTCAACACAGCCTTTGAGAAAATGGCTGCGTCCTTGCTTCTATGTTCTGCTGTTTGTGCACAAATTTGCTGCATTTTCTCTTCAGTGCAGAATATCAGTAAATAAAAAATGCCTGCTTATGAAATGCCACAAAATGCATACAAAGTGGTTCACAGAGTGATGGCTGAGGCCACTGTACAAGAGTTAACCTTATTCAGTAGGTTCTTGCTCCTTAGTTTATGGGTTTAGTGCTGTTTATGTCTAGCAAGCAAAAGAATGTGTAGGAATTGGGGATTTCTGGTCAGGCCACAATCACTAACTGATTTTCTTGTCATGGACAAGGGTAATCTTTGGCCACTATTTTATTAAGAGAATAATCTGTTTAAAAGAGCGGCTGGATTGTAATGTCCTGAATCTTGATCTCTACGCTCAGCATTTGATACAGAGTTCAGCTGTGCGTGCTTTGAGTCAGAAGTTAGTTTGTAAAGTCGTAAGATGTCAAGCAAGGAAATAAGAATGCAGATGCGTACACTTCTTGAGAAGTCCTGTTTGTTTGCACAACCAGACAGCTCCTTAGCACTGGTATTCTGAGTGACACAGAACGCTCGTGGCTAAAGGTGCATGTGATTGGATCGATGATTTGATATTACTGATTTGAATGCAAAGGATGCATGCTTTCATGTAGAGAGCAAAGCGTGGAAGTATTAAAACTGTATAGAAGATGTTGGAAATGCCTCTGCCTTTTTTNTTTTTTTTTTTTTTTTCCAAAACTTTCATAGGAATATTTAGGTAAAAATACCTGATGTCTCAACCTGATCTTGCTGCAGCAATTTTACCTTGTCTACCTCAGTGTGAGATCAGGGTTATTTCCTGGGTTTGTAAGTCCCCCCTAACCACGTAAAGGTATGCAATAAGTTCTTGAATAACCAGCCCAATTTCTGTTCTTGCTTTTTCTATATGATTGTTCTGCTCTTCATAAGTATTGAAGAATCATCATGGATTGAACTATTTTTTTTCACTTTAATTGAAGAAAATTTGAAGTTTTTACTAGCAAAGCAGTAAAATAGTGCATTTTTGTTAGAACTTCATAGGGAAAAATTAGAGTCACAACATCAACTTGCAAATAATTTTATGACAGAAATTTAAAACAGACCAAATATTTTGCTTTGGATTGCAAAATGATTAACCCAAACTTTTCATAAAGCCTCAGATTATGTTTTGGAATTTGAAACATTCCTAATGTAGACTTCATACTTATTTAGATTTCTGTTATGACTTGTGATGTTGCCAACTCACTATGAATTTAATTATGTCAAGTCCAGAAATAATATTATTTTTCCAGCCACAGTGCTACCAGTCAATCTCCTTGTTTTAAAAATCATTCCCATCTTCCTGTCATTATCCAGTAAAGAAATGGATAGTGTCTTAATGCCTTGAAGAGTAGCTTTCAGGTCATTCGATTGTTCTTCAAGTTCTATATAGTTAGACTATACCAACCCAGCCAGAAATGTCAGAGGAACAGGTGTATCAAAGTCTTACTATTAACCTGCCTGCACAGTGCAGAAGTATTTTGGGATGGATGAGACTGTGTTGAATCAGGATAAAAAGTTCAAACAGCCTCTACAGAAATCAGCAACTTTAAGTAACTTATTTTAGCATGAGAGAGAAAACTTGCCATAAAGCAGAATTCCATAGAAACATACCATTTGTGTATCTTACAAAATAAAATGTGTAGCATACTGTGGACAAAAGACCGGTGTACATGCCAGCACTGTTTGTTTGAGTTGGGTAGCCAATGTCTTAAACTTTTCTGTGTTGACCCTCCCACAAAATCTTCGAACAGTTATAGATTCATTGGTTTCAAATGTTCACCTAAAGTGCAAAATGTTGGAAGGTAGGTGGCAATATCTTTGGGATCAAGGAGGGCAAGTCAGAAGAAAATTTGATTATGTGGAGTGTCTCAGCTCCACATTTCCTTGCTCATAGGAGTGGCTTATGTTCTGTGCTGCACATGGTACGCTGGTGGCACGTTTGCCCCTTCATTATATATCTGCTGAACTGTTCTTTGGTTTTATATTTGGTAATTAATAGCAATATTAGTATATTAAATACAATCTAGACGATTAACATCTCGAGTGCAGGACCTTGTATGTGCCCCCGCAGTTCTTGTGTGTTTAGATCTCGGGTTCAGATTCATTTCTAGTGCAGCGTCCTGTGGGAATGAGTTGTGAGCTGTCTTGTTTATCCCTGGTTTGATCCCTTTTTTCTCCAGTGTTTCTACAACAGTAATGGCGCATGGTTCAGACATTTTGAAGCAGTCAGAATATGTTTTCTCTTAGCCTGTCTTGATGGATGTTCACTTTTGTTTTTTTCCCCAAACCGTATTGTCTTCTTCCTTCAGCCTCTGTAGAACTGTTGGTTGAATATCATGCCCCTTTTACTTCATGAAAGATATGAAAACGTGTTACTTCTCATCAGGAAGCAATGATTGTATTATACATATAAAGATGGATATGTAGCAAATATTCATAGAAGACAGCTGCAAGCTAAAAGATGTTACTCCCAGATCAAAAGTTTCTTGATTACATCACCGTAACCAAAAGATCAAAGATAATGTGATTTAATTTGATCACTGAGTCATCCAAATAAGCATGGAGCTCTATTGCCAGTTTTTCTGAGGTAGCAGATTGCAGTTGGTATTTAATCAGGAAACGTATTTTAAAATAATGCCCATAATAACATTTTAAAGTATTAAAATAACCTCTGTAGTTTCCTAGGGTTTGATGGAGTCTAACCGTTGGCATAATGATGTTTTACTGAGGCTGTTCCTAAGATATTTGCAAGCACCTCGCTGAAGGGTGTAGGTGTGGTGAGTCACCCATTCAGCACGCAGCTCCCATTCATTCATTCCCACGTTGTAGCCTCCCTGATTTTGCATAACCTATGCAGCGTTCTGCTGTCAATCAATCAACCTCGGTTTTGTACAGTGAACTCTCTGGCTCTCTGTTGCCTTGAATGAGTGGTGCCATTCATTCACAGCATACTTTTCTGCACATACCGTTCTAAAGCGAGGATCAAGCGGTTGGCTTTTAGTGTGCAAGGATTATCCTCCAGATAAGAGGTGGAGGAGAAGAAGCAAGCGGACTAGTTAATTTCACCTCTGCTACTACAGGCCCATCAGCTAGAAGCAATGAGTTTTTCACCGGGGAGCACGCAAGAGGGAAGGCAGAGCAAGTGTAATCATATTAATCTGCCACTTTTTCATGCCATGCTCCTGTATAAGGGAAAGCAATGTTGACTTTTTGGTCTTCCAGGTATTCAGAAGTTATTAAAACATTGCCCTACACATTTACATGTTTTCTTCTGGAAGAAACCAAGATTAAAGTTTTTACCTCTGGTATTTTTTAAAAGTTCTTGGATACTGTCATCGTTGCTACAGCTGTTATCGCTCCTAGCCACGCTCAGCATAGCTCAGGTCCTGTCACAATCTGGAAGTCCTCCAGGGGAATGCAGGGTGGGATCCTCAAGCAAAGGTAGTAAGGGTGAGAGAAGCAAGAAGCTTCCAGAAAAGGACTGTGGCAACAGAGGAACTGATCACCACCCATTGGAGAGGAGCAGGCAAAGTGCTCCCGCACGCTGCTATTTGTAGCCTGGGAAGGGAAGGGGGGTCGAGTATTAGAACGGATAAGTGTGTAAAACGGGGTGATTCGCCCTTCCTACCAAACACAGAAGTGCACTGACTGTTGATCCCACAGGGTCCATTGTTTGAAGTTTAATATTCCGCATAAAATTTACCTGATTTACAAGCAAAAAATCTCTGCTTCGTCTGCTATGGCAATACAAGATAATATCTCCTAGCTGATGGGAAGATCTGTGGGATTTGTGAATGCCTTCTCTGATGCCTTCTTGATGATCAGCATCATCTTCTAGCTTATCCCCTTAGTGAAAGTTATCATTACTGAAACTCATTGCTTATTGAAACATCAGATAAGGTATAATTTAGTGTACCTCTCTGACTGACTATAATTTTTAATCCTTGTGATTCTTTAAAACTAGCTAAAGCTCGTCTCTGATTGTAGCTGAGTACTGTGACTAAGCAAGATCTAAAATGTTGGGAAAGTATCTTTCTTAATTTCAGTATGTTTATATGCTGTTATTTGGACCGTCTACCCAAACTTTATGGATACCTACTAATTTAAGAATTAGTTTCTTCCATTTCCTTAGATCTCTAATTCTATAACATGGGTTTTAAAAGTTAACAGCATTATATGGTTCTCTTCTGTTTGGAATTTATAAGGAACACTCTAAATACAGATATAGATAGATGGGTAGATAGATACAAGTTGCATAGCTAATCAAATGTTACTAATAAAAATATTCATAATTCTAATTATATTATATGTCAACAGCTTGTGTTAGCAGTTAAGTATGAGGCTCTCCAGTAAGCTTCTGTTTCTCCCAACAACATCTCCCAGCACAGCTGGATGGTAAAAAGAGGGTGGAAGAATCTCTGGTGCACTAGAGAAAGTTGAGATACCAGGAGCAATGTCTGTGCAATGGTCTTTATGTGGTGGTGTCTTACGGCACTTCACTATGGCAATGCAAATATACAAGGCAGCTAATATAAAGTGGAAACTCATTTTTGTGGATGATGACTAAAAATGATAAATTCAAAAAAAAATTACATTGAGAGGTAAATTTTTGAGTGTAATTATATTACCATATGCTGGTTTACCTATCTCTGTGGATATTTACACTTCAAAGTTCAGATCTCCTTCCAGTTACTCTGCAGCTAACTCACCGTTTACACAGTAAGGGCTATAAAGTAGAGTTTTTCTGGGTAATGAGGTTACACTGACAGTTTTTTCAGTGATCTTGAGCTTCAGTTTTTTATTAAATGAAAAATCAGGAACAATTCTCAACATTAAAATACACTTTCTTACTAAGTGGAAATGAAACTATAGGATTTTTTTTCACCTGCATGTCATTATAAAATTTAACTTTTTCATAATCCTTTTTTTTAATAACATTTTGATCGCATACATGTAGATATTATATATACATTATATATACTCTTTGTATTTTGCTATGTAATGTCTGAACTGTAAACTTTGATACATTGTTAAGCAGTTGTCAGCAAAACAATGGATTTAATATTCTTTGTTTAAAAATATTCATACCTGTTGTTGAATGAGACAGTCTATTCAATCTTATAAATATCATATTTAATAAAGAACAATCCACAGCAAAGAGAAAAAATGTCTTTATCCATAAGCAACCAGATGAGAAATGGATTTTTATTCAGTCAAATCCTTTTAGTCAATGAAACAGCACTTTCATGCATACTGCACTCAAGTGATAATTAATATAGTCTAATTCCGGACATGATGCCCGAATTGATGTACTGTCATCAATACCCCATGTTAAAATCAAACCTTGACAGGGACTTAACACCCTGGAACAGGTCATCATATGATAATACTCTTTTTTCCTTTCAGTATTTGTCTTCAACCAAGCAAAGTATTACAAGATGGGGGGAAAAAAAGGGAAATAATTACAAATGAAGAGTGACGCAGGCTGTGAATAGAACATATGTTAGGCTAGGCAGAGGCAGCAGTGAATTATATCATTTCATGATGAAGTGGCAGTGGGGCTGAACGGACCTATTTTAAACCTTGATGTATTTTATCTCTACTGTATTTGGACTGTCATCTTTGGAGAAAGACTTTGTGTAATTGAGAGTCAGCTCCAATCTGCATGACTTGAGCATGAAGTGTAAGCCAGATGAACAGTGTTATGGAAGAAAGGGAAGCATCTAATAAGGTGTAAATGAGTAATAACCTTTATACCTCAGACATTTAAATGTGTTCTATGACATACAATGTTTAATGGTATTAATTTCACAGTACTATTAATAATATAAACAACGTTTGAAAATATGTAACAGTTTATTTAATTTTACTTTGTTATTTTAATAAAATCTACATATTTATGGTGAAGCCATCCTTTGTCACACTGAATGTACAGTTATAAAAGAACCAATTTTTCCTTACATAATTTTTATGATTCTAGTGTATTTTTGTTCTTGAATTCAACGTTCATCTCCATAGGCTGAGATTATCATTTTGGAGTTATTTGTTAATTTTGCAGGGAATTTGTTTTGATGATGTCTTTATCTGTAATGCCACAAACAATTATGTCTCTAAAAGAGTCCTCAAGGAGTCTGTCTTGTGTATCTTTTGCTTTTATTGTAGTAAAAAATTCAATTTTAAGAAAAATAAGTGTTTTACTTTTCAGGTATTGCCCAGCAAGGAGTTGGTGTTTTGATAGTGTACAGTACATAATCGAGGCTCAATAGTGATTATTTAGGAAGAATTTGTGGTAGTTCTAATAAAACCTTAATAAGTCTTCCAGCAGGTTTTGCTTTCTGATGTAGAAGAGCATGTCAATGCTGTACAGCATATCCAGCACAACTCAAGAAGCATGTTACAGACTTACTCATTTGAATTTAATTATATCCAACCTTTTTGGGGGATCTAGTTTTGTTAGAAAGATTCTTCAGACAGTTCATCTCTGGAAACAGAATATTTTTTTTTATTTTTACAGTTATGGGTAAGGACAAGTGACAGCTTCTGCTGTGCAAGCTACTTGTTCTGCATAAACCATTTTTTTCTTAGGTCACTGTAGAAGTGTAATGAGCATTTTACAATCTCTTGTGCATCCTCTGCATAGTTAGCCAACAGTGTCAAGGTTAGAATAAATGTTATTAACACTCTTCCTCTCGTGTTAAAAAATAGCTATGCAGAAGAAACAGAAAAAAATAGGCATAATAATGCGGGATATAAACCTTTGTACTGGAGAGAACGCTTATCTGTTAGCCAGATTCACATTGACCAATACCTGTATGTAGGGCATCCTCATAACCCAACAAAGTCCGTGTGGGGACGGGACAGGTCTGCCTGCGTAGCTTTGATAGCAGGATTGGGGTCACAGAGGTTTTGGAAGGAGTTTTTTGTCCTCATAAAAATGGGTTATTGCAGAAATTCTTTTAGATTGCCGTCATAGAAAAAAAAATCCTTCCTACCATTGGACTGGAGATCTTAATATGGTAGCATTTTTGTATAGCTCTAACATGTTAAATAAAATATTTTACTTGAAAAGTCTGCGATATCTGACCAAAATGATAGTGACCAGACTATCTTTTCTTTATTCCTTGCTTTCGAATTATTTTATTAAGTCCGCCTCATGTTTCCCCTCACAGTTTTAACTCTCTACACCTAACTTCTCTTAGCAGTCTGTAGATATTGCATCTGTTAATGTTGTTATACTATTTTAGGTATGAATAAGTAATTTCTCGTGAATAAGACACTATGACACAGGACCATGTAACATCTTCACATCACTTATTGGGATAAACTGCGTAATGATCTACCATGAGAACAAATAGGTAACTCTTTTCCAGCACATGTAAGAGACTGCGGCGATAAAATTAAGCAGCTGTAATGATAATAAGCTTGCTTAAAAACAGAGCAGAAGGCTCAAAGTGAACAGGAGAAATGAAAGCTGAGGAACATTGATAGAAGTCATAGAGGCGACTAGAATTTAAAGCTGTTTTTTGGCATCAGTTCACTCTGCCCTGTGTACTACTTGTGTTTCAATTTCCTTCATACTGATGATCCTGTTGACCTTTTACTGTGCAGCTTTACACTCTCATTTTACTACTATTTTAAGACATTGCATGTGGTTCTTGAATAGCTTTCTATTGACTTAAAACTATGTATGCATGCATACATGCATATATATACACACATGTATTTAAAGAAGTTAGTAATCTAAAGAAGTTATCTGTTATAGAGACCAAACTTGTTCCTTTTGTACTGCATCTCTATACAATTCCACTGTGAAAATTCACTTGAGTCAGATAATCTTCTCGCAACCCAAAAAGCAAGATGATTTCTGGATGAGGAGAAAAGAGTAACATTATCAGAGTCTGCAAGGTATGGAGCTTGGGCAAATAAAGAGTGTAATTCTGCTTTAAAACAGCAATAAGTGTTTGTGTCTACAGAGCTGAGAAACTTTTCTAAACTACTGTTTACCAGTAGAGGAGGAACAAGACAACATCAATAAAGCTATTAAAGTAGCAAGAAAACCTGTTCACAAATAAACTCAAGGTAATGTAACATCAATATAATTTGATCATATTTGTGGAAAATTTATGGTTTTGAAACTTCTGAACGAAATGTCAGTTCCAGATGTCTGGTGATAAAACCTGGTGCATCTTTTTCTTTACATCAGTGATTTCTGGTTGAGATTTCCCTCGGTGTGTTCTGTTTCTTTCATGTCCCATGTGATGTGAAGCTCACTGTGTCCACCCTGGTTCCCACCCACCTCATCTACTGTCTTATCTGGCAAATGTCATATGTGCGAGTTTGATCTTGTGGGTGGAGATGTCCCTGTGTGTGGCCACCACGTTCTCAAAGGGATTATCGTGTTGCAGTTAGAGTGCACAGTCTTTTTTAGGGAAAGGGGTTTATAGAATCAGAAGTATCTTGGGGCACTGTGGCCCACTAGGGCTTAAAATCCATAACAGAACGTCACAAATTTGTTGGCTCCAAAACAAAGTCAACTAAGTTGCTGAGCAGACTGGTGAGACTTTTGCTGGTCAAACTGGAGCTGTCATCTTCCTGAAAACTGTTACACAGTTCACAGTGATTTGGACAAGTGTCTCTGTGGGTTCAGTTCCTATGAAGAGAAGAAAACAGGTGGTAAATTACAACTTTGTTCTTTTTTCCTCCTGCTTTTATTTGCCTTTTAGAGGTCTTATAGTAATATGGCCATGTCCTGAGTTAAAAGTTGGTAACTTGTGGAGTCAGAATGAGAGTTACATATTTTTGACTTATTATGAATATCTTAGTTTGATTTTCACATAGTGAATTGTAATAGTTTTATTTTTTAAAAAAGCACACATTTAGTGTAAAAATCTGTTTGAGAAAATGCATAATGGTGGCTACATGGTGAGTTCACAGTTGAGAATTAGGTGTTCCTTTTATCTGTCTGTACATCAGTTTGTGATTTTCCCTGTGAATTTCACCCTGAAGAGTGGAAGAAGTTTGACAGTCAGTGGCAGGCAGATTAGTAGCAGTGCTATTGTCTGTCTGGAAATACACACAGCTCATCGATTTAGAACGGGACTTGTAGAGTAAAATCAAACCCACTCCTCTCTACCTTAAATTTTTCAGAAAAAAAAATAACAATTAAACAATAAAAACCCAGAAGAGTGACATTTTACCCGGAGAAAGTGTACAAATGAGCTGTGCTTCCAAATGTTCTTTGGATTACTTTCATGGCTTGAGATTTACATACTCTGTAAACACTTGTATCCTTCCTACTAAACTTCAGATGCTGCAATTGTATTATTAATATTACTACTAATAGTGGTGAAATTGGACAAGAGGCAAATTACAGCTTATTAATATGTAATTTTTAGATTCTAGATGTGGTGACTTTTAACCAGTCCACAAATTTTAGTATTAGTAATTGAGAAATATATTTGTGTTATTTTTGTTTTTACAAATCGGTTGGTTTTTACATGAAAAATTTTAGAGAAGTTTAGTATTTTATAAGACCTTTTTTTTAACATTTACCTCCCATCATTTTGAAACTTGATAGCAGCAAAGCTCTGAAAATATTTTTGCATTTTCATTATTTTAATTTATAAAGCTTGAATTCATTAGTATATAACATAGTCTTTCTGAAGTTTTTTAAGGGATGCAGTAGTTTTGAAATTGTTATTGAATTCTAGGAGCTAGAAGCAAAATTGTCCATCCTATCAATAAAAATGACAAATGTGGTACATCTATAAATAATAGCACACTGTAGCTCTCCCAGAAATGTTTGTTACAAAGTTTGATAATTCGAAATAAACTTGGAGAACTTTTTTTCTGTTGAAAAAGTAAAATCAGAATATAGAGCATCAGGGAAAAATATTTACAAAAGAAAAATAAGAAAACAGATCCATGATCTCTGCCTTTCTCTTCTATCATTAAAAAAAAAGCAATTTCACAAAAGAGCAAGGATAGGAATACTTTTCCTGCAAAAGTTTTAATTGTCCAGTTTTAAGTGTGCTCCATTGTCTGCACATATCAGTCAATGAATAAATAAAAAGAACAATTAAACATCAGTGTTTGTTCACAAATTAAATCTTGTCTGGCTAGCTGTGAACAAGGAAGTAGAACTGTAGTGTAAGAATAGAAAACTCTTTTGGGGATTGACCTTGATAGCACAGTACATCATGATGATGATGATGATGAACCTCTACCACACTTCTTTCCAGAAACATATTTTTTTTCACCTGTATTTCTGGCAGCTATCACAGAGAAAGATTTTACTTTTATTTATATTTTATTTTTCATATACCCCTCTTTATCCATACCCTATGCCCCTATTGCGTTAATGGAACGCAAGAGCCTATTCTGTACTTGTGTTTATAACAGGGCTACCCTTCCAGACTCCAGTACTGTAGAGCAGCTGGAAGTGTTAAGTGGCCGTCTGTATCAGTACTCCCATCTTTTTAGCATTAAAATTAATTTTCCTCATCTTGGCATATAAAGAACCCAAGTGTGCCCCTTACCTCATTACCTGAAATTTTACAGTGACACCAACAGCGGGGGACGTGGTGGAGCAGCTTTTTGGATATCAAAAGTAGAAGCTCTGGGGGTATTCGCTTGAGTAGACACCGCAGCTCTTGTAGGCTTTAATAGGTTCTTCCATCATGACTGCTGATGGCTGGAGCAACGTGGATGGATACCATCCAGGTTTTTCTGTCGCTCTGATAGCTTGCAATTTTCATACCTAGGTAAGAGAACAACTAGACACGCATCTGAAGTGTATACTTGGTACATAGTACTAATCAGCAGTCTTGTTGACTGTCATAGAGGAGGCTGAATAACAGAACATGTTTATTTATGTATAGTGCAGTGTAGTGACACAAGGTAAAAATGAAAGTATTTTGTTGACTACCTTAGCTGCTGTTCCAGTAATGCACTTATTTTTTTGCATGAATATTGATTTTCAGTTTGGGAAACACACTGAGCTCTATAAAATCATCACTCCTGAGCATTATATTTTTATAGAAGGCAGTGTTTAGATATGGGTAGACATAATTAGATACGTAGGTGGGGGGAGGGGTTGGATCCCAGTTGGATGCAAGCGTGGAGTGATGCTCAGGTGCTCAGGCTGGGGAATTTCTGGATATTAAGGGAAATGGGTAGTAGGCACGTGGCCTTCCTTGAGAAGAAAGTGGGAAACAGGTATTTTTATTATACTTGCTTTCTTTTACTTTCACTAAGCTTTCTTAGTTCTGAGCTATGAACAGGACCTCTGGAAAATTTCAGATCTTTTCAATTTACAGATAAAATTTTCCTTGAATTCCTAACAATGGAATAATTTTTTGATAGCACTAACAAAAAGCTTCTGAAGTGACTAAGTCAATTTTGAAACAGAACTTTGAAAAGAGGTGGTTGCAGGTATTATTAGAAGCAAGAAGTCGAAAGATTAAAATAAGGCCCTAAAAAGAGAAACAGAGGAAGACAATACTCTAAAAAATTAAAAAAGGTTGTAGAAAAAAATTAATACCAAGGATAAATTGGCTGGAGTATGAGAGGAAAGCCACAGTGGAAAGAAAATTACAGAATGAACAATCACACAACAAACTGTATATTTTCACTTTGCCAAATCGGTGTCAGTGAGAACCTTCCTTGGGCTCTTCTGCCAGGCTCTGCCGAAAAGATGGAACTTCTCAGGCTCAGAGGTGTGCCATAGGATAGTTATGTGAAATCATGTTAATTTCCTTCTAAACAAAATCAGCATGATTTTTTCAATAACCAAAGCACTACGGTCTGTCATATTGCCAGTGGAGATGAGGGGGTAGGTTTACAGACAGTAGAATTGCACTGATACAGAAAGTTAAACTTATGGGATCAGGGATGGAATCCTAACATCATTGACATGAGTAGCTGTTTTGACTTCAATGGTTTTGGGATTCATGTCTTTTGAATACCATAGAGGAAACTGATCTGATAATTATGTCTTTATATGACCTTCAGGGTAAAATACTTGTAGTTAAATATTTTAGACAGGTTTATCGTTTTAAGACTATATTGTTTATATTTAAATATATATTAATAATTTATTTTTAAGATATTTCTTTACGATGTTTGGCGATATTACCTTCGCATGTAGTCACAAAATTACAATTTTTTATTGTTAATACATACATAAAATACTGTGAAGCTATTGTTTGAAACTGTTAGGCCATTTTGAACTATTCTGTTAGACGGAGATCCTAAATTTGTTATTGAGAAGTTGAACAATATCAATAGATACAGCTGCCTCTAAAACAGGTTCATATTTTAGAAAAATGTTTTCTTTAAACATGAGAGCAGTCTTTGAGAAAGCAATGTTAAAGAAAAGAAAAACATGAATTAAGGAACTTTAGAGAGTACTTTAGTTAATTGTATAATTGTAATCATCATAATTTAGTATAATCATATTTAGATTTGTTTAGTGCAATGATTAAAATTGAAATTTCTCTTGAATGTATTTGGCATAAAATAAGCTCAAAATTTATGAGGGAAGAAAGGAACAGAAATAATTGGATTCTTTGATAGGAATTTAGTCCTGGAAACTGTCTGTATATTCTTTTTTAATTTTTATTCTTATTATAGGTAGGCACTCTAATTAAAGTCATTTCATCTACTCACATGATTAAAAATAGGTGTTTAAAGCCTAAAGTTCAATTTTCAGTACATGGTTTTGTATATTCCTTACGTCAGTTGGTAATTTTACAACCATCCAAAATATGCAAGAGCTGCACAAAACACAGTTAATAGTGCTGGAAGGACATGTAATTTTTTTTTCTTTTTAGGAAAAAACATAGAAGCTTCTATTTTGCTTTTAGTATGTTCAATGACTTTGTTACCAATAGGGGGAGGAAACAATTATAGAGATCATTAAACTGAAGAATAAACAGTAGCCTCTGTCCTCTAAACACAGTCTCCGACTGACTCAGGTATTCGCAGAACCAAGATCTTATGACAGAGCAGACATTATCATCGAACTCTTCATTATTTTATATTTTTTGAATGAAGCTACAGACAGGATTTGGAAAATTGAAATATCTTAATGTATTTTATGCATAAAGTACTGTGAAATGCATACAGGATTTTCCCTTCATTTTTGCTTTTTGCCTTGGTTGTGTATTTTAACTAAAGTCCATTGAAATGGGTAGTAATGTCTGATTAATAATTGGTTGTTTAACTCACAACCATTATTGTAGAAACCTCTCCCTGATCTCAGATGCTCAGGCCTTGTCCCCAGCTCTCCCAGCCGTACCTGCTTTCTCTGTCACTTGTAATGACAGTCAGTCAAAAATGATGGCTAAGGTGGGGCTATTCTTTTAAAATTAAAAAAAAAAAAAAGTGATAAATGAAAGAGTAACACAGTTATCAGTATGGTGATGTGGCTCAGATAGTCCACGGACTTACTTTCACTGTTAATGTCATCTTTTTTCCCCCCTCGAATTCCTCAGCTCCTCTTGTAATCAGCCTGTATTGTGGCTGGCGTTATAAACATATTTAGATGTCAGATTACCATTGAAATACCTGAATGCTGTTAAAAGTGTGCATCAGTTTCTCTGTGACATAAATAATGTCTTCCTACAGCTCTCAAGCAGGAGCAGAAGCTTCTGGGTAAGACTTCTAGGCAGATACATAGTAGTACTAATACTAGTAGTAGTAGTAATAATAATAATAACCTAATGATGTGGAGTGTTTACGGTATGATTTTTTTTAGTCACACAGTATGCTACGAGATCTCTCTTAGTAGATCACTTTAAAATGACATAATTCCATTGTAAATAAATCATTATCAATGTACACCACAGTATTCAGTTCTAGATAGACAGTCTTATTAGCCAGGGTCGTGAAATAAGCTTTCCCAAGTTTTCTTTCAACTCTCTTTCTTATGTTCTGTTGAAATTAGACTTCTATACATTGATATGTATTTAATAAGAACATTGCTTTTTTTTTTTTCCTGGTACATTTCCAGAGCTCTAGCATGCAGTGAAGGTTTTATAGTCAGTGTGCAGTGCAGCAGATGTCATTCCATTTGCCTAAGTCCTGCTGACATTTGGAGTTGTGGATTAATTGAGCTACAGAATGAAATTTAATTAAAATTAAATACAGACTTGGCCATTGTATCTGTTCATTTTTTACACTCTAGTGTGTACATTTGCAGTCAGCTCCATAGTTAATTTGTTTAATCAGGATGCTGTGTGGGAGAAGCTGCACTTTGTTTTAAGCTAAAATTGTGGCAGATGCCAAGTGGAGCATCGTTTCTATAATTTCGTGTGATACATGTCATGTAAATTATGCTATTGATGTGCCTCAGAACAACCTGAAGGGTGCTGAGTATTGAAGTTATTGAAAAAGAAAAGACTATATAAAAGATGGGTTTTGGTTTGTGTTTTCTGAGGTAAAGATTTTGTTTATACTGATATTTTAAGTACTCTGCTAATTTAGTTAGCTGAAGAGGAAATATATTGGAAGTGAAAGAATTACAAAAGCGCAATTTATTTCTCTCATAAAATGCCATTGTCAGGATTGGTTTAGCCTTGAGATAGACCTGTAATGGAAATGTCAACAGAAGGCATTAAAAAATGCCAATACTTGATTGTAAGTATTTTTTTCTTAATAATTGAGTAGATATATATGTGGGAAGCATTCAAAATTTTTTTCTTCTCTCTGACCATATTAATAGGTAGCAAACACTAGGTAAAGTAGAAGTAACACTGGAGGGAATATTTATGGATTCTCTCTTTATGCATTTAATTTAGGTCCATCTGGAAACACTTACTTCTTCTCCTTTATATGTAGGTAGCACTAATTTTAGGTATTCTGACTCAATCTAAATTGGATGCCTAAAGCAGCCAAAGTAGATGGTACAAATACCTCTCCATGTATTAAAATAAAGAAGACATTAGTAGATGCCACCCTGCATATTGCATAATAAACTTAGTGCCACATTTCTACTGTGAAAATTGAGGACATAAAGTCTCTCATTTATAGTTTATTGAATGAACAGACTTCTTAAAAACGGGGTCTGTTTTCTTCCACTTTGTCCCTCATGACTACAATGAAAATTGTTCAGGCGCAGCACGCTTTTCAAAAGCCAATTGAAATATCGAAATATCCAAGGATATTCACTCAGTTTCCAACAACCTTTGGCTCAAGGCTTCCTTTAAACAGAGGAAGTGTCTTCACATTTAATATGTAATGAAGGATTTATCTTCTGTGAACTTGTGTGGTCTCCACTTGTGACCACATAAACTTTAAGCATGCGCAGCAATGCATAACTTCACTGCATGTTGCGTGAAGAAACCCTCTTATTGTTTCTTTTTAACCTGCTGCTATCTCTTTTCCAGCCTGAGCTCATCCCACTTATTTTTGTACTTTATTCAATTCTATTTTATCTTTCTTTTTTTTTTTCCCCCTAAGATAGAGGGATGGTTGAACCAGAAATGCATCTGGTATTCAACATGGGAGCAAACCATGGATTTACATCCATTGCATAGTATAATACTTGTATTTATTTTCCTGCTAAATCTAGGTGCCTAAATTGCAAGTCTGCTTCCCCGCCCACCCACACCCCCCCCCATTTCTAGTTGTCACTGGACTTGCATTTTCCCAGAACTATTTAAGGCTGCAAGATTGTATGCACGTTGGTAATAACCAGCTCAGAGCCCATCATTTTACCGGCACAGTTAGGATTGAGATTCCCTTGTTCATCACTTCGCTTTCGTCTTTGCTGAATTTCATCTACCATCTTAACATCCAGTAGTTCAGAGCCATAAGGGCTTTCTTGGCGTTTGCGCCATCAGTTCTTGACTTAAGTGTGTTCTATCATCAGCAAACTTTGTCATCTCACCGCTCACTCACCCTTTTCTCATCATTTATGAATAAGTTAGACAGTGTGGGTCCTTGTGGAGTTTCTCTGGCATGCACCATGCAAACTGCCCATCCATCCTTACTTGTCCCCTGTGTTTTAACCAAATTTATCCATGTCACAACCCTTTCTTTTCCACCATGACTGCTTAGTTTCTTTACAAGGCTTTGGTGAAAGGCTGTCAGAAATTTTTTGCAAACCCGAGCAGACTATATTGAACACATCTCCTTTACAAACTGTTGATACACGTGAATTCCCTTTACCAGGGGCGGTCTGACTCTTACCTGGTATAGCAATTTATCTCTCTGTACACAAGGTCTGTTCTGTACTTTAATACCCAGTAACTGGCCTGGTGCACTCTTGAGTCTCGCTTGTTTGCAGATGCTCCCTGGAACACATTTCAAAAATGGGTGGCACATTTACCGCATTCCAGTCCTTAATGAAGTGGTTTTAAGTGGTAGGTTGCACACTACAATTAGTGGTTCAGCTGTTACATTCCTGAGTTCCTTTGAAAGGGGGGGTGTCCCTCTATTTGTCCCATAATGTTTTCTACTGACATTCAATGTGAAATAGATTTTCTGCTGAAACCTTTATTAAGAAAGCTTCAAGTGTAAGAACTTTCTAAAGTTTTCCACAGTTTATTCAGAAGAAGAAAAAAAGAACAACAGCAAAAAACCTGTGACACTTGAGTACTGATGGTCTTCTAGCTGTGCGAACATTCAAGCACAGTTCCTGCTCCTGATGCGTTTGAAAACACATTATTGTATTGTAAGCTTTTAACACCTTGTGTGGGTTGTTACTCAAACGTTCTTCTGGACTGTCTCACCGTGTTTATGTAGCTAACCTACCACAGTTTATGATACTCTCTATTCTCAACTATCAGAATGATACCATCTTGCTTTTATAACTTCCTTTGCCCTCCTGTCTAATTATTTTAAGTTCTTCATGCCATATCTCTTCTCTGAAGTGACCATTTGCTTCCTGCCTCCAACACGACGCCCCTTGTCTTTGCACTGCCTGCAAGTGTTTAACTCTCTCTTTACTGCCTCTCTTGGGGATATAATCCTTTCCGTCTTCACACATAGCAGAGCTGCAGCATTGCTGAAGTTGAGCACAGCTTTTTGAGGTGAGGCACAGTTGCATGGTTATTTGGGGGGTTTGCCCAAGAAGGTTGAATTCTGGTGCATTGTCGCTGCTGTTACAGAGTGGATTTTTGACAATAACATTTCAAATCAAGTCTGTTGTTCTGCTCAAAACCAAGTCAAAGGTTGTTTCTTCTCTCATGGGCTGCTAAGCAGACTGCTCCATCAATCAGTTGCTGACCACGTCTACAAATTCAGCCATATTGTCAGGTCACAACGTGATATTTTTCCAATCCACAGCATGAGAGAGTAGCCCAAGTCTCCGTTGCCGCAGCATCCTCGCTGTCTGCTCTCCCTCGGCATATCACCGGCAGTGTTGCCAGTTCTGGTCGGGCAGTCAGCGACATCACTCCAATACTAAGTTTTTCCCATTTAGGTCTTGAATTTCAATCTTTAGAGCATCTATCTTCCTTCAGACAGCTGCAGTCGAGACCAAATGTGTTTGGTGTCTGTAAGCAGCCTGAGCTAATATCCCAGCTAACCTGGGCTCTCAGCATCCCTCCAAAACTCTCTAACTGCAGTATCTGTAAAGCAGATGTATTCTGAAGCTTTGTCCCATATAACATTGCTTTCTTCTTCTCAGTTGCAGCCACCTGAAGTTTGACTTCTTTTGCTGTTCTTATTTGTATCTTACTGGTCATTTATAGAGTAACAAACAGGAACGTGGCACTTCACAGACAAGAACACACAATGCTTCTGAAAGGCTCTCCCTCGCTTGGCACTTAGAGTCAAATTCAGAAAACGCTGTACAAATAATTGAGTTTTAAAAAGCATTAGAGGGGCTTACGTGTGGCTTTCTTACTGACATGGTAAGAAAGGGATTAGCTAAGGGGTTAACGCACCACTGATGTTATTAAACTGTTGATATGCATCTTAACAGTACATGAATTAGGATTAAAGAAGGGTAGCTGGATGGAAGGAGGTGCCGTTCTGTGGACTCAAACCTGAGAGAGAGTGGAGAAGTAAAAAGGCTTTACTCTGAGGATTAGAACCTGTAACACAGTAGTTAGGAAGGGGCCATTGGAGTAAAAAAGTTTCGTCCCTGTCTGCGCAGGAAAGTGGCACCCATGGACACATGGCTGCATGAGAGAGTCCTCTTACAATGAGATGTGTAGTAAAATCTGTACCTTTTTCAGTCGTGGGCATGGAAAAGGAAGATTTGGTGATGATATAAATGGCATATGTCAGGAACAGGTAACAGTCTGGATGAAAAACAGTGAAATAACAAGAATTATTTAGAGGATGCTGGGACAATAAAGCTGGATAGTCACCCAGCTGACAGAACACTGGGTTTGGAAATGGAGAGAGGTTTCTTACGGGGAATAGAAATATTTTTAACCTAAATTCCAATATAGTAACATGACATTCAGGATGAGGTAGTAAAGGGACAACTGGAGAGAAGACACAAAAGAAAATAGGCAAGGGTTGGGTTTTTTGAGGCAGAGGTCAAAACTGAGCACTAGAACTGAGAGGAACAGAAGAATGATTTTGAGAGTAATAAATTTTTAAATTAGAGGTACAACTGCGAAAGAAAGAAGGGGAAGACATGAAGAGACAAGACATTACATATACAGGCTAAAGACACTGGAGAGGAGCATTCAGTATAGAGGGGGCATGTGAGGAGACCGTTGTGGCAGCAGGGGTGGGAAAGATGCTGGAGAAGAATAAGCAGATCACAGTGCTGAAGGTGAGAGCAGGAGGAATACAGTGGATATATTTAGGGGTGTTGTTACGTACAAGTTATACAGCTTAAGAGATGCAAGAACACATAATAGGACTATTTTAGAAATTTTTTTAACTGTCAGAAGGGAAGAGGCTAGTGATCTACCATGGCAAAGAGCCTGTGTTCAGCAAAAGCCATTATGATGTGGTTTTTTACCTCGTTGAAGGGAGACATTGAAGGACAATCTGATTTTAGGGGAAGCATCTTTCTGGGTATAAAGACAGTGGTTCATTTAAACACACAGCGCAACAGTCCTATGTAGAACATTTACTTTGTGTACTTTTTTTTCAATTATAGCTTTTTTATTAATGCAATAGTGTCAGTTATCTTATGATCTTGAGCTTCATGGTAACTAATCACTGATACTCCTTTTAAAGTTTTAAACTCATTGCCAGTTGGAATCATTGCGTGCCTTTCCATTTATCTATTCAGAATGGTAAAATAACCTGCATTTACAACTGTTACTGTATCACAGGCCTGCAAAGTTTTGGATGACGTATTTTGCAATATGCTTCTTTTTTAACTTCGGAAATGAAGTCATCTGCTAATATTGAATAGGTAGCCAGTAATTCTGCACAGATCCATTCTTCACTCCTGTTCATTTAGGGGCAAAACTAATCTCTTGTCTTTCCTCATTGCAAGCTTGCAAATATGAGACTTGTTTAACCAAGCTTTACACTCTGTTTCACCTGAAAGCCAAACTAATTTTAGTGTCTGTTTTTGCTGCTTACAACTTTCATATATATAGGAGCATTACTCAGCATGACAGAGCCTCCTTGTCCTGTCTTATACCATGGTTCGTGGTGCTGTGGGAAATATACAGATGCACTTTTACATTAAGAACTGGAAACTATGATAATGTCCTGCTCTTAGTGCAATTAGAAATTAATAATCTGCATGTATTATACCCCTTTGTCTAAGTGATATAGAGTCTAATACCTCTGACATTTGCTGCAGAAATTGCTCTGTGGGGTTCTCTGCTTCACATAATTTGGACTTGCCCCAAGATTATTTAATTATGGAAAAGAAATTTGTGCTGTCATTGAACCAGTGTTGGAGATTTCAAGTGGAACCAACATATGCTAAGCTTACATAAATTATTAAACCAGATTGAACTTAAACTTCGTCCTTTTACGCATTGTGGATGGCCATGCATCTAGTCTAGAAGATACAGTCAGAGCAGCTGCTCCTATTCTGGAGCAGTTATTGTATAAGTAGAAATAATCCTGATTTGCTTGTTTGAAAATGATACAGTGTCAAAAGACAAAAAATGTAATTTCAGGGCAGCCTCCTAAAAGCATATGATTGCACTGATAGTCTTGAATTTGTGTAAGACGGTCTTCTAAGGACCATCTCTTGTTTTAATCGATTTTGTCAGGTGAACTCTATGGGAACATTTTTCTGCTGTATTATTCAAGATTGCGCTGTTGGTCTTTAAAGTTGCATACTATCAGAATTGTTTTCATCAATCTTGAGAACCGCTACTGCAATATGTTTTCTTTTCTGTTCCTCTGGTTCTTTAGCATAACATTATGTAATTCATAAATTACCCTGAGAAACTGACAGGCTTTTGTTTTGTCTCTAATAAGTATTTTAGTTTGGTGACCTCTGATCATTAGGCAGAATATTTCAGAGGAGAAGAGAATGAAAGTCTGTGAGAAATGCCATTCTTTGATGCCTTTGATGAAGAGATGCTTCATGGAGTCAGTGTGACACACAGCATGGGTGTAATCCTTGGCTACGGGCTGACTTTAAAACATCATGCGCCAGCTGTGGTCAACTCTGCATTTTTAAAGGGTGCTTTGGGGCTGGACTTTTTAATGATGTAAAGACTCTTGCAAGACTGCAGGCCTTCTTATAGTCTATATAGTAGCTATCAGGCATGGCTTTATAATTACACAGATGCATTATCATTGCCTATGCCATAAACTGTACTAACGACTGTGTATGGACCGGGCAAAGACAATTAACAGGATTATAGCAGTATTCTTTTTGGAATCCCTGAGAATTGAAACGTGAACTGTTTTAAATGACTCACACAGTGCTACGAGTCTTTTTGGACAAGTTGTGTCCGATATAAGATATCTCGCCATCACGAGGAATTAGTGTGCGTAGTTCTGGCCATTTATGAGGTTTCAAGAAATTTTCAGTTGTTTCTTTCGGAATGCTAAATGGGTATTTATTGGAAATGTTTTTTTTTTTTTCGTTAGGACAATGATCATTTTACATTGACATGCTGGCATATAAAAAGGAGAAGATAGTGAACAGATAACTTTTGGAATTTCTAACATCCCTAATTTTGGCTGTGTAGTTCGTTTTAAACAAAGTCGGGCACTGAAAAAGCATAAGGACAATAAAAAACATTCACAGTCTGAATCAGACCCCACAAAATGATGAATTTATCTAAAGATGTTAATTCATGATTATTTTTCTCTCCTTTTGTTTGTGTGATTGCTTTTAAGTCTCCAAATGTGCGTAAGTCACATTTTCCTGTTAATTTAAAATTTTACTTTTAAAAGAAATGAAAATTGTTTTTCTTCACTTTGGTAGAATGAACTATCTTGAGACTTGACAAATAATTATTGAAACAAGTAATGCTATACCACCTCTTCTAGGTGATGAGTAAAGATCAGGTAGTTCCACCTGTCCCCTATTTCCTTTAAGTGGTGTCGTCTTCTGCAGATGGAAGTGGAAAAAAGGGTAGGCTTGCTTGTCTTCAGCTTTTCTCTTTCAGAAAGCCGTTTTGACTAATTGAACCTTTGGTTCATAATGTTATAGCATGTAATAGTCTGCAGGCCACATTATGATCATCTGGTTCAATAAATGGGCAGCATCCCCAGGAAAATGATGGGAGAAGTGTGGGGTAATGTGTGTTCATTCATGTTAAGGCATTGACACGGAACCATTTCTTGATTTTTGTATCGTAGACCCACTGAGTGTCTTTCTCCAGCTGTGCCTATGCTACAGACTGCAAGGCAGCAAAAATAGTATAGGGATATTATAAATGAGGTACCTTCAGTACCAGAAAGTTAAGCAGTCTGGAGCTCCCCACAGGCTAATTTTCCTTGCTGAAGCAGATTAAATTAGCCCACATGAAGCTTGTGCTGCTGAGAGTAGAGTGCTTCTGGTATCCAAGTTAGTTCATCTAAAAATAGCTTTGGAAACTCTCTATTCTTCGCAAGCTGCCGTGTGGGCACGCGTTTATTGTCTGGCGGTGGCTGGGGCATGCATGGAACTGAAATAGTTAAAGATCAGAAGATGCTCTGCCTGTCAGTAATTTTGGACACAGTTTAAATGGTCAAGGTAAAATGTAGGTGAATATAAACTTAATCTCCATCTCCAAGATAATAGATATACATTTATTAAACATAGTAAATGTTTATTTTTAAATATTTGTTTATTAACCATAAAATAAATATCCAGTTAAGTCTAAATATATTGTATAAAAGAAACATTTACAGTGAATATTTGCTTTCATATGCTGGTGTTTTGGTAGATATCTGTATCACATTGCTTTATGTGGAAGTTTTATTTTCATCTGAACAGCCTATGCCAGACTTCTGTTTATTGAAAGGATCAGTGACAGAAAAAAAAAAAAACAACAAAAACAACCCTGCATCTCCCAGTCTAATATATTGATATATGAATTTTTATTAAAAATGTGATTCATGAAATAAAAAAGGCACCAAATGTATGTGTTATTTTTAAGCTAGATGTAAAATTACAGTGTAGGCTATAAAAACTAGAGTTTCTTGCAGGGATGGCATAAGAAATGTTGCCATTTTCCACTGCTGTATGACAACTTCCTAAAATCCATATTGGATTACTTTCTGTTATTTTCTTTGAAATATCTTTTTGAAAGCATCCTGTGGTCTGTAAAAGTGTGAACCAGTCTGTAGATACTTAAATATATACTTTGCTTTGCTATAACTGTGACATAATTAAAGCAAGGATAGTACAAATATCTCCCTCCCTTTAACAAGAGTGAGTATAGTAAGCAAGCACAAATATCAAAATTATTTCACCTTTCTTGTTGGATATTTTGTTTCTAGAAGGGAAAGTGTTTTGATGATGTAGAGTACACCACCTTGAGTAACTTCTAATCTGAAATGAAGACATGCAAAACTATTTTAGAAAGATTTTGAACCTCTCTAACTCTCTGCAGTTATGAAGACTTGCTGTATTTCTGAGCTATAACAAGGAGATTTTTGTAAAATGTTCTTCATAGTAGAACTTGTTTTATATAAGAAACATACTTAAAAAGCTAATTTCTTTTCTCCTTTCTGCACTGCAATCCACAAAGTGTGATTAATAATAGATTTAAATTTGCTAAGTGCATTTACTCCTTTGTGCCATCATAAAGAGAATCTATTACTGTAAAATTGAGGCTTAGTTCCAAATTGCGCCATTATGAAGTTTTCTTCCAGCAATGTTTTGTCTCTAATACACTTCCCTCATTGTAATTCTATTGCAAACCTGATGTCTAGCATCAAGTCTCACAATAATTATTTTAAATTGCTACTAGGAACAGTAGTCCTGGTGGGATATATTACTACCATTCTAACAAGATGAATTTCAATGCACTTGTAACCATATTATAGTGTATTATGAAAGAAAGAAAATCTTTGAGTCGTAGGTAGGCAAGCAGAATCAGAACACCGAAAAATTATTTTTATCAACTTCTGAGCACTTCATGTTGCACTTTTATTTTATCAATTTATATTAGTATTAATTACATATTAAAAGGTACGATAAACTATCAGTACACAGTGGTTTTAAGTAAAACTTAGCAATGAGGTAGGGTGGAGCTTTAGAAATGGAATTGTTGTTTTGCTGAAATTACTACAAGACTCAAAGCTTGGAAGTCTCCTGAACTGCTGCTAAGAACAAGTAAAAACTAAAAAGCAATGTAGACTAAAGGAGTGCACTGTAAGCATCAATTTCAAAACGACAGAAGCGGCAAAGCTCTGTGGCTCTACATCATAATGAGATCACAGATTAGCTCCTAAATTCATCCCACTTACCCTATAGACTTCAAGGCAGATCTTCACCAGTTGTTTTAAAAGGAGTACTCAGCTGAGGTAATATGCGTGTGAATACAGTAAAGCACTGCCTGTAGATTTATTATATTGTGCAGTTCTAGAGTTAAGTGTTTATGCTGTAATCAAATGACATCATGTAATTATTTGCACACCAATATTCAGTACCATTTTGAAGTTATAAACAGATCAATCTGTAATATCTTAATCTAAACGCTTGCACAGCAGTGCTCAGAAGATGGCAAAGATTTCCAGCTGCCCCAATTTCATATTTAGAAAATTCAGGACTGAATGTTGTTTAAGCAACATTAAAATAACCTCCCTGGGCAAACTTCTACATCACACTGTCTTGTAAACGGAGCCGGGTGCCTGTCTTTAATTCACGTGTGTGAGTTGTAAGTAACACCTTGAAGCAGTTAAAACAATGTGAAAGGTGCATGGTAGCGGTCATCGCGGGAACATGTGCCGCGGTCTCATTTTCTCAACATCCTTTGCAAGGGAAGACAAACTGCACACAGCATGTGCTGGAAGATCATCAATAGCTCGTTACCTTTTGTTTTAAACGGAGTGGGTTTTGTATTCTGAACGTGGTATTGATAGCTGAATCCGTGGAAGGAGCATGTTGTCTGTGTATATTCAGTTGGCTACGTGTTCAGTTTGAGGGTGGTCGCATCATGTACAGGACTACCTGTAGTGACTTCATCCATAGATACAGCTATTAAAGTCACACCACGCTTTCTTGTTTTGGGGAAAAAAATGTCTGGGTGATGGAAAAATGATTAGAAACAGAAAGTGCCTTGAGTGTAATGGTCTGTTTTCTCCAACTGCTCACATCCCTCTTCATAAATGTTTTACAGTGCCTTCCTCCTCCCCTCCCATTTCTGAATTCCAAATTCGAATTTGTGAATTTCGGAAAGAACCTACAGTCCTAAAGCATACGTTGAAGTTGTTTTTCTAAAGATGTGGCATGGAAAAAAGTGTGTTACCTTCTACCTGCCAATTAGTTTACAAACCGCTATTGCTTTAAAAGAGCGTTGTAAAGAACTGGAGATAATTTTAGATATTCTTTACAGGATAGATTCTCGTATTTCCTTATATTTGTTTCCACTGTTAATTTAATTCCTTGAATCCTATACTCGTGAGACTGTTTAAAGTACAACACTACTGTGTTTGCATTTTTGTATTTCTGTTTATGTATATATATATAAGCTCACAGTTACCATGCCCAGGTTACTCATACACTTTGACAGAGTTATAAAATGAGATTGTAACATAACTGCATATCTTCTCATCTTCACAAATTAAATCAAAAAAGGCACAATGTATGGAACTCTCCAAATCCATCGCCTGCTGACTTGTGTGGTAAGGTCACTGCAGACTATAATTTGTTCAATTTGATTAAAAGAGAGCTCAGATCCTCAAAAGTGGTGGCCTCTCATCCAGTGTGAAGTGAAGCTAAGGAAGTAAGGGAAAGGTCTCTGCTGGATGAAGGCTAAAGTACTTAGTACCTTGCAGAGCTGATGCTGGAAACTGAGAAGTGAATTGCCAATAACTACACTGCTGCCGTTGGTGCTGCTCCATTAAAAATAAATAGGTGATTTTGCTTCTGTGCCTTGCCAGTTTGAAATGCTGAAAGTAATTTTGTTTGTTTAGAGAAAGTACAGAATGAGTGCAAATGACTGTCATGAGTACAGATGTCACACAGCTCCACCGGTACGTCAAAGTCCATTACAAATGTACAGCTTTTCAGTGGATGTGAAAATAATTCAATATTCGTATTCTACTTTTTTTATCTGCTTGAACTCTTAGTAGAAGCATTAGAAATGGTTTATGACACCTTACTGTAGACAGTCCTGCTAAAAGTTCTTAGTAGTGGTGACCTGCACCAGCTTTGCTACAAGTCAAAGAAGCAATTAGTGAAACGCTGTATTTCCCCCTACCAGTCTTGGCAGCCATAAATCCCATTAATCCACCTGCCATCCATTAGCTGTATCTTTCCGATTGAAAGTGCTCACCCCGGTCTGAAAAAGCCAGGGACTGGAATAGCACCATATTGCCTTTGCACAGAAGTTTCGGTGCAAAGCACTACCAACCACTGTTTGAAATTATTTTCCAAAGTTTTTACAAAACATTTTGTCAAATTACAATATCAAAATTAACTATTGTACAGTGTCATTTTTTCCCTTAAACTGATTTCAGTGTATGGAGATTAGTATACAGATGCAGATCTTCAGAGATGGTGCAAAAGTAAAAAATACTTTTCCTTTTGACTGGACTGAATATATGGTGTACCTGAGAGTTTGCTGCTAGGCAAAAGTCAAAATATGAATCTCAAATATTTTCTGATAAATAAAAGGCTACCGTTAATGCTAAAACAGGTGTATTCCGCAGCACATTTCTTTATCCAGCAGAGGCTGTTGGAGAGAGAGAAACAGAATTTCATCCAAGGCCCTCTGAGTGTTAATAAAGTAAAACCGAAGATGCATAGTGCTACTAAAAACACTCTTAAGTGCTAAATAAAAAATTCTGTCAGAGTGAGCCCATAACTTCACCTCTTGGGATTGATCACATCCTTCGGCTTAAAATACGAAGTGAGCCCTAATGAGGAATTGAAATTAGCTTGGAAATTTTTAGTAATTCTTACTTCTTTGAACTTAGGAGAAGAGTAATTCATTTGCTAGTTCAAGAATTAAGGCAAGAATATGTGCTGTTGAAATATTTTAATAGTGCGTAACTTGCCAACACTAGATGGCAAGAGACATATTCTATTTAATGTTACGGAAGTACTATGTGAATTTACCAATATGTGTATCAACTCCAGATTTCAAGAGTGTTGAATGGATTATTGTCCAGAGCTAGATAAATTTGAATTCCACAGAGCTGAAATGTTGGAAATTAGCTGCATGATGTATGAACCCAAATAATAGTGTTCCTGACGTAGGAAAAAGTGATGGAAATTAAACATCTAGTTATGCACAGTGTGTCTGCACAATGTGCTGCATGCACCGCATGTGTTAGAATTTCTTCTCAGTTCTTTTTTTAATCTTTTATTCATAGCATTGCAGGTGATGAAAAATTTATGCCTTGAGTCTGGCATTGAAATTAAATGCAAAATGAAAACAGAAGCAGTTTATACTGACAGCTTAAATATCTTTATCTAGCATACGGTTGCACTATAAAAATCACTGGGTGACTTTTAAAATCTCCCACGTGCAAAAATGCAAACATTGCACAATAAAGGATAAAGTTAGGACACTCCGTATATTAACAGAAAAGTTTCCATTCATTATTAGTCACTACTAATTTTTCAGAACTATTTCAGAACATCAGGTGAGTGTGAATACAACAGATTCCTGCACAGTCCAGCTACTGACACTGTTACGTGACGCAGAGAAAACAATTGGGTTTTGCATTACATTTTATGAAGACAGTTTCTCTACTTGCCTTATTTTAAATTGAATGAAAGGCATACATCTTGTACTCGCATACTGCTAGAGTAAAAGGTTAATTATTCAGGTGAAACAGTCATAGTGCCTGTATTCTATAATAAGAGCAGGATTACCAAGAAACATACATATATTATTGAAGTGACAATCCATATAACACATAGTTAGAAAAGTATGAAATAGTTTTTTAAAAAGCAATTTTTATTGTAGTTACGTTAGCTATAAATGACTATATTTAAAAAGCTGTTTTATTTCAAGGCATTTGATCACTTTTTGAGATGTATACCTGCAGCGGGTTTTTTGTTATGTTTTTTTCTTCTTGTTGTTGCTCTTACTGTTTATGTAATGCCAGGTCATTAATTATAATTTTAAAACTAAATTTAATATCAGGAAAATAATTTCTATGAACTTTTGCGAGTAGTGCATTATTGTGCATTGTGAGACTGATGTACTAACACTGAGAAAAATAATCTATTTTTTAAAGATTTTAACAACTGAAATGTGCAACGTACTAGTCTATTTGCAGTCACGTAGAGTACTAACAGCAAACTACCAATTACATTTTCATATGCAGAAGCCAGTTCTCCAGTGCTTACCAGTCCTACATCCAGTTTGTGATTTGTGGCTTTTTACAATGCCTTATATAAACGTTAGTGTGTATAATTATGCAGATAATTTTATACAATATTAATTGTGCTAAGAGTGTACTGAAAGTCTGTTTAATTCAGTAATTCATTTGCATTTTAATGATTCTAACAGCATAAGGTTACAGAGTAAAATTGAAACATCTCGATGACTGTTACTGCAGTGTGAAAAGAGTTGGAGCTTTATTTTGTGCTCTTAAATCTATTAAATATGTCATTAGCAAAATTCACATTTAAAAACGTTGGAGAACACACATTCAGTGAGTTACCAAAATCAGCTGCGATGTATCTTGAAGCCCATTATATAACAAAGGATATTTAACACATTTTGGAATTTGATATCTGTGGCATTTGAGTGCTGATTTTAATGCGTTCAGTACAAGCATGCAGCGCTTGAGCAGATAATTCTGGTAGTGATGGTAGACTGAATATATCAAATGCACTTGAGGAAAGACGCTGAGATACCTTTCAGTGGGAGGAAGGAATGTGAGAAACAAACACTTTTTCATTTTTTAATCAGATCTTTTAAAGACATCAGATACAGTCTAGGGGGTTTTTATACGACAGGAGTGAATGTGCCAGCTTTTACAAATACAGGGAGTAACGTATTCTGTTGATCTGTATCAATAGATTTTAAGTTAGCTGTGTAGCATTTCTCTCGTTTCCTTTATCATATACAGGTTTAATATCAGCATGAATAAATCTAAATTGTTTGCTTCTTTCTTCCTAATTCCTGAAGCAATGTAAAAGCCTGGAGAGGTTTGAAGTGACAGGATTACAAGCAGTCTTTTGCATACATGGCCTTTAGGGATGAGCGGCTACCTTGCATCTAATAAACAAGAAAGTGAATTCGTTGAATAATGAATTAAGTGGCATAAGTTGTGATAACAAGGAGCAAATGTAACTTCAGACGAATGGTATTTGCTTTGTGTGGGGTTATCTGAGAGGGCTGATGCTTCGCCAAGGGATATCGAAAAAAGGCTCATTATATTAAGATGTTCTTTCACAGAACACAGACTAAAATGATCTTGCAATTTTTTCCGTTTGCTGAGCTCCTTTGTGTGCCTCTATCAAACCAACTGTCTCCACCAGGGGGATAACTGGGATTCTTTTAGGCCGCTGAGTTTTGTTTATAATGAAAATTCCTAGTGAGTTTTAGATGGGTCACCCAACAATTAAATAGAGATGTCTAATTGGTTGATCCATATTAGGGTCAGCAGCTGGTTACAGAATAAAAGCTCGCAGTGCCCCACTTGCACAGTTCTGAACCAAATTAAATTATTAATCTACTCTTTGCTTCAATGTAGCTTCACAGGGATCCCTAACCTGCCATACCGAATAAAGCAGAACTACTACTTTACATTTTCATTATGATGAATTATATTTTAAATTGCAAATACATTCCCATTTAGTTCGCACAGAATATCACATTTGATATCTTGAATTTATTCAGGCAGTTAGTGTTTACTATGTTTATTTTGTTAATTCTAGTTATTAAATGGACCTGGGAACTCATGGGCATACAGTCAGGATAAATAAAGTATTAAAACCATCAGAATATGAGAATCTGAAAGAACTGAAGGGAAAATGTTTGTTTTCTTCAACTGATATTTTTTAAATTGAGGAGGATTTTGTGTGTTGAAACTGGGTACAAGTTAATTCACAATTAAACACAATTATCTTCATAGTGGCAATGAGGAAGCAGGTCTCTTACCTTTTCTGTCATTATATGTTTATTTCAATTTTGTGTTATTTAATTAGTTAAAGCGGTTGCGCATAATGTGTTGGAGTACACTTTCAGCAAATTATCACTGTATGAAGAGAACTGTGCTTTTTGAATAAAACTTGCAATTTTTTCTTTTAACAGTTACACTTCATAATTCGTAAAGAGGAACAGCTCAGATGAATCAGGCTCTGGGTTATTGTTCATTCTAGTCCAGTGAGAAAGATTATAACTTGAATTGTACTTTGTGAAATAATGGCAGGAAATACCCAGCTATGTGCTTTTTTATTATTTTTTAATTAAGCTTTTAAAGATACCTAGTATCAGTACCCAGCTGATTAAGTGGTCTTGGCTTTAGATCTTGTTGCTTTTAAAAATATACTTATTGATATGTACTTCCTTTAGGAATAAAGAAGCAGGTCCTGTTTTTAATTCCAATAGAATGAGGTTTCAGGCTTTAATGTCACATTAAATAGAGCATGCTACTTGTTGAGAAGGAGACCTGGGAAAGGGATAATCCAAAGGGATTGTTGTTTAAATTGTACCTTGAAATTTGGTCAGCTATTCCAATGTTTCTGCATGGTGGCTTACACCGATGGTGGGCACGGCCCAGTTACAGTGATGCTACCATAGGAGCAGGATTAGTCCTATTGCGCCCACGCATGAGTTACGTACCACTGACGTCACCACAAGAGTAATACACAGTATTGCAGTTTACACCTAAACCAGGTATTAACAGCTGTTCCTTATGCTTTAGATCTCCAAATTTAGAAGATTCTTTGATCAAAAAATGGTTTTGCTGATACTTTCGAATAAACTTTATATTCAGCTCTTGGATAACAAGTTTTAAAATTACTTGACGTTGATGATCTTGGCTTTGGTCTTGTTTTGTTCATGAGGTTCTAGTCTTTTTTCTACTTTTTTTTTTTCAAGTTAGTCAAGTCCAGAGTAGAGTCATGACCATGTTAAATGGGTAGTAGGTACAGTGTCAGATGCAGTGAAAAGTAAAGGAGGAGAAAAATGTGAAGCCTTCATATACTTTTCTCAATTCTTACTGTATTAGCAATATTAATTTAGAAGAAGAATGGAAATTTCTGTTAAAAGTGAGGTTGCTGTCAAAAAGAAATTAGGATATGTAAAAAGAATAGGCTAGAGAATAACGCAGAAATATCATTACAGAAGCTCTGTCTCATTTCAAATGTTATTTCCCGTGGTGGATACCCCTCTCACGGTGGATGTGGCAGCCTGGGGAGAGCTCAGAAAGAGTGGTGCAAGGGTAGAGAGTTTCTATTGTACCTGAAAACAGTATTTCATCAGACTTGAAATATATGTGTAACTAATGTATAAAGGTCATACTCAGAGCTTCTGTTTTCACTATTAGAAGAGGACACAAGGGAAACGGAAAGATGGCAAATTCATAACTGGGATAAAATACACTTTTGTACAATGCAAACCTAGCCTGAAGGTAATTGCCACACAATGTTTTTAGTAAGCAAGTTAGGTCTTGGGAGGAGAGAAAGTTTTTCCTTAGAACCGTGTGTTTTAAGAGGTAGTGATAAGGGACGTACAAACTGGATAGACAAAAGCAGCCTTGTGCCATGCTCTAAGTAGTTTTGATTGGAAGAAGTATTTTGTGGAAAAGGAATGTCCGCACCCTACATTTGGTTTCATGTGCCTTCCTTCTGGATTTTCCTTTTTAAAATGTTTCTGGAAAAAAATTTGCAAAAGAAACTTTCTTGCATCTTCTAAAATGTGTTCATGCGCGCTGTCTTCTGTGGCTGGTCAGACCAGTGCCCCCTCCATACCCCTTGCTATCTGTTCTCTGCTCCTCTCCAAAACTGTAGACCATTTGCAATTTATGCAAATTGTTGTATATATTTCATACATATAATTCTGTTACTTTATCTTTCTGCTCCCAAAGTAGGAATATTTTTGCATGCCATCCGTATTCTAAGCTGTTTTAAACTACTTTAAGTAGTCACTGATGGTGGTATTGCCACAGCAGCAGATTATGGTTGCTGTCCTTGTTGAGGTTCTCCAGTGGGTTTTGTATTTCTTACTAAGGTCCAGTATGACATAACTGTGTTTTTGCTGATACTTATGCTATCTATTTGAAATCCAGATCACCTATCACTACGTAGTCTGTCATCATACCTCTTGACTTCAGCATAAACCTGCCCTAGCTTTTGAATAAAGAAAAATGGGTCTCAGCTCTTGTCTGCTAGCCACTTCTTGATAAGGACAAATTTAAGTTAAGAAAACACCTGATCAGTGCTAGGTAGAGAAATCAAATAATCAGCTATCTGTATTATAATTTAAAAGTGTAATATATAAATAGTTATAAATATAATATTACTAAATTCAATGTGACTGCTTTTTATCGGCCTATGAGCTATTGAGAAAATAGTTCAGTTCACATAGGGTAAAAAAATTTGAGTTTTTATATATTTGCTTAAGTGCCTGCTTCCTAAGAATGACTATGTGGTGGCAATAGTGAGAAAATATGACACTGTTAGATTTCAGTGATGTATTCGTAACCTTTCTCAGCGATGAGTACCATAATATATAAAACCTAGCATAACCTGTATGGATTCAAAAGAACCGTAGAATTCTGTAATGTTTGTATGGACTGGTTTTTATTTTCACTGAAATATCATGCTTCCCAGGGGTAAGATTTTGGGTTGGTTTGGAACGAGAGTAAATAGAAGGGTCCAGTCAGAATCAGAGTTTCCAAAGAGTAGATTTATCAAAATCCATCAAAAATGAAATGTATTTCTGTTCTCACACATAAAATTACTGCAACGCTTAGTCTTTCTGGCCTGTGGTAATCTTTATTTAGACATTTTTTATCAACATTGAGAAATAAAACTGTTGGTTTTCCAAACCAGAGGTTTTTGAAGCATTTTCAAGCACAGTTCAGTATAGAACATCTCTGAGCTGATCTTTGCGTGGCTCCTGTTCCATTTTGACTTAAATGGAAATGTTTCATTTGGTTCACTTTAGCAATGTTGCACTTCAATCTCCTGTTCTCTAACCCAAAGATTCATGTTCAGCATAATAATCTTCCCTATAAGAATTAGTGAGAGATATGAGGCATTCAATCCACAGCCCATCTAAGGTGTAGGAGCAGCTCAAATAAGCCTACATTATCACTGAACTGACGTAAGCTGAAACAGTTGGATTTAATCAAAATAATGGACAGAAATGGGATTTTTTTTTTTAGTTCTGTTCTTCACTTTAAAAGTAAGAAATTTCAGTGAAAAAAAAATCCTGTGTAGGACTTAACTTTTGCTTAAACAACATTTTCCATCAAGATATGTTTTCAACAGAAGCTATGAAGTTCCGTGTCAGCTCTACTCATTAATGATGGTTAATGCTATCAGTGTTTTTCATTTTGATCAACGATTGTAATTTTTAACTTGCTGTTCATTTCAATGATATTTTTCTAAGTAGCTCTTTGTGACATTTTGAGAGAAATTTGGAATGTTTCCATGATTATAAGTGTAACAGTGTTATCAAAAGTAGACAGATCTTGTACTACTGAATACCCGTAGGTGTGTTCTGAAAGCAAGTTACTCATAGCGATGATGTTATCTCAGACACTTCATTCTCAAAAAGTTAGTGCTAATTAGAAGGACTGATATTTGTTTCCCCTCTTGGGCAAGAAAACAGCTCAAAATAAAACATTTAAAGTCAAAAGCATGAGTAGGAGAAAGCAGACCTTCCTATTGAGTTTGAAGAAGATGTGGTTCCAGAGACTTGTGACTCTGACTCAATGCAACCAGCAGTATTAATAGCCATGTGGGCTCCTGATGAAAAGAACCCAAAAGTTCCAACACCCAGCAAGCATTTTTTGTCTTCTTTCTTTAAGTACGCTTTTTTCTGATTTGAAAGAGAAATTTTGCTTACCACAATTTCCCATACTTTGACTTGTGAAAAAATTGCTGTGATCAGTTGATCAGTTTGATGTTTAAAAAGTAATTTTCAGTTCATGTATCTCATTATTACTGCAATTCTGAATGTCAATTTCTTAGCCACGGTCTTGTTTTTATCATTTATAGCATGGTGAAGGTCTGAGAAGGGGTTCTTTAGACCACCCTTCATGGGATTTTCTTTCCATAAAAGCTCTGAAGAGGGAGGGATGAGCATTTTTAGGATGAAAATTGGCATGAACCCTGATCACGGAGGGAACTCCTGTCCTTTTTCTCTCTTTATGCATGATTCAGAAAGGAAAACGCCTGTCTGAAGATTTCACAGAAGTACACTGACAAAATCATGATAAAGCACATTTCAAATGTACCAATTCATGATATTTTCCATTTTCTTTAACTTGCTGATTTTTTTTCCCCAGAAAATGCATAGAATTGACTTGAAATAACACACTCGATCACTGTAAAATGCTAAAAAAAAAATTAAAAACCCAAAATGTCTTCTGGCCTTGTGTGTCCACAAATGTTTTCAAACACCAGCTAGCTGATACTGACTCTGCTTGGCATGATGCTTTCAGCAAGCCAGATTCTACCATATTGAAACAAGCAGGTTAGTAACAGGACCAGGTATTCTGGGTGCCTGAGTAAATCCAACACTTTTTTAATCTGGTAGGTTTGTAATAAAAATAGTAATAATATGAAAAGGTATAACATCTATACACTGTAGCATCTTTCAGTTTGGGAACTGTCAGCTTTGTAGGTATTGTTTTTAATATTAACACCACTACTTTATACATAATTAAATTAATTCTTTGGAGAGGCGAGCTCTTAACTAAAACTTAGAGCTATGGGAAGATAATATAACTTGCCACAATAGAATTTTGCTTAGTTTTTGAAAATGAGATAATGAAAGTTCCTAGGAATTCTGAAAATATTCTTTAGCATCATCCCAGCCTTTTTAGTTCTGCAGGTAGGTTTGGGATTACCTCAGTTTTCCGCTTTGTTTCATCGTTCAGGCTCAGAAAACTCCCCTGAAACCTCATGATGAACAGCACAAATGCTTTTCTTTGTTTTTGCATAATCTTACTTAAAAGGCCAAAATATGACTTTGCAGTATCTACATAGAAAGGTTGATGATCTCAAATGCTACTTGATAACGTGCATGCTAGATTTTTAGGCAGTTGTTCTTCATTTCGCAGCTTGTATGAAGTGTGCTTTAACTTACCTTACATTTTGACAATCCGTGGAAGAAACCATCAAGCGAGATGTGCTTTATTGCATGTAAATCTACCGTCAACCGCTCTGACACATATTTACCTCTTGCATGTTTTCCTGAAGGTATTGAGACTTGGTCAGATCACAGCATTCTGCAGCTTTGTTAGGTCCCTCCATCCCCAGCTTGGATGCTGAGGCCAGGTTATTGACTTCTACAAAGGAATCTCCAGCAGCCTTGTCATCCAGGAGTCCCTGCCACTGAAGGGACCCCTCAATTCTGCCTCTTCTGCTCCCACAGCACACCTACATTCCTCCATTAATTTTAGTTTAACTATTTGTTTCTGAATTACAGAATAAAAGCTAAACAGATGTAGCCATTTTGTTGCTTGATATTCACATGTGCACATTGCTTCATGAGAAGCTCTCTCTATTGTGACTAGGTATTAAGAGAAAAAAATGAACCCTCTTAGCCAAGTCAGATATGTGCCTTTCTTTGGGGAAAAACAAAGTGAGATTAGAATTAAAAGATGTTTACCCCAGGAAGCCATCTTTGGAAGTTACAGGAGCAATGTTAACTAGTGCAATTTTACCTTAAAAGAACACTAAATCTTGGCTGGTGTTTCAATGGGTTGATAATGCCGGCGTTACTATTCTCGTAATGTTCTCGTGTGACAGACGGTAACAAAACATTTGTTTTCTTTTTGCTGGAAATCCGGTGGACATTGAGTGAAAAAATCGGGCACTTTTCAAGCATTCAGATATGTCTAGTAGTCATAAGTACTAACTTTTTAGGCAAACAAATAAATACACTGGATCTTAAATTCAAGACAGAGGAACTCATATCAAAAAGAAAATTATTCTCTGACATATCCAAAGTGGAGAAGAAGTGTTTCTGCCGCAATTTTCTTTCCATTGTAATGATTGATTTCTGTCACTAGTTTTTAAAACCTTTGACATGAAGCAACCAATTTCTTCTGTTTAAATTATTTTGTATCTTTTATAATAATAATAGTTGCTCTCACCAATCACGGGGAAAAAATGATTCCTTAATTTGCTAGAGAACAGAACGGTTTTGTCAAGAATTGAGTAACGGGTAGGTTTATATTGTTTCCTGGTTGGAACTGGTAAGGTCTTTCTGAAAGATGTCTGAGATCTCTTTACACTGTTTCACTTAGAACTGATCAAGAGAGTTAAATCAGACACGGACCTGACACTAATTTCACAAAAAAAATTCACAGATCACAATGAGCATATCTCCGAAAGAAGAACAAGAAATATTAGAATATATATATTCTTTATCAATTCTGACAGTACAGTCTTAGAGTTATTAAAAGTCAAAGAACTGAGCAGATGTCTAGCAATGCTGAATTATACAGTCTGAATAACTTTTATAACTAGCAGATCCAGTGCAATCTTTTCTTGACTGTTAAATGTCTGTCAATAAATCCTGATGCTTAATATCAAGTGGTTAACAAAGCCAGCTGTGTACTGTTCATGCTTAATAGAAATGAAAAAATGGGAGATTAACATATAACAGGTAAATTTCACTGCTTTACTGAAATTATATGACATATAATGGGTTTCATTGTATTTTTGGTGAATATTCAGAGAGATCAGCAGTGGGTCAAGCATGTTGCGGAAATGATTGCAAAATACCCTTGCTAATTTCTATCTCTCTTTTGCAAACAGAGACTTAACAGGAGAAGGAGCAGAAATTATTTTATTAACCTTATAGTACTCTTGACCATATTTTGACTTTTTGGGAATTACAATTATTGATGTAGGAATGCACGGATATAATTTTTTTTGGTCTGTCAAACTGTTTAACAGACGGCGCAAGTTTTGTCCAAGGTTTTGTGAATAATTTGCTTTCTTAATATTATTTTGTACATACTGGGAAATACTGGCAACCTTCAACCTGCATTTTAAAGTCCAGAACATGATACTTAAAGATACACGTCTATCTAGGAATTTAAACAGGGTAGCAGATAAGTTTCCAAAATAAGTGTAAAATATATAAAATATAAAAGCTTTTACAGCAGTATATAGTAGAAAAGTTTGGCTTACACTATGCTCTTGATGTCTGCTGCCATGATTGAAAGCCTTCAGGCATGAGTGATGATTAGCTAAAATAGGTTAGAAGAGTCATTTTTTATAGTATTACCATAGAGGGGAAAAAAGAAAAAGGCAAACAAACCAGAAACCTCAGATGGGAATCCAAGACTTGACTCAATGGGTGCCAAACCTTTGTCCCAAATCGGGTGCCGTATTACTAATGTTTTATCTTAAAAGTACAAATGAAATCACATGCATCTGTATGCTTTTTCAGGAGTAATAGATGGACCTAAAGAGTTTGCCAAGCAAGATTTCAAAGTTTAAAGCTCGGGAGAAAAATGAAAGGTTAGACTTAACAGAAGTTGGGTGTATTCCACAAACCCACTGTTCAAAGATTTACTTGATCTCTTATCAACTGATATGTACAATGGATCAAACTAACACAAGTAACCACACGGAGAAGTTCATGTATTCAAGTAACGCTCTTTTAATTTATAAAATAGAACAATATTTTGTGTGTATTTATGAACCAACTTACAGGCAAAGCACTGGGCCATAAAGGCATATGAGCAGTAAGTACGAAATTGCTGTGACTATCACCGTTGATAATGCATTAGTAGGCAAAGTAGGCAGATTAATTTACTTACGGTAAGCTAAGTGCATTCTTGGCTCGTAAAGGGAAATCATTTGCTCACTTAAGCCAGATATCTGACTTTTGACGGCAAATGTCACTGCCTGGATTTCCCTTTGACAGTTTGGCAACCCTGCACCCCTGTTATAGTATCCACTTATTTGTCTTGTTTTCAGCCAGATTAATCCATTCTGTTTTGACAAGAAGACTGATGGGTAATTGATAACTGTGATAGACACAAACAGAAGACTTGGATGCTGAATAATTCAGCACTTTTCAGTATCAATAAGAGAACAGGTTGAAGAATTTGTGTCTCTATTTACACTTAAACTAAACTAAGTCAGCCCAGACATTTATGCTGCCAGTCTATCAGAAAACCAAACAGTGTACATTCGGTTTCCACCCGACAAAATGTTTTATAAGCTTGTAACAATATGTGTGAAGCTGCCAGAATAATAAATAGGTACAGCAGCCCATGCATGCTAATGTTATGTTGTAAGCAGTTTTGTTGACAAGTGCTAATACTTCTTTCATACTATCATCAAAAGCAGCTAATACAACAGCCATTATTTGCTGGCTTTCCAAGCAAGACATGATGGATTGTGACCTTAATATGGGTTAGCCGAGTTTTGAAAGTTAAACAACTTGCAATAAATCATAGAATTATTACAATGCAGTTTAATTGGTTAAGGACTGTTTATTTCCTAAACAGGGTGAAAAATTTCTGTTTCGGCACTTTTAATTTGCAAAGTGCATTTTCATTATGAATGGCAGTTTAATATTCTGCTCTTTTGTCATGCAAAATATGCAACACACAGGCAATCTATTAATTGGACAAAAATGCATTGCAAGCGTAAATTATCCTTTATATCATCACTTGTGAGCTTTTACATCTATTAAATGCGTTAAATGGAACATAGTTAAAGGTTTTACAACTTGCAGGTTAGTTCTGAAATCTAAGTCAAGCTTCAAGATGATTTTAACGACCTTTATTTTTAGCAAAGTAAAGTAATTAAGTAGTAGTAAATATAAAGAACAATTTATGTTATTCTTAAGAAATAGCTACACTGATTCTGTTGATTAAAAAGCCATAGAAATTGTAGCAGTTGTCTATATTATTATATTTCTTTTGTAAAAATAGGTGTGTTTTTTCTGCCTCCTTTGTTTTCTCTCTCTAAACCAAAATGCCAAAGATTTTAAGATTAATTTATACAGAGTGATTCGGTAAGAAACAGCTAGAATGGCATGGTGTTTTCAAAGTCTCTCATAATACAGCTTGTTGATGCTTTAATTTTCTTTAAATATAAAATTAAAATTACAGTAGGTAGCAAAGAAGCACCTTAGTGGTATACATTATTTTTAAGAGAGAATCTAAAGAGATAAATTTACTGGCTATCCATTTTAGCAGAGAAGTTATAAAGGTGCCTACCATATGAATTCAGCAAAATAGGCAGAATCTCTAGAATTACCTATTGTCTGAAATAATCTATTTCCAGTATGCAACAATTTAACATGGTTCATGACATGAAAAAGCAAGAAATTTTTGGACACTGCGGTCTACTGAATACAGCTTTCTTCTATAATTTATTGCTAGCCTAAAGTTCAGGTTGGATAGTACATTATTTATTCCTTATTAATATGTCTTAAAAACCACTAACAATTTTTAGTTGTGCAGTAACTTCCTCTTAAAAGGAGCAAGCCAAATTATCTCAGAATGTAGTCTTAACCTTTGATAAATTATGGCGATTCCCTTCTCTCCCACACCCACCACTTGGAATCAGGATCTGGAATATGTGGGCTAATTAGCATAGAAGAAATGTAAAGATCATTTTAAGTACTTGAGAATGAATGTTGCTGACATAGAAAGATGTGCCTTCTGTTTGGCACAGTACTTAGTAAGACAAGAATGAGTTAAATAACAGACTTGTTGAAAAATAAGTGATATCAAGTAACTGTGTATGTACTATAATCCACCAATAACAGGTGAAGCACTTGGAATGCTCGTAGACTCAGGGTAATTCATGTTGGAAGGGACCTCTGGAGGTCAGCTATGAGGTCAGACCAGGTTATTCAGGGCTTTATCTAGTCTGGTCTTGAAAACCCCTACGGATGGAGGCAGCACAGCCTCTCTGCTTCTAATGACCACAGCGTAGCATTACCAGTTGCCCTGAAAACTGAAGGGCGTCTTGGGTTTGACTCAAATTTTTGTTTCATCCAGCCTGGTTATATACCATCTAACTTCACTATAATAGAAAATATCATGCAGTAACACATGGATTTAAATACTACTAAAAGTCATAGTCCATCAGTTTAGGTAAATAGCCAGTGAAAATACGGTACTTAGAATTTTATGCAGACTTCACTGACTCCTGTTGGTCTTTCAGAACCAATAGGATTTTTTCAGCTCTGTCTTTCTGCTCTGTCTCAGGATTATTATGGGAGAAAGTCTCAAATACATGAAAGACCACCATTCATCCACCCACATGGAACTGAGCTCATCTTATCATTCACCTGTTGGGTTTTTTTGCTTTAAATGCAGCATTTTAACTAAATGAAAGAGAACCGTTTCCATTGCACTTTATTGTGCTAACAGAACTGATCATTGGATCAGTTAACCATTGGAGCCATCCAGTGAGCACGTGCATTATTAACCACTTAGTGTTATGAGCAGATGACTCATGCTCCAACATTCCTTTCATTAACAGTATCATCTGTGACTTTTCCTATGATGTGTTGCAAGAGACTTATCAAAACCTAGAGATGCTCTGGGAAGGGTTATTGGTCTCACTGACAAATGCAGCAGTCATGGATGTTCCCGGGGATGACAGACAGGCAGATGGGTTTGGCTCTGTGCTTCCTTCACCTTTATGGCTAAGTGGGAGGGGGAATCAATGCAGAGTAAATTTACTCGATGAACCACACCTTCTGGGTGTTTTCCGCTCAGCGAGATCAAGTATATCTCAGGACTAGTGGGATTACCAGTGCCAGTGGAATACGGGGTGGATGAAGACCATTTTGCGGAAGTGTGTGAAGTTATTTCCCAGGAGCTGCTGTGTCAGGAAGTCAGTGTGGGATTTCCTCACTTGTCAACTTTTCTAGCTGGAAACTTACTACCTCTGACTGCTAGCAGCCAATAGATAATTGATTTAGTAGGTTTAAACATGAATCTTGTGAAGGTGTTTGTTTTGGTCGGTCACAAAATTTGGACACGCCATCTTGGACACGCCACACGCCACATTTGCTGTGGCAAATAGTGGTGGTGATTTGAGCAGGACTGAAATTTTATGTCCAGCAAAATAATCTTACATTATAATGAAAGGAGGTCCTAGAAAACATTGAGTACATTTATATTTATAAAACATATGTTTTGTTATATACTTACATCTGCCTGTGTCAAAATCCTCTATTTTAATCTCTCACTTGTTTTATATTTAACTGCTGGAGGTCCGGTTTTAAGCCCCAACTGTCTTTAAAACACTGCTTTTCTAGTCAACACCTTCTAAGCACAGAGTATATCTTGTTATATTCTGAAATGGACAAACCTGTGCCTGCTCTCTTTCCGGTATCCTTGCTTGTTCTTGGGTTGTAACTGAAACCTTGTGCCATGATTTTTCTGTTTCCCTGCCAAACTCATTTACCATCGGGCAACACCCCGCTCTCCATTTCATCAGCACGCATTTGCCTCTTTGCAAGTTGTCAAACAACTAGTCAGGCCTCAGAAAACATCTCTGGAGAGATATTTCCAGGTAGCTGAAAGTTAGCAATAGCATTTCTACCTGTGGCAATGAAAGAGAGCGTGGCAAGTAATGGTTGTCTGATCGCAAAGGAAGGCTGGTGGAGAAGTTCTCTGGGTTGTCTCCCTGACCACCAGTGACTACTGAACCTGCAAACTGGTACTCTCGACAATTAGCAGCACAACGCAGGGCTGAGAGTACTCTTGTGAGGCTTATTTACTGTGGATATTGCTAATCACAAACAGTGATTTGTTGCGGTTCTGAACATGTGATTCTCCTGACATGTCTTTCACTAAGGAGACCACCACTGGGGGTCTGCTCCTTCCCAAATCGGTGGTTTTCACGCTGTTGTGTTGGTGTAACTCATGTCAGTGCTGTGACACTTCCTCAGGAAACTATCCTGGGTTAATCTCCTTGCAACAGCACACAGGCAAGACAAGAAGCAAAACAGGAAACGAGACAGAAAACTGAATAAGCCACAGGAAAATATCAGGATTTTTCTTTATCACTGATAGACTTTATGTCCTGAACAGTAAGAGACATTATAATACAGCAGTGCTGTTAAATAGACAGTTTCTGCATGAAAAAGATGTAAGAGCTCCTCCGTAAGCTTCTCTCTCCTTGAATCGAGACTGCTTTATTCTGGAAATTAAGTGTGCTGTCTTTATCAGCTTGGTGAGTTTTTAGCTGCTGGCAGCCTTTGTCAGGGGGTAGAAAGGAACCAATACATAGACTTTCTCTGTTTTATATTCCTTAGGGATTTTCAAGGGATTTTCTTCTCTCTGCTTTGGGAGTTGAATCTGATTTTGAGAGAAACCGTTCTGATCTCATAACTGTCTACAAAAGAAGCCAAAGGTTTCTCTTTTTGAGAGTCTGAGTAATATGAAAGTCAGGAGTGAGGAAACTGGAGAAGCCAAAGGATATATCAAACAGAAGGATAAGGCAGAAAACTTTACCAGAGGCCAGTAAGGCAAAAGATTCCTGGACATATGTGTGCCAGGACAAGAAGACTTCAGGGCTGGAGAAGGATCTATTAGGACAGAACTTTGGGCGGACAAGTGGGAGTAAGGGCAAAATAGGCAATGTTAAACAGAAAGACTACTTCAGCCTGGTGCCACAATGAATAGCAGAGAACAACCAGCTCTTGTATACCTGGGTTTTGTTAGCCCACTGTTGAGATGATTGCCTGGACTCCAGCAACACTGATCGTGGCCAGGTGTTTCGTTGCAGAGCTTGCTTTCTAGGCAGGATCTGATAAGAGCTGACAGCAACAGTTCAGGGAGGTCTTCTTTTGGAACCTTGTCCTTGGAAACATCTGGCGTTGCTTCTTGGTTTTGATTCATCAGTGACAGAGGCCGCTTTCTTCATTTTCTTACCATAGTATGTGATTCTGATAAGAACGTAGACAAGTCTGGAGGCTGATCAAGTCCTCTGAAGGGGTCCAGCCAGCCAGCTGGGTGGGGGACTCGGTGACACACACAGCGTAGCGTGGAAGAGTGTCAGATGCTAAATAGCTAAGAATGGGCCATGCTGTTAAAGGGAATGATCTCCGCAAAATGATTTTTTTTCCTTTTTCCTGCAGTATGAGGTCTCTAGTAACAAAGAAGCCAAACAACTTTGTTTAAAATATGTGGTTTATATAAGGCGTCCTGTGGGAAAGCTATGTTACTGGGAATCTTTCACTGGAAAAAAAGCCTAAGAGAAGCAGTTTGGGGGCTGGAGGAAAACAATGAGGTTCTGCAACTCCTACATAAAGAAGTAGCAGATAACTAGCAAGTCCTCTTATTTGGGTACCAGAAAGAGCTACTCTACAAAGCTGCTAAAAATGGACTGGATTTTTCTGGGGATTTAGGGCCAGATTTGAAGGCAGGCACATATATCATTTCTGTGTGCATAATTATGGAGAAATACATCCAAGATAGGATATGGGATTTACAAGCCCTAGCTTTTATCTGTGCTGCAGAATTGTAAGGAAAATATTATACAGATACTACCATGGTAATTTCCGAAGGTACCTTTTGTATCTTTTGCTGTTATTATTTTTGGTTTGGGCCAAGAAATAACTTCTTGGATATTTGTAACATCAAGTTGAAGTTTAAAATGGGTGTGCTGCAGTGTGCCTGGTCTCTCAAAATGAAATTAACTGTATTTCTGTCAGGAAAGGACATTAAAAGTTCTGTTTGCTCTAACAAAAAGATACGGTGAATTCTGTTCTGCAACATGTTCTTATAGGACATAGTAATATTTTTATGTGCTGGATAACTCAGATATATGTAGCAACATAGAATAAAAACCAGTAAAGATTTACTTGAATTTTGGGACAAGAGATTGACTTTTTTCTTAATATATTACCTATCTTGAAAATGTGTAGGACTGCCTTATCACTGTGTTTTATTGTGCAGCCATAAACTCTGACAATCCAGGAGCTTTCTGACTAGATAATAATACAGACTTTTTTTCTTGCATATCTTTTGATAACACAGTACTTTGGTTTGTTGTATGTGCTTATGAGTGTGGATTTTTATGTGCTCACGTTAGATTTAGTCAATGAGACTATAAACACCATTAACACTTTCAGAAAACCAAGCCACGGCTCCTTGAATTCAGTTGTAATGGCACTGCACTAACAAGTTACTACAAGTAGTTTTCCTATAACATCATCTTTACAGAGAAAAAAAATGGGTGAAAAAACAGAAATCATCTTATATTCTACTGAAGTCACTGAGTTCCTCTGGAAATTCATCCATGTAATAATGCTGTTCCGTTTGTTACTGAAATTTGGATCTTCATAACTAATTTAATCTCCTTTGAGAGATATAGGTGAAATGAAATGTAAAACAAGCAGAAATACAATATCAAAAGTGCCTCCGAGCATGCTCCTTCTGGATTTTGGAACTGATGTGATAAAATATTCAATCTGTCAAAAAATCAGTCAGAAAAGTTATTTTACTAAATGCAACATGATACAGTTTTGCAGTTTATATCTTCTGCTTCATGTATCCCTTTTTTAAACTGTTTTCAACAGATTTAGCCTTGGTCATGCAAATTACAGTTTTGCAAAATACAGTCCAAAAATAACTCAGAGGAATGTAGCATGCAATTGGTTATCAAAACAAGGTTTTTAAATCAGTGCTTAATTTTATCTTTTGCTGTAAGTGGTGAGATCCTTGTAAATTTAGAGACGACTGTGCACTGGAGTACAGAAAAAAAAATTGGCTGATCATTTAATTACTAAAACCTGCAAGTCAGAGCCCCCGAAACTCTTGACTAGTTTTAATGAAATTTATGTGATGGACTTAGCCATGAAAAACAGGAGTTTTGTTCATATTGCACATCAAGTGAGGACCAGCAGCACTCACCAACTGGGCCAGCCAGTTGAAGGAATAATTTCAGTCCATTCACCAGTTCATTCTTAAAGGTGGTTGGAAGAGAATCTCTCTGGTCACAGTGAGTTACTATTCAGACTTTCCAGTAACACTTCAAAATGCAAACAGGGTGATACACAACATCATAGAATTACGGGATGGTTTGGGTTGGAAGGGACCTTGAAGACCACCTTGTTCCAACCCCCTGTCCTGGGCAGGGACACCTCCCCCCAGCCCAGGTTGCTCCAAGCCCCGTCCAACCTGGCCTTGAACACCTCCAGGGATGGGGCAGCCACAGCTTCTCGGGGAAACCTGTGCCAGGGGCTCACCACCCGCACAGCAAAGAATTTCTTCCTGATATCTCATCTAAATCTCCCCTCTTTCAGGTTAAAACTGTTCCCCCTTGTCCTGTCACTACAGGCCTTGGTAGAAAGTCTCTCTCCATCTATTTTATAAGTCCCTATTTTATAAGTCCCCTTTATATATTTCAAGGCTGCAATAACGTCTCTCTGGAGCATTAATCATGTAGGGTGTGACTGTATTACAGCAAATTACGTTTACACCAACTATGAATAAGCAAAGCTGTAGTTAAGTGGGATTGATCAGATCGTACACAAGACTGTAGGGAACTCGGGGTTCTTGCAGTGGTTTTGAGGTCTCAGGATGTTCCTTGCCACTGCCGGAGTCTTCTTATGCACAGAAAAACACTCCAGCCTGGTCACTACAGATTAAAGACACCGATCCTATGGAGGACACCCTGTGCATGGAAATATGTGTTCCTATACAGCAGCAAATAATTTTGTCTATGATTTTGGTATTATCAGAGTCCTTACTGCTATACAAAGATTTTAATGCTATTTTAAGAAAGCAAAATAGACATTCTTTTATTGCAAAAATTTGCATTGAGGAATATTTTATTTGTATCTTACATTTTTAAAGTGCCATGGCAAGAAATGGGTTTGATTTTGAAGAAGAATCGTTTTGAATAATTAACCATGAATTACTCTAATTAGAAGAAAATAATTATAGGTTGGACATAGCTGCTTCAAATGAGATGTACGGGGTTAGTGACTATTGGAAAAATAATGCCACTGATAGAAGCTGAAATAAATCTAAAAAAGAACTTTCTCTTACAATCAGGATTTAACTATGGTATTTTAAAATGTCTCCAATTTAAAACATGCAAATTTCTTCTAGACAGAATTATTAGTAGGACTATATTGTTGAATTACAAAATCCTCAGTGTAATAATTAAAGAAGGTAGTTTTATCCTTTAAAATAGAGTTGTGATTAACTCTTGTCTTAATATCTGAGCTCTTGCTCAGAACTACTGAGAATACTATAGGTACCTCTTCAACTCATAAAAGGTTGATCTTGTTTAAACCCAAGGTATTTTTACAAGTAAATGTTATATAATAACATTGTTTAAAACATATGTTTGTATTATATATGTGGAGATGTATATATCAACAACATGGATGTCTTCAGTTTCAGGTGTAGGGGATTTAGCATCCATGCGCCATTAAATTTTGTTACATTGTGAAGAATAATTTAATAGTTTCCTTTAAAAATCATACTTGGGAAAACACACATAGGCTGAATAGTCTAAGATTGCATACTGTTCTTCAAGGACTCTTTTGTTTCTTTGAAAATCACCTGAATACCGCAAAAAGAAATCCTTCCAATTTAACTTTTTTAGCTACTTATTCAGGATTAGGTTTTTATTGGGTAAACACATACTTACACGTTTCGTAACTTGAAATTTGCAACAAGAGACTTAAATGTTACAGTGAAATGATAATTTTTGGTGTCTCTGTAAATGCCATTCTCAATGTGATTATTGCATGCCTGTAAATAACCTGCCGTACTTTCCTTCTGTTACTTCTTAAAATCTGAAGAAGCAAGACCTTTTTAACACAATGAAAAATTAACCAATCCATTTCTGTCTGAGCAACAGGGACAGATAAACCTGAGGTATTCTACACCGCTATGCTGGCAGCAATACGTCCTCTCTACTGCCGTATATTCATCCTACGATATTGCTCGTGCACACAGTTAGCCTGTAATGTGTTGCTGAAGTCCAGATATGGCCGCAAAAGTTCTCTTGAATATTTATCCCTATTATAATTATCATGCCACTTCTACAAAACCCACTGATGTTTTGTTCTGATGCCAGTACAAGTAATTTAATTTTTTACGGTTTAATCTTCTCTCTCGTTTCTTGCCCTGAATTGTGTGCTTTAGAAACACGCGGCAAAGGCTTGTACCCAAAGGCAGGTGAATGGAACCTGCAACCTGTGTAGTCAAACACACAGAGATAGTAACCTTTGCCATTAGAGAAGATAAGGTGATGGCCTCCCTCTGAAGCTTAAAGCCAAAAATTATTTCTTGGTGGGGGTGGATCATGTTTTTTGTGATAAAAATGTGAGGCATTTTTCGTCAACTGAAGCAAGTACAGCAAAGCTATCATACGCGCCTCTTCAGTGGTAGCTATTTCATTTTTTTTCCTTCTTACCTTTTTATAATACAATTCAGGGCACTAAAAATAAGCCAACCAGAGATTGTTCAAGTGTTTAAACTCTGCATCCTTGTGAACACGGTATGCGAACGTTAGTTGCATTAACTCACTCCAGAGCCAGTGCGTGTTACCTTAATGCAAACGGTGAGAGCGTTCCCATCTTTTGTTTGCGGATAGGCTGCTGTCATGTTGGCCCATCCTTTTAAACGTGAATAATACTTTCTGTTGAATTTTCTTTTGTGTTACATACCAGATGCTTCTAAAAGGCTTGCCTTTGTGCCTGTGAGAAAATTATTTGAGCTTCTAACCACAGAATGCAGACCTAGAAGATCACTTAGAATTTCTAAATTCTGTGGTAATTTCTGAACATACAGAATGCTGTGGGTTTTGTTAGATTAAATTCATTTAAATATATCCTATTCTACTGTAACAACTTCTTACCTGAAGAGCATTTAACCATCCTGCACAGATTTTTACACAGATTTTTGTCATAAACAAACTTTCCTTATAATGTGAATATTAATGTGTTGTCATTTCCTCTCAGTGTTTTAGAATTTTCATTCTTACTTGATCTAGAAGCCTGTAAATGATGAGCAACTTTAAGCAACTCAAAAGTATTGTGAAGGTGTAAAGTAAAACGGAGGATGATGTGAAAGAGTCATTCTCTTTATGAATAGTATAATCAGATCACTCTGGGTAAGGTCTTCCACCTTTTGAGAGTGAATAAATCTGTCTATTCTAATTCTTTAGAAATATAACTTTAAAAAAGAAGGAGGAAAAAAAAAATCCCCTTTCAGAATTTAATTGCCAAAATGTGTTTATAAAAAAAAAAGTAATGAAAAAAATGGGGCATTTAATTATGATTTAAAATGATTGAAATTCCAGTGCACCTGTTTAATCAAAAGAAAATAATGTATGCACAGTGAAGTCTTTTTCTATTATGCTTCTGATGACAATAGCAGGGTTTTAAGAAAATATAATAGGAAAAGTAGTATCTAACATTTTGTTTTGTAATGTCAAGAGAGAGAATAACTATTGTTATTGGATAATTTTTACAAAACTCTGCTATATTAAGCTATAAATTTCCAATTCAGCTTCATCTGATTACCATCTAAAGTTAAATGCTCACCCAAATATACAATTAGATATTTGGTATATCCCTGGTATACTCTTAAGAAAAATGTATTGTCCTTGGATACATACATCTGTACAGGGTATTGCAAAGCTGTTACCATGAGCATTTTCTGCTTACGGTATGGGACAGCTTTAATTACAGGATTCAGCACTTTTTCCCTCTTTTCATGGAACTACACCTTCGCTCTGTGAAGAGCGTGGGCTGTGCCGTTGCTGGACTGTGGTTGCGCAGTGAACAGAGCTGCTGTATGAACGACCTCCGCTTCATTCCTGCCGACGTTGGAATGTGTGAAGGGGCAGAAAGAGATCCTAGTGAGGGAGCGATGTGATGAATTCTTCCACTCTTGCCTCTTCCACAGCGTTTCTGCAGGGCGCAGACCAGGTTACTTGAGGCAGAGTATATGATGTGTTACTTGGAGCAGATATGAGTATTCACAGTTGTAGATGAAATCACTGGAAGATGTTCATTCAGAGGGGAAACCACTGTGTGGTGCTGAGTGTTCTGCATGAGCGCATTAGCGGTGTCTCAAACTGGAAACTCAAATTCGGTTTTAACCTCTGTCCCTGTTCGGCAATACGTTAAATAGGGTAGCGTCTATTCATCTCAAATATGGTGTATGAATATTTTCTTTAGTGTTTGTGCAGCGCTCAGAGAGTGATGCCTGCAACGGAAAAGCCCGAGAGAAAATTAGTAATAATGATAATAATACAATCTTTGAAGTGTGTGGTAAATTAGATATAAGGTCATCCATTGAATGCTTAGCAGAAAATACAATATTGAATGTTAGACGGTAAGAGATTTATTCTGTGCCCCAAAAAGACAGACGTAGGTAGAAAAATGGTGTATGAAACTTAATCATTCAAATTCATAGTTCACCTTAATTCCAGCATGTTCAAACTTTTTAAGTGCCTGACTTTAAACCTTTTAACAAAATTTTTGTATCTGTGAGAGAATTTGTACACGTCTGATTATGCTGCAGCATTGTCTGGTAGGTAAGGGGGACAAGCACTTCCAAGTGAGGTAGGATGAACTGTAGGATGAATTGAAACCAGGACACTGAATATTCTGGACAGGCTGTTCAGAAAGTGTTTGTAAAACGGGAGAAGGATTTAGTTTCTCTTCCACATAACCTTTGTCTAGCTGTTTCTCTCTTTCTGTTGTGTGCCTTGTTTTCAACAGCTGCAGATTACTGAAATAGTTGAGCTGATACGTATATGAAAACATCTACCCGTGTAATCTTTGTCTGGTTCTGTAATATAATTTCTAGCTCAGTTTTTGTCTTCAGTTCTGCAACAGACTATGTATCTGTACACTCTTACAGATATGCAAAATAATGACCTCCTGTGTTACGGTTTTATATATTGTTTTTGCATATAAAGCATTTACAGTCCCAAGCAGCACTTGAATATGTTGAGATTTAAAGAAATAATTTTAGTTTCTTTTAACTTGTGTTCTTATTGCTGAGTCTTTAGCCTGCACGCATTTGGTCTTTTCTGCAAGGTATGAGAGCACGGTTTTGTTACATGGTCTCATCACTCCAAGGAGCGCGATTCTATGAGCAGTGATCACTTTTTCTACTGGAGCAGTTCACGTGGTGCATTGTGGATGGCAGCTGTGCCGCTGATCCCCTATATGTTAGGTGTTCCTAGGGCCAGGTGCGTATACCTTATGGTATATCGAGTCCTTTCACACACCTAGCACCCATTCAGTGCATTCTATGGCATACGATGGCTGATGGGTTGTAAGCTGGCACCACTGTTTTAATAAAAATAGTAAATATTTTGTGATTGTGCACTAAAGACATAACATTCACGTGAATTGCTGCCTTTAGAAGAAATGAAAAAAAAACATTTCTAGGAAATATCCCAAGGAACGATTGATTAACTGCATCACTTGCGTGGTGATTTCCCCCTGAACAATTCTGAATACTCAAGTAGCAAAACTTGATCCCATAATTGAGGTTTTGAACATTTGCCTTTTTTTTAACTACAGTTTAGGTGGCCATTGTCAAAAAAACACACATAATTGTTTAAAGAACACCTCTTCTTTTGTCTAATATATCTTCATGGAATGCAACTGAGTGCCTTTTTTAGTAAGATGAACAGGAGACATTTCTCCGTCTTTTCTTAATACTGCTGCTGGTCAATCTCTTATAAAAAATATTTCAAAGGTGAAATACTATTTGGTATGGTCTCAAGCCACATTATTTATATACTGCAGGGTGGAACAGACAATTTTGGGCTTCTTTCCACTGTGATCCAGATGTACCCATTATGGAAAACATCCTATCCATGCTTTTGCCTACATGGTTACCTTCTGACCTACATTGTCTTTGAATTTCAAAATCCAAATTAATACCATCTGTTTGAGCTATTTCATTCTCTTTTCTGTGGCCTAAGGAAAATGAAGTCATTTTGAAAAGCTGATATATTGTTACAGTGTTCATTCAAAGAGATCAGATACAACTTCTTGTTAAATTCAGCAGAAAAATTCTAAGAAGTAAGCTGCCACTTCAACATTTTTGCAGCCATATTTATTCAGACATATTTACATGTCTGAGAAAATTACGACTGTGAAAACAAATTTAAATTAGCTTTTTCACTTTTACGTATCGTTTATCTCTTCGCCTAAAAGATTTGTGATCTTGCCAAGGTCATTGTCCTCACTCGTATTTTTGCACTATAGCATTAGGGTGTGTTCTTTGCACATGCATGGGTGCTGCAACCGTGCACTTACTAGTGGCATTAAAATGAGCAAATAAATGTCAGAACTGAACAAGTCTTGACTGTCAAATACAAGCTGCTCTAGCATTCATGGCTAATGCGCTAATCATCGGTGCAAAACATTGAAATAATTTGCTTTCCCTACATGTTTTCACTGGCCAGGATGCATAGGGGAGTAGTGTGCTCAGTCATAATCATGCTCCACAAAGGCTGGAAATGTTCCCTTTGAGCTTCCAATCATTAGGCCAGCCAAAGTGAAGACAAGCCCATTGACAAGCGAGAACGGCAATAATTTATTTTCTATTGATGGGTTGTGACAAATCATGTTTGGAGCAGTGGCTGCATACTGTGGGGCTACACGAAGAAAGGCTGCGATGGCCCTAGATGAAGCTCTTCACAGCTCATTTAGTCCAAATGTAGCCACCTGGGTGGTGAATCGGTTCAACGTACCAGCCCAGGCATTCCCGCACAAAATTAGATCACTTACAGGCGAGGCATATAGGGGTTCCTCCAAGGCATTAATCAAGGGGGATGGTGAGCTGTCAAAACGTGGATTTCAAAATTAAGGAACACGAGAAGGATTAAAATGCAGCCACGTCAGAAATTCAGGAATATAATTTCCATCACATAACTCCAGGTATGGAAAAGAGCTTGGAAGAAGAAATAGGTGAAATATTAAAGGTGCTTTCAGTAGGGGAAGATTTTTACGGATGTTAATTAGTAAAAGCAGCATGAGGATTTACTTAAGCTTGGGCACACCCCCTTCAACTTTCAGCTGACAGGTCAAATTAATTTATGTGCTTCCTACCAGTGCATAACACAGTTCATATCTTATTTAAATTTACTTTTGCCAAGGCCCACTGATGTGCTTAGCATCTGACATCTCATGCTGTTTCAGAATACAGATGGACATTTTATTTTGCAGGATCTGAAAAGCTGCCCCGTTTATTTTTTCAACTCTGTTTATATTTTATTTCTATGGAAAAAAAATATTAAAAGAATATTGAGATCTGACTCAAAGGGTTTTGCATACATTTTGCTCTGCTTTTATTTTTTAATATGATTTTTGTTTCCTAAGAAATTCTGCTGGCTGTATTTAAAGTCAGATATCCTCTTAACCAGCAATCCTTGAATGCTCTGAATGGAAACAGCCTGACCTGACCAGCTAAGCATTGCTTCAGATGTTGTGGAGTTTTGCACTTTCTTCTCATATTGTCCATTGCCCTGGAGGGAGAAAAGAGGGAAGAAGCAACCAGAGAGGCAAAGTTCCTTTTATCTTCAGAAAAACTGTAAAGTAGACATCTCTCCTGTCTGGCATGCGCTGGAATAAAATCTCCTGCAGTAGCCCCCTCCTTTCCCTCCTGCATCTCCTTCCATTGTTAACTTGGAAAACGCGGAGAATCTGGGTTTTCTACTTGAGGGGAAAATCGCTAATATCTCTGAAATCCTTCAGAAATCGGTAAATGAGCAGGGGTTGCCTCAGTGTTATCACAAATATCGTACTCCTCTGCATCGCCCACTTTCTGATGGCCATCGGGGTGGGTACCCCAGCTCCTGCATCCCTAGGCAGATGTCAGAGGGGAGCCAGGTTCACCGCACGCATCTTCCTCCTCCAGAGGATGGGGGAAAGCAGCCCGCGGGGGATAACAGCCTGCTTCTCTGGCTGTTGCTGCTTACTGCTCACACGGACATCTCTCCTATGGCAGTGAAAATCCAACGTTTAAGCCCTGCTAAACGTAGAAAAAATAATTTGTGCTTATACAAGTAAGGCTTCTATATGACAGGATATGTAAATGACAGAATTAAGGTTTTCCTGTGTCACACTTCTCAAAAAATTTTCTATTTCATCTGTTAAGACAATATTTTTTTTACCTACTCAGAACAAGTCTAAGGCTCTCATATCTAGTAACACAGCTTAAGTGATCTCAAATTCAATGAGCAAATACATATTTGGCTATCTAAATATCTATGAAATGCATTTTTTTCTCTTCTACTCATCTTAAATTATAACTTGCTAAAGAAAATGAAAAACGAAGGGCAAAGAACTCGAGTTATTACATCTTCTAGGTAATCTTCAATTTCCTGTTTGTATATTACGTCAGGAGATTTGTGTAAAAGAATTCAAGTGTGATGATGGTTTATTATCATAACATGTGCGCTACAGAGGCAAATATATAACATTTAATGTGCCAGGTAATCTGTGAGAAGAGTTAATTATGTCGTTGTATTTTATATACTGTCAAGCTTCCTTTAAAGAGACATCTCCATTTCCTCTCCTCCTTTACTGTAATTGTATCACCCTGTGATCCTTAGAAGCACACTGAGAATACAGTGGTTTAAAGGTAAAAAAAATAACATTGTCTTTCAATATACAGGCATATCATGACATAAAATATGTGTGGTTTTTTTATACTAGTTCATAATTTTTGAAGGTTTCCTCTCTGTTTTTGTTTCATATTTTTAGTGCAGCTAATCTAAAAATAATATGAAAACAGTGTACCCTGTATGCAACTTCAGCTCTATACTTCCTGCACGTTGCATTAATATTGGAAATATAGTAATGAATTTTTCTAAATAATTCATTATACCAGGCACTCAAAAATTTTATTTTTATTTGGTATTATTTTGTCCTCTAAGGTACCATGACAAGATAACTGTCTTGCATAAAAACCAAGATCATCACTCTTTTTCACTGCCTATCAACCAGTTTGTGCTTAACCAAGCATTTATTTATTAGTTCTTAATGGTAAGGTCCACGAGGTTACTACACCTGAGAGAAAAATCTGTAAGACAGGCTTTCTAATTAATCACTGGGAGGGTTCAAGAAGGTCTTGTTATTTCTGTGTACAGTAGAATTTATGTAGTATATTACAAGTGTTGATTGCTAAAACTGCAGCTCGTTTTTGTTTCTTCAGATCTGTCATTCTTTTTGTGCTAAACTATACCATTCTTATCATTCCCATTGTAAACACACATGTAAGAAGGTGTGTATAGAGGGAGACAGGTCTAACTTGTTGCCTGTTTGCCCTTGAGCATCTGGAAAAAAGGCTGGTGAGGAAGAAAGGGAAAAGGAAAAAGAATATCAAGGGTGGCAATTTCAAACATGGACGGGGTGTGGGGGGGGAATGGCGAAACAAATATCCCATATGAAAGCAACAGTCGCACAGCTTGCAAGCAACGTAGGGTGAAAATCCTTCAAAACAATTCAAGATATCATTTACTCTGTATGCTACTGTACTTTGTCTAAAATGTCAGAATCTGGTAAACACCACCATTTAATGAGGTCTGCTAGGTCTGCGTCCTTCTTTTCACTGGGGCTGGGCAGAGCTTTTGCTGCTGGAATACAGCTTCTCAAGAGCCAGGAAAGCTGGAGAAAACGTCCAACCTCTCACAATATCCATGTGCTGACATTCCTCATTAAAAACCTTTCTTTTGAAATTGAGGTCTGGAAAGGAATCCCTGCCACAGCAGCTTTTCCCCCCGCAGCTGAAGTACGGTCCAGTTTTAGAGAAGCTCGCCTGGCACCGTGACCGGGAGGGATGGGGAAGCCAGAGGAAACAGCTCTTTAGTCACCACTGTGATAACAGAGTAAAACTGCCCAAAATGATCCTTATGGATGTAATGTCTTTTTGTTTCAAAGGAAATCATTTGCAGCTCAGAGAATAAGTAGGGCACATGGAGAAAAGTGGAGCTGAAGGTTTGTTTCCGTCCTTTACTTCTTCAGTGAAAACCAGAGTGCGCATTTTAGAAGACTCTGAACTCTGGGCCACAGTACTCTTTCCGTGCCTTGCTTTCACAGTATGTTAAATAGACATACATTTCTCTGTGTGGCAGTTTTGAGAAGAATATATAAAAATTCACCTCTATGGGTTTTTCTCCATACAGAAAGCTGAAGAACTGTGTTGCCAATGCTCTTGTATGGAAGCAGTTTTAAGTCCCTTGACTGGATCCCCTTCTTCTGAGCTCCTCGAAGACATTATGTTTTTTCTTCCCATGTTCATAGATCAGTGTAGTTTTGCCCTTACCTATGTAGAAACCCTCTTCCTTTTTCATGTTAGCACGTCAGACTTCTTTTGCCATCTTATCTATGTGCTTTCCTCCTGCGCCTCTGGAGCTCTTTGAATTTCAGCCTCTTTTGAATAGGTTCTTTTTGCAAAGGCATGTCCACACCTCTTCTGCGGGTGATGTTTCCACAGGAAGAAGTAGCAAGGAAGTTTCTCCTTGTTTACACTTTGCTCCCTGAGCTTTCCCTTGTTATATCAGATCACAGGAGGGAGCCTTCATACTCCTGAGTATCACCAAACGCCAATGAAGGCTTCCACACTGGATTTCTGTGTCCTTAAACAAAGCTACAGCTTGAATTGCTGATGGTCCTTTGAAACATGTTGAGAAAAAGCCAAACTTTACCACGTCTCTCTTTTTTACTCATAGAATCATAGAATCATAGAATTGTTAAGGTTGGAAGGGACCTTTCAGATCATCTAGTCCAACCATTAACCTAACCTGACAAAACCACATCTAAACCATATCCCCAAGTACCACCTCTACCCTTTTTTTAAACACCTCCAGGGATGGCGAATCCACCCCCTCCCTGGGCAGCCTATTCCAATGTTGGATAACCCTTTCAGTGAAAAAATCTTTCCTAATATCCAACCTAAACCTCCCCTGGCTAAAATTATAGAAAATTATTCCACAGCTGCATATTGTCTAGTTTGCTAGAACTGGATCTAAAATTAAAAAAAAATATTTAACAAATAATTATACGCAGTTCAACAAAGGTTGTAAATTGGTAGGGATAGTTGCACATATTTATGCTGGATTTGAGGGTGGTCAAACACTGGAGCAGGTTGCCCAAAGATGCTGTGGACTGTCTGTCCTTGGAGAGGTTCAAGACTTCACTGGACATAGACCTGAGCAACCTGACCTAATTACACCTGTTTTGAGTGGGGGGTGGACTAGGTGACCTCTGGAGGCCCCTTCCAGCTTTGATGGTGAATAGCAATGAGTGTGTCCAGACTCTGATAGGGAATGTTTATGTATGGTATTGAGCAGCTTTAATGTATGGAACCTGGCTGGTGTCTTGTGAAAGTCCGCTGGTCCGGTCCTCAACCTAAGAGAATAAAGAGTTTTAAGAGACAATTAGCCTCACACCCAAGTGACAGCGCTAGGAGGAATAAAAGGAGCAATGCTATTATCAAGACTGAGAAAGAGCAATGCTGTTGATAAAACTGAGAAATGGTAAAGCCATTTGTGATCAGAAGGACCCCAATGTAAATCCTTGAAGTCTGGGGAATGCATGTGATCTGAAAGAAGAAGGGTACTTCGGGGCAGTCCCTCGATGAGTGTTGATGGACCATCCCAATGCACTGGACAAAAGCCCAGTTCCCCGGTGCCTTGGCTGGCAAACGTGTCTGAAACTGGTAAAATGTAGTGACTAAGAGCGCGTATGAGTGGATGCTCGTGCTTGAGACTGGTTTTGACCAATAAGAACACAGGTCCTCTTCCCCTTCTGATAGCATCAATTAAATCAGATATAAAGTAATGCTAACTCTAAGAGCCCCTTGCAACTACTGTTAAATTGGAAAGTTACCATTTCCGGAAAAAAAAATATTATTGTATACTAGAATAATATTTGGCATGTGAAATTCCATGAAGATTGATTATTTTATGGACAAGTTTGGGCTAAAGATGGATATAGCAGAGTAATCTTCAATTTTAACTAAAAGGCAACTGCTGTGCCCCCGTCATTAAGCTGTAATTCTTACAAAAACTTCAACTAATTGGATTTTTCACCAGAACTTTTTTGTTTGATTTAAAGTACCATGTAGATTCGTTATAGAAACTTCATTTAAATATGGATTTAATTAGAAATGTTTTATAATTTTAATGAGTCTTAAAAGTCTTTTGATGAGCAGTCAGTGTAATTATGGTATTTAAAATGATTGGATAAACGCATACTTTATAATTTACCTTCCTCGCAACTGTGTTTTCATGCTGGTTATTTTTAACATGAAGAATTGTTTCATTTTATGTCAGTTTATCCTCCTCTTCCTTCCACAAAATGTTTTATCTCTGAAATAAAATTAAATATGCATGATACCAGTAGTATTGGATAATATTGTAATAGCACAGTTAAAAATCAATCTGAGAGAGGAAAATTATTTTGGTTTTGTTAGAGAAGTGACTAAATTGATAATTTGTTATCCAGAAGTAAATTACAGACTAGCTCTGTCCTATATGGGTTGTCTCTTTTGTGTTTGAGGAAATTACCTGCAAAATTGCTGCAGAAGACATGTTGCACGAGGTATTGTGCCATCAGCAATCTGCTTCACTACCACAACATAAAGAAAGAGAGAGGCTCAGCAAATTTAGGAAAATAAGGAGGTTATAGAACTAGCAGTTATAAGGGGGAAAAAATGGGCTTTTTAATGCATCATGTACTTTGTCACACAACCTACATGAAGACCACTAACTGTCACATGCTGAGCCTGACAATTCACTGTTCAGAAACAGTACATGTTACCTCCTGCATATCTAATAAATTGTTGTTTCATTGCTTTTTTTCTCTGTGTGTGTGTTTGAATATATTTTTTATTTAAGAAAACTGAGCTCATAGTAAGTCAAGTCTTTAACACAGAATAGATAAGCTAATATGAGTGCAACCAGCCTAAGGAAAGCAGTGAAAAAGAATTTTACGTACTGTTTCTCAGGACTGCAATACCTCTCTGCAAATCAGTCAAACGTCTTCTGCTGAGGGTCGCGTTTCCCGAGTCCCCAGAACTTTATATTTACTTACTGAATGAGTACTTCAGGGAAAAAATACTTGACTATAACGTAACGTGCGTCAACAATTCCCATTCCATGATTTGATCTCCATCGGCTTGTGGATCGCTGGCCATGAGGTAGCCATGCCTTATCAGTGCAGAGCTTTAGTGCCTCACCCAGAAAAGACCATAAAAGAAGGGTAAACGTGTCATGATACTTATTTCAAATGTTCGCCCACATCCAGCAAATTGAGCTCGTAGTTCTTAGCTTTATATGGATCCGTGTGTGGGTTTCCATCTTGCACTGTTAGCCACCAGTTAATACAAACTCTGCTTTGTGTCAGCAATGCTAGGTTCAGAAATTTTGCTCTTCCTTTTGCAAAAGAATATGAAAATGTATCCTGTTCTATTAATTGACTGTTGTTCATTCAGTGTCCATCTTTTAAGTGTAAGGGGAAGGTTCACTTGCACTCGTGCTTTGCAGGTTGATACTTGTATAATATATATACTGTCATCTTCACGTCTCATATCTGTGCCATCAAATGGGAAGACTTAATATCTTTTAATTTTTGTCATCGTATATGTCTATTGGACTTTTCTTATAAGTATTTAAACTTTTAATTTTGATCATAATTTATTACATAGTCAAGTAGTCTGGTTCTCAGATTTCTACACAACTTTCCAGCAGGTGTTAATTCTGTTTTACCATGCACTGCTGTGTAATTTAGTAGTACCAAATATAGTTCTGGATATGTTACTGCAGTTTTTTCTTCTTTTTAACACTGAAGCAGACTTACAATTTTTTAAACCATTTTTCCCTGAGCCCATTTAATTGTGGCTCTCCTGGACTTAAAATAATATGCTTAAAGTAATATTTGTTTTGTGAAAAATTGTTATGAGTTAAAATCAGATCACAGTCTATGACCTGTCATTTCCACAGTTGGTATGTCTGTCTAGCGAACACTGATTTTTACATGCTTAACAGCTTTATGATCTGCAATACCATTTTTTGATATTGAGAATGCTAATCTAGAACCATCACATAATTTTTTTCTGCCTTAAACAAATAAATCTGTGCTGATTTATATTATGAATATAAAGCTTCCATGAACATATTTAAGATTAGAATATCAGAATCTGATAATTTCCTCCTTTATTTTCTTTCATATGCTTTAACAAAAGGTTTTTTGTGAAAACAGGCTTTTAAACAGTATTAACACCTTCTTAAACTTTTCTGAGAATTCCTTTACTCTTTTTATATTTCTGATTCATTACACTTCCTATGTACATAGGTCTTGTTCTTTCTATCTTTTATTTCATCTAGTTTCATGAGGTTGTAAAATGCTTTCAGTCTTACAAATATTTTCATCCTTGAAATAATTGCCTCATTTACTTTTTCCATTTACTTATCTTTCCATCTATTTAATATATTCCTCCAAGATAAATACTCTTCTAAATCTGTTCTGTTTTACCTGTTTGCAATTCTTTTATTTATTAACCCTTTACTTTATCTTCAGATATTATGCTGATCTTTAAGCCAGTGTCCAACTTTTAAAATATTTAAATTACTTACTTAAGCAGTTCCTTACCCCAGTAATATCCCAGTCCTGGGAGGTCTGTCTATTGAATAGGCTCCACAAGGAAATCCCCTTATCCTTCACCAGTGGTGCTATATTGCGCAGGGAGTAGTTGCACCTTGGTTCTCTGCAAGTGTAAATTGTCCCCATTTACAAATTTTTTGAGATAGCTCTGCTTGCAAGTCTAGAAGCTTTGCCCAAAAGAAGGGAACCGCTTAAGTGTGTGTGTTTCAATGTTTCTGCCTTTTCCTTTTCCCCATTTTGCCGTGTCACGGATGCCGTCACTTCCATTTTGGCTTCCCACAGCTCCTGGTCCAAGTCACAGAATTTACAACAACAGTCGTAGATTTGAGGAGGAGAGGAACTTATTTGTGGTTGGCACAAACACGGGCAAAACTTATACCATGCAGTATAAGTAAACCTTGCCTCTTCTATTTTGGCATGATGTCAGTTTTATTTAAACTTTTAAATTTATTTAAAGGCATTTTACACAGGCTCCATCGTATTTTTTGCCACAGACTCTTGCCCAGTTTTAATCCCTTCCTTGATAACTATATCTCCTGATCTTCTAATGAATTTTCTATGTGGCTTTGAGGGTTTGTATCTTTACAGTGGAAAGAAACTTCAAGGCAGAAAATTAAATTCTACACAAATACCCTTTGTCCTTATTTTTCGTCTTTTAGAAGACAGAGGTCAGAGTCTTTTTGACACGAGAATATATTTGCCTGTTTTCTGCAGCACCGCTGTTGGGTTTTAAACACTGATGCGCTGGTTGCGTGCATCTGAGATGCAGAATAGGGATGTAAAAGATCGGCAGTGAGTGAATATGTAAGGTAGAAGAAATAGGTGTTTATTTAACTACGATTTGTATGAGCGTAGGATAAAAATGAGCCAGGCCTGTAGGCATCTTGTGCTTGACCTATCAAAGGTTCTTATGCTCATAAAAATCTTAATGCGGCCATTACAGGCACTTCATCTCTGCCTCTGACGTGGTTCAGTCACTAAAAAATGTTGTAAGTAGGCAGACGAACCATACTTCTTCATGGTGCCCACTTCTGTCTTCGTGCTTTCAGCTATATCTGTGGTGGCTTCAGATACTTCAGAAACAGAAAAACTGCTGCTTAGGATGAAATAGACACAGCAAGTGCCAGCTGCAGCAGACACTGTAGGTTTTATGATCCTAAGGCGCTTTGTAATTTCTAAATCTATCATTCTTATTAAAAATACTGAATAATTAAAGCCATTTCAATACATTTTAAACAATTTATTCTTTCAATATTTTATCCTAGAATAAAGTTCACATGATGCTCCACAAATATGTAGTAAGAATGCCACTTGCCTTAAGCAGAAATATAGAGAGAATTAGAATTTCAAAAAAGAGAGAAACATTGCACTAACTTTGGCTTCATGGTCTCATTTATTGTAATATCCATCATTTCTTTATTTCTTTGGCAGCTCTTTATGCAGGAATTATTCTTTTCCTGAAAGCACTGAACTTTGTGCCGATTTCTGATTTTAAAAAATAAAAAATGCATTACCAGGAGTTCAAATATGGCAATGAATTATTACGTTTTTTAACTCTTTGCTACCTCAGATCTATCCTAATCAGGGTAGATCTAACACTGATGCTTAGCGTCACGGTCTCTGAAATGTGTAAACTGCTGCAGAGACATTAATAGGCATTTTGCCAGATACTGTAGGCTCCACCTCTATCTGGTTTTTTTTATATCTTCCAGTTCTTCATATGTGGAAGTATGATATCTGGGTGATACATAGATTTATCGGCTTGATTTTGGTATACTTGGTGGATAAAGATGGAGAGGAAATTATATTCCTGTCATTGGAAGATTTCTGATCTTTAGAAAGCGTTCCCGTCCTGCATCAGGATGAAATCCAAACATTTTAAGGTTCATCAGGCAGGAGGCTGGCGGGTGGGGACTTTTCCGGTACGTGGGAGACTCTGTCACTCTTGCGTGTCGCCAGTGAGTCGTTTGAGTTAGAAGGATGCAGACCGTCCCACAGCAACACCTCCTTTCTCCTGTGCTAAGGAATTAATAAAATCCTCACCGGATTGCGGTATTGCATGCAATACAAGCGCTGCGCATCTTCCCTCGTCGCTGACCAAGGCGGCAGAGTAGGGATGCGAGCCTCAGTACTGGCTGGCAAAAGCCAACCTGTTAAACCGCCTGAAGGTATTTTCTTGATTTCTAGCTTTGAAATGTGTTTTCCTTTTGAAAGTGATGTAAAAGTGGGTATACTTCCATAAAAAATGTTCACCAAATTGGTGTTTTCTGCGTCAGTAAAAGTTGTGAACATATGTCTTCTTGAGTTTCTTGGTTGCAGATATATGCACGTAATCCCAAGCAAGTTCCCAGTTCCAACAATCAGTGGGAATAAATATCATTTACATGATAGCAACAACAAACCTGTGCAATTCAATTGAATCTACATGTCTCAAACAAGTATTTGCATGGTCTTGCTGTCTTCTGACATGTCTTTTTCTCCACCCATCTCCTCCCTGCTTTGTGACCTCCAGTCCTGACATCTCCAGTATCTTACACAGCAAGATGTAAAACTGCCTTTTTGCTTTATCTATCTGTTGAATAATGCCATCCTCAGCTTATGTACCCTACAAAACAATGCCAGCAGACAGTCTGGCAAGTAATTTGCCAAATGTTATTCTCACTAGCCTGTTAAGGCAATTAATTAAATCTTCACTGGAGGACATACAAAATCGATATTAAATATATTGTGCTCAGATCATTTAAGTTTTACCATATTATATCCATTTTTGTTTTTTTTCTTTAGGACCATGAGGTTTTGGGTATTGCCACACTAACAGATTAATGAAAAATAATGTAATAGGCCAATTCCTTTAGTATTTATGTGAAGTAGAGGAAAATTCCTCAATCACTGCTTGCATTAGTAAAGCCAATATTATAATATAAATTATTCTACTGGATCAATTGGAAAACTACACCCTCATAATCTTTAAAACAATATTTACACAGTAGTATTTAACTTTCCAAAGAATGGAGGAGTGGAAAAAAGCTCCAGTAAATATGAGGTATATTAAGACATTTTCACGATGTAGTATTTCTGTTTAATCAACCCCCTATTTAGCAACTAGTCTAAATATGTATCTTGAAATATAGTAAACACTATTTAGCATTAAAAGACTTCCACGTGTATGCATGTTGAGTAAATTAATTAATCAACACGATTTTAAAATGTATTTAACACATGGCTTTATGAAGTTAACTTTTTATAGATGCTTTCCTCAAGATCAGTTTTATGTGCCAGAGCTCAGCAGGCTGTTCTGTAGAGTCACCAGTCTTTGTAACGGGTCAAAACCTGATGAAATTTGCCTTTTTTTATTCACCTTTTTCCAGTTAACACCTTTTCCAGTTTAAGGAGTGGACCTCAGCTAAGCAGAGAGAGAAAATCTCTTTGCCCATTTATTCAAGAGAGCTATGGGGGAATTTCTTCCAGCTCTGTCCCGTACCTTGGTTGCAAGATGTTGGTCTGCATGACTGATTTCCAATATTTTCAGTCCTCTTTTCACTTACCTTTCTCTTCCGAGTATGTGTGGCTTTCTCATTTCTGGATGTAAATATTAGTTACGCTGATGTAGGCAATATTATCTTGCATGGAATGAACTGGGGAAAATTACTAGTTTTTTGGTTCCAAACATAAACAAATACTTCCTTTCTGCATGCATTTATTTATTTTGCATGAACCTGTCAGTTAAGGGTTGCAATGCAGCGGTGAAAGACCTAAACGACTAACAATGAAACGTAGGTTGGACAGAGATCTCGTTCATGTACCTTTATCTCCTCCTCTATATTTGTTTATTCACCTGTTTGCTCGTCTGAAATTGATTTGTCAGGCTATGTAGATTTTTATCTACAGATTATTTTATTCTTCTTTGAGATGGTATCTCTGCATCAATTGGTTGTTGCAGTTTCAGTCGGGCCCCGGGAATCCTCAGGGAGAGTGAGACAGGGTTATACAACCAGTTACTAAGTTTTGAAAATAAAATAAGAAGCAGCAGCTAGGCTTCTGGGCTTGCTGAATTCAATTTTTCTGTATCTAACAATGGAAACCAGCCAATTTATCCCGGCCTTTCCATGTCTTATTTTGTTTTATTTTGGGCACATTCTTTCCCAATCTCTGCCATTAAAGAATTAATCCTGACTCGGGATTGTTAGCCATTAATGATCATTTTGTTTAGTGCAGTTTCCTTTCAAAGAGGTAATTCAGAGTGGAAGAAAATGATTGTAGACTTTATTATACTAGACATCTATTTTCTACAGGAAAAGACATACAGACACTACTCACATGCTGTCCTTTATTGGAGGGACCAGATTTACCCTGAGAGTGTCAGAGAGGGAAAAGAAGAACTGACGTGCAGTACAGGTGTCTGATTTGGGCGTGTTTACTTCAGTATTTCAGCCATTACAAAAGTTATGATCATTTTGATTTTTCTACACAGGGACAATTTTGCACAGATAAAGCAATGTAAAGGCAGTATCCTTCCTTTTGTCAGGTGACTCCCGTGATGTGGGTAGACATTGTTCCTATGGGCTCATCCAAACCTTGGGAAGCCAAGGGTGCTTTCGTTCAGTAGTATAGAATCATAGAATCGTCTAGATTGGAAGGGGCCTTTAAGATCATCGAGTCCAACCATTAACCTAACACTGCCAAACCCACCACTAAATCACGTCCTGAGGGCTGCACCAGCATCATGTCTACCCGGCTTTTAAATACCTCCAGGGATGGCAACTCCACCACTTCCCTGGGCAGCCTGTTCCAATGCTAGACAACCCTTTCCGTGAAGAAATTTTTCCTACTATCCATCCTAAACCTCCCGTGGTGCAACTGGAGGCCGTTTCCTCTTGTCCTGTCACCTGTTCCTTGGGAGAAGAGACCGACCCCCCCTCGCTACA
>RSEF01000031.1:52168449-52184914 GCA_003993805.1 Himantopus leucocephalus
TCCAGACCCCTCACCAGCTTCACTGCCCTTCTCTGGACATGCTGCAGCACCTCAGTGTCTGTCTTGGAGTGAGAAGACCATTTGTAGTAGGAGCATTTGAGACACAGCAGAAGAACCGTGACCGCTGCTGCCTGGACAAGGGGTTTGTCCCGTAGCGAAGCTGTGAGCTGGGCAGGAGACCAGGACACCCAGAGAACCACATCTCCCAGACCACCAAGCCCGGGACACTTCCCTCATCGACTACACCTTCCCAGGGAGCACAGCCTCAACAGGCAGAACTACCAAAAAGCATACAGCCATGCCAAGAAATATACCTGCTGGGCATGAAATAGGTACATTCCAGTGGCAGCTGGATTATATTGAAACATTTGTAGGTGCCCTTTTAATACCAACCACAGATAATTATTTTACTTGTCTATAGCATTAGGATTATACTCCCTGTAACGCGGTTTTGCTTGTGTGCCATCTTGTGATATTCTGTATTGGACTGGTGTCAGCATCTTCCATAAGGCACTCTCTACTTTTAAGGTAGTGTTTAAATGTGCTGTCTTCAAAGATTACTCAAACCGCAAGCTGAAGGTTTCGAATGCGTAAAATGCCAAAATGAAGGTCATCTAAGCAATTTGAAGCCTGCCGCTGCCAGTGCAGGTATGGCTTCCTTCACTGGAGCCAGGACCACGCAGATGTAACCGCGCCACTTGCAGAACGGGGAGCAGCTCGATCAGTGCCGTCGCTGGCATTTATCTACAACACTCTGTCATGCCACATAGAAATATCCTACGATACCATCTTTAGTCACACGAACATGTAGTAGTCAGAGCTCGATGCAGCTGCAGCGTGCACGAGGAGGGACAACTATGCCATATGGGACAGCGCTAATGACGGGGCTAATGTTTCCTTCGGTAAGGCTGGCTGCTAGGATTTCTATAGGTGTGAAGGAGACGTGATGTTTGTGTGCCATCTGGGGTAGCTCCACATGGTATTGTGAAATACGATGAAACGAGGAGAGGCTGAGAGAGCTGGGACTGCTCAGCCTGGAGAAGAGAAAGCTCAGGGGGCACCTTCTCCATGGGTATGGACACCTGATGGAGGGGGTAAAGACGATGGTCTCTTGTCAGTGGTGCCCAGTGGCAGGACCAGAGACAATGGGTGCAACAGGAATGCAGGAAATTTTGTCAAACATAAGAAAAAAAACTTTTTTTTACTCTGAGAGAGGTCAAACTCTGGACCAGGTTTCCCAAGGAAGTAATGGAGTCTCTGTCCTTGGAGATACTCCAACGGGACGTGGCCATGAGCAACCTGCTCCAGGTGGCCATTGCTGTAGGTGAACACCAACCTGAGGTGCCTGTGGCACCCCAGGATGGGGCATGCCTGGTCCTCATGGGACACTGGGGGATTCTGGCCACAGGCCAGGTGGGACTGGTTTTTCCTTTGGTACGAACGTGGAAGGATGTAAGATTTTTCAGCAGCCCATCCTTTGCTCAAATTTGAATAAAACCTTTTGGTACCAATGAAAGTCAGCTTCCTGCCTCCCCTAAATGTTCTGCATAGATTGCATATTTTTTTCTGCATGTTATGAACTCAGTGGGATTCTTTTAAAAGAAAGAAAATGAATATTTTTCAAAAATAAGAAAATTAGGGGATTATAGTAATCCCATAATAATCTGTGTTTTCAAAATATTCATCTTCCTGTGCTATCACAGTAGCCCCTTCTTAACAAACGAAGGAGATTTCTTGTTGACAAAATATGAATTTTTTATATTCCTAAGCCACAAAGCTGTCAAATTATCCAATATAATTTCTCAGCAGATATATCTTGTGTTTGTATTTACAGAACATACATATGCCAGAGTAACCACGTTTGAAAGCTTAATCCTTTAAAGTATTTACACTGGGTTTTCAACATTCATTACGGAAAGCCTTTGTAAATTGAAATAAAAAGGGGAGGGGTGCAGAGAGGGAACAAGTAGTGCATGAGCTGAAGAGCAGGATATTTTTAGTAGATGCATTTTTGGTTCCTAAGCTCTACCATGTAATCATGTGCAGGTAAAACTTACATTTACTGAATGGAAATGTTGCCAGCACTGTGATCATAAGATACTTCCTTTTGTGAATTTGGGCCTCTTGATTTTCTTGAAAAATTACTTTAACGCTCAAAATAATTAAATTCATTTCATATGGTGATTACCAAGTTATTTAAAACTATTGAAAATATGAAATCCTTTGAATATTCATCTCCAAGCTTAGACATAATGTTATTGATCCCATTCTTCCATAAAATCTGCGCTCTTGAATGCCTGTATCATTACTCTGTTACTTGCATGAGTATATGTATATACGTATGTGTATATATAGGTATGCTATGTGCATCTATATTTGAAATATTATATGCATTTGCACAATCAAGCATTCAGTGTTCTTAATTCAGAAAGTCAGATAAGCAACTGCATGCATGCACTAGAGGTTTTGGGGACAGTCTAAAGAAGAAATAAAAGAATGGGGACGGGATACATTCTGCACGCAATAAGCACGTGTGATCTTAGCACAATTACTTCTGTGAATGTCGTTATAAGAAATTATCCTTTGTGAATAAACTTTGCTTAAGATTCTAAGCAGTTAGAATAAGAGAGAATGTGTTTTGGTCCAAACCTGCATAAAGCACAAGTCTGGCAAACTGAAGCTGTATAAATTATTGTTAGTAGGGTTTGGGGTTTTTTGTTTAACTTATTTAAAAAGCAACAGCAAAAAATCAAAACATGTAGTTTTAAACATAAAATACTTTACACATACTTGGTTACCGAAAAGCTGAAAATATCAGTTTGGGTTAAAAGAAAAAAAGTGATATTAAAATAAAATCCATATTGAAATACTATTTTAAATAAAAACTCACAGCATTTACTTGTAAAACATTGAAACCAAATGCTTTCACATTGGATTTAAATTTATAAGGCTCACCTTAATCAAAATTACTTGACAATGAACAGGTCATTTAAAATCTGCCCTGTTATTCAAGATCTTTCAGCCAAAATTGTTCACCAATTAAGATTTTTAAAAAACCCGTATTTATTAAAATGCAAAGGAGAGAGTGGCAGGCGCCTTCCCTAAACCTGCCAGCTCCGGGAATGTGCCAGCATTCATGTCATCTCGCAAAAGCATTCCAGTTCTGGGATCCTGCTGATATATGTATATTCCTATAGGCCTTTTATTTTTTATGCATTCCAGCATGTAATTCACCCCAGAATCCAATAATCCCCAGAATGCAATAACAAGTCCCTGTTTAAGAAGACGCCTCCTCCATGACCGAGAGTGGTGGAAAGCCAGCAGGACAGGGTCTGGGACAGGAGAAGCCTCATGGGAATTCGGATGCCTTAGTCCAAGAGGACTGTTAGTGGATTAGGTCAGTGTGGAAGAAAACTGTTAGAAATGTGTGATTTCTCTCTTTTGTATCCCTTTCTTACTTTAGGATTTATGCAAACTAAAGTCTCAAGTTGCTCTTGGGAATTAATATCTAGGTGCCCAAAACTTCTGGTTTCATTTCACTCTAGTTGTGTTCATCTACTGACAGCTTGGCACTTTCAGAAGTGTATAATTAGTCTTCTGCTAATTGTTTAGTACACTCCATTTTCTCTATCAGTCTATATTGTTATCATTAATTAATTAGAAGTGTCATATCTATACATACATGCACACACGTATATATGTTTTCTCACCCAAATTGGAAACACTTACCAAACCTTTATTAAGAGCATCCTTCCGTTTTTTGACACACTAACTATGACATCAACATTATTGCGACATTAATGGCGTTGGACCTAGAGGAGCAGCATGCAAGTTGTGTATAAAACAAGAAATCTCAGAAAACTGAAAATAACATTAAAGAGATATCCTGCTCCTGCAGAAACCTAACAAACTGGACTAACTTCAAGATAAGATATAGTGACAGCTTCAACAAAGCTGGGTCAGTATGATCCTAATTCTCTCAAATGTTCATTATTTAAAGATATGCAGTAAAGAAAGAGTTGTAAGAATGCACTGAAAAAATGAAATTTCACTTAATGATTTTTTTAAAAGAACCAACTGAAATATTGAGGATATAGATCTTTCCAATTTTCTACTGTGTTAGAATTGTGAACAAAAAACGTTAAATTAAAAAATAAAAAAAAAAAAACAAGAAAAAGCTTCATCCTGTTGCGGCATGTTCCTGCTGTCTGCAACTCATGGCCTGCTGCCTGTGAGGCTTGATTCACCATTTTTCAAAGATGTGGGACAGCAAACACCAATAACAGGGAGGCTGGGTAGATACTACTTCTCCTTTCTTATTGCAGCTGGAAACCTTCTAAAAATTTTGCTGTGTGCCTTCCGCTGCCCTTGACAACATCCTTCATAGCTGTGTTCTTGCCCTGGAAAAGAGTCTTTCATCATTTTATTCCAACACTTGTGAAGTTTCTATTTCAGTTCAAAACTTTTTAAATATCCTTCTAATGTCTTAACTTGATAGCTGGGACAGGTTAACCTGTGAGTCAGAGCTCTCTTCTCTTCTCTTCTCATGACATACTTTCTAAAATGTTTCCCATGCACCGATTTCTTCAGTACATCAAAATACTGTCTCTTCTTTTGGCTTGCTTTTTGGAAGTACGAGCATAACTCTGTTGATCCCTTATAGCTGTGTCTTCCTTTCATTTATTTTTTTCCCCTCACTTCCATTCTTGTGGCATATAGATAATTAAAAACATAAATAATAATTCTCATGGTGTCTTCCTCTATATCCTCTAGGAAATAAATAAATTTATTTTATTGATTGGGAAAATTCTGGGAGGGCATTTTTCATGTGTATTTCTGTATATGTAAGAGAAAGGAATTTGGCAAAATCGTATTGAAATTTTCAAGTTTGATTTATTTCTTAATATGATGAAGGACACTAATTTTCACATAGATTGTCCCGAAAGCAATATAGTTTCCCAGTACAGGGGCAAACAATTTTTGAATGGTTAATATTTAAGGCATTAACATGTTAGTCACAGTCTTAAATAAATTATGATAACCAAATGCCATCTGATTAAACTACCAAAGACTCCCCTTTTAATTTAATACCACAATTAGAAAAATAAAACATTGCCCCGCATAGAAATGGAAAGATATGTCAGGACTTGAGATTGTGGACAAACATTGGATTTAGTTGGCTGTCTAACACTGATGTAAAATGCATTTCATGGTCTATGATTTCTCATGTTACAAAAGGTGTATTTACAAGTGAAGTATGAAGTGAAACTTACAGAGATGTATATTCTTCTATTACTTAAAAATGGCAAACATGATACCAGCTGCTGAGATTTCTTGTCCCATGGTGAAGTAGAACATGCTAGATGTTGATAAAACAATTGTTTCACTGCCTGCAAGAGCTTAATCCACAGCTGTGTCTCTCACGAACTTCAGGAAGCAAAAAGGTAATTCATTAAAATGCTCCATAAGCTGGTAGCGAGACATTATATTTTATTTAACCGCATGATTTCTCCACCCATTGCAGCTGAGTGTAGAGAACACTACTGACTTTATTGGCAGTACTCTAATACATTTAAATGTGTATGTTTATTTTGGATTGAAATAAACATTTACATGTAAATTAAAATTTAAATATATTGATTTATCATAAGAAATCTCAAGAACGATACAAAAATTCCAAAGTCCACATCTTTTCCATCTCAGGTATAAATACGCCAGTATAATCCGGTGCAAAGGGATAATGTTTGTTTCAACCAGAAGTGTTTGAATTCAGGAAAGGTCCCGCACGGGTGTGAGAATAGGGTGTGTGATGATGGCTTGTAACTAGTGTGGAGGTTGAAAAAGGCAAAAACAAAACGCTGAAACACCAGTCTCTGCTTCACCCCTGCTTTGTCACCTCCCTCTTTGTCAACGGCTGGCAAGAAAATGGTCAGTCTCATCTTCATCAAGCCGCTAACAATACTTATCATAACTATATTCTACAAGGAGCAAGCGTAAGGACAAGTATGAAGACCTCTTTTGGAGAAAATGCAATTAATCGTTTCATGCGTGCTCAAGTTCAGAAGGCTGCAGGAAGTACTTGCACGTGAAAAATCCTCTTTAAACAGAAAGGGACCCCAGGACCAACTGAACTGGGAGGGCTCCGCAGCTGCAAGCGCGCCACCTGAGAGGATATGCGACAGCAGGCAGCGCGTGGTAGGGTTAGGTCCCATGGAGAAAATCTGCACCTATTAAACAATGGGATGAATTTAATCTCATTTTCATGAAATTGCATCAATTAGTTGTTTATGCACAAACTACTGCTTTCTTTTGCCTCCTTCAGTTTATCGTGTTATTTACAAACAAGTGCATTTAGACAGAAGTTTGAAAATTACAGCAAAACAGTTTCTGGAAGAAATTGAGGGTGAATATGTGGAAAATACTTCCATGTAAATGACATGAAATTATTCTTAAATCACATAAAGATAGACATGAATGTCAGTTAAGTTTAAGGACCTTTTCTGTGCTTTTCCCACTCTTGCCTTCTTACATAATACTTGGCAAAAAAAGAATACTTTCTCTACTTGTACTCCCTGTTTTTATCAAAACTGCTCTTGAAAATAGTGTGTCTGTAAAGCTTTCCAGTGGTAACTCGCCACATTAAAAATAGATAAGCTTAAGAGCTTGTGGTGCTTGAAGCCTGAATATTTACCCATGTTGGGATGTTTGAATGACACTGTCTGTGTCTGATTTAGATTAGATGTGAATTATGTCATCTTCTTAGCTCTGTGTCAAACACATTGCTATTTTTTGATACATCGCAACTATTAAGTATGTCTGTTATTCAATATGGAAATGCATATTTTTAGCTATCTAATGTACAGCTGTACAGTTAATGCTTCGTTATTTGCCAACAACATATTAGCTTTTCCATAGGAGATAACAACGTGGTCATTGGTTTCTTTTTTATTTCCTTCCTTGCATAGAGTTACGTGTAATGTAACATTTTTCAAGACATTAAGAAATGCAACAGATATGAAAATACTGCATAAGCACCCTTAGCAATACATAAAATACCACTATAAAATTATACTAGGGTGAGCCTCTCTGTAAACTGTTCACTTTTTAGACATTGTTTTGTATAAGCTTTAGAACAGGGCATGGGTGGTCTCTCAAATAATGAGATTTTTCAAAGTTCAAAATACATCTGAGTTGAAAAGTATTCTTGCATTTTATTTCAATTTTGTTCAGGTTTGTTCTTGCTTATAATTTTTTACATATTTTTTTTCCTCTAATCTTTACACAATTATTGTAACTAATGAACCGTAATAAACAAACTTAGTAACTAATCAAAGAGCATCTGTTAAAGTAAATTTCCTAATGAAACTGCTTAAAATGTGGCAATCTGCTGCAGGTAAAATCTGTGTCACTTTTGGTAATCCCTATACGCATACTACTGTATGTGTTTTATTTCTGATTTAATACACTACTGCTTTGGTACCAGCTGTGTATAGTTCCTTTTGATCTCTAACAAGCCCCTAAATGTAATACGTAGTCCCTGTTATGTTTTTTAAAGGGTGCCTTCATAGGAATATGTCTACAATTTACAAAATATAGGCAATAATGCAACAGAAAATCACAGCAGCAAATGCATCACCGCGTGTTAAATCCAGCCCTGCCGAAATGTCCAGCATGCTTCTTAACAGATGCACAGAAGATTTTTCTCTTTTCAAACACATTTACTGATTCTTTACCTTTTACAATTCAGAACAGTGGAAAGACAAAAGTACCACAAACCATAGTCCTACAGGACTCATCTATGTGTATACTCATCTATATCAATGGATGTGTTGACGCTAATTATAAGCCAGGATAGCACATGGATTCATTGCTGAGGAAACCTGAGCTGGAGTAACTGGATCCTCCTGGGGCACTGAATCCTTCTCCCCTTGTGCTTTCTTCGCTTGTGGATGTGCAAGCCAAGACTTCTTCCCCTCTTGCCTCTTATTTATGAGGAGGAAGCGAAGCCCTCCCAGTGCTAGTTATCCTCTTTGACCTCACGATCCAAGGTCTGGGCTGACCAGCAGAAAACTCCAGTGATGCCTGTATTTATCTGTGCTGACGTGTTTTTGCCATATCTATCAAAAAATATACTGCTAGGGTGGGGTTTTTTTCCCCTTGATGAGCCACACGCAATACAGAAACGAACGACATACAGACAGAAGTTTTTAGGCGGTTCACTTCAGGTGGACACAATATGTCATCTACATTATTTGATACTTCAGCATATTTTGAAACCATATTTCAAATGTTTAATTCTGTAAGTACATAAGTAGTATTGGCCTATTGGGCTGAGAACATGCAACACTACCCTAAAGATTACAAAGGTGATCAAATTTTATTCTAAACATATTCTTTCTTTTAAATGTGAAGAATATACTGAAAGTTGAGCTTTCTGGACACTCAGACTCATCTTCTTATGGTTATATAACTCTAAGCAAAATGTAGATGGTGATACGATGGGTTTGTTCAAATAATCCCAGTACCCTTTTGAAACGCTGATTTTATTTAATCTTCCAAGATACAGCCAGACTAAAATAAAATAATATGCCACCTATCTATTTGGAAATTTTTTCTAAGAGCTGCGTTACTAATAATTTGAAACAACAGAGGTGTGCGGGTTGGCTGTTCAGCTGATGGAGCTTGCATTTTGAAAGTTATTCATGATGGTAATTTCATTCACATTCACATTACTTGAACCCGCTAGTTGGATTTGTACCAATTACTATTGCCAAAACAATTGTCACACATTTTAGATATGCTAGTAAAAACATGTTCCATTTTGGACAAATTTTTGCATAGTAAATGTTGACTCTTTTTCTCACTTGAACACAAACACCTGATTTCTCATCCCATTTAGAACAGCAGAGATACGTTGTGGCCTTCTTTCCTACTGTCCAGTAGTCTTTTAAAAAAACAATATTGTCCCCAGACTTTAAGCGTAAGAGTGGAAAAATTTCTAAATCAGATGAGGGACCGGGTGTTTGTCAAGCTCATTTCATAGATCTTTAATTCATGGATACTGTTAAGCGAATGCATAGAAGTCGTTCTTATCCTCATTGGACCTGCTTAAATGCTTTAAAAATAGACTACTTTTTGATAAAATGATAATGTAATGTATTAGTAATAACTTGTTATAAAGTGAGCACTAAAGAATGTCCAAACTGGATGACATTGAAGATTTTTACCAACACTAACGTTAAAGATTCAATGAAATGTGCTGACAAGTATGAAGTCACTATCTTTAAAAGGAATCTGCTGATTTATTGTTAAGCTTCCATTAGCCAAGAACGCTAGATTTCTGTGCTATACCTCCAGCAATAACTGTTTTGAATGTATTCCATTTCGAATTTTCAGTTGTCGCCCTTCTACGCAAACAGCTCCTTTACTTAAAAATATGCAACAAATCAAATTAATTAAAACGAATCAATTCGGCTGGTAAAGTGGTGTTCTGGAATGACTCTGAGCACCATAAATTCAAATTAAGGCTTGCATGACTTCTTCCTGGGTTTGAAGAGGCTCCGTGGTACATTTGCACAAGGAAAACGGGAAACCAGTCACCCTCTTTAGCAGCATTCACCGGGGATGCAAAGTAACTGTGCTGGGGGCTCCCATCGCCAGGTTTTATAAACGTATCATAAACCAGAGAACGGAGCAGACAGACATAATAGACATTAATTGTACCTAGTGTTAATATTCAAATAAGGTTAAGTACGATAGTAGTCACATGTGAGTGGAGTAATAGGAAGTTAATTATTGCAAAACTTTGATCATGGACATAGAGTGTTTATAATTTTATTCATAGTATGCTTTGCTTGTTCTGATACTTCTTCACTCCAGGCAGTAATGTGGGTTGTCAGATTCAGTTTTTAAGGTAGAGGTATGATGGATATATGCTAATTTATACATGCTCGTTGAATATATTTTTCCTAACTGTATTTCAGCGATCAGATTGTACTACAGAGCGCTTGTTCTTTTTCTGCTTTTAGTAAGCTCTTAAATACAGTTCCAAAAAGTGCATGCCATGATCTATTGCCAATAACGGTTGTCCTCTTTTTTGCAAATATGATGAATGCAATATGCTCTTCCCAGCATTCTGTATTATATTTTTTTTATGCACCACTCCAAACTTGTATATGTTTTTTGCAGTCTGAATGAGGACCTAACAAGCATGGGGACAGGATTAAAGTCTTGCTCCTGACATGAGTTTCCTAAAAGCGGTCTTTGTTCTGCTGCTTCTCTACGTGTCTCCTACTTTACAGGATCATCCTATGGCTCATTTATAATCTACTGGATTTGATACTTGAAAATATGATTTCTGTACTCAGTATTCATGCTTTACCTTTGGTCTTCAGCCCGTCTGAACTGGAAGCCTAAATTTTGTTATCTACTTAGAACAGAAAGAGATTAATACTAAAGGCATATCAAACTCTTAAATATCCACAAAATTTGTAAAAGAGATAGAGCCACATTACTGAGCATTACGTAGGCATAATTAGAGTGGTACAAAGTTTAGCTGACTATGTTTCAGCACTATTTCTGCATTTATTACCCTGATTTTCTTCAAGGGAATACTGTGTGACTCCTAAGGTTTTATATTTAATTAGCTACTACAGAACATCAAAATCATCTTCATATTCTTTTACTTTTTCAGTTTTAATGGTATTAGGACTTTATCCTAAACTAGAATTGAGTATTCACATGGAGAAAGGGAAGAATCTGTTACGTTGTTTATTTCTGGGTGTGAAGGGTATACCTGATGGATAACGAAACAAAGAGCCAGGCAGTTGTGCGGCGCTTTGTAATACGGTATTGTCACTGCAGGAGAGTGACGACCATTCACGTTAAATGTTTGAGCTGGACGTCACGTGGCATTTGAGCTTTCACTGCAAACTGACAGAGTGTTGAGAGCATCTGCTTAACGTCCAAAACCCCTGTTAGCTCTGCCACTTTTTCTCTGTGAGTTTTACAAGGCTTCCACCTCTACTGGCGTGCTCGATATAAAACAGAAGGATCTTGTGGTAGTATTTGTGTCTCATTGCCTCATGGTCGTGCCAGTTGTGTGGGGCAAGATTTTTTGGGGTTGCATTTCGTATGATCCAGTAATCTCCACTGGTGTACGCCCCCCGCCCCGCTGCGGGGGCAGTGAATTGATAGTAATGAGTTTTTCATTGACTTGCTTGTTCTAAGGACTGGTTTAAAACACATAAAAGAAATTAATAAAAGGTTCTTTTTCTTTCAGGTGGGAGATGAAGGAAGGTGCAGAGCTTGAAGATGAGGAGAAAGTTATGGTGGAACACTTAAAAAATGTTTATTTGACACAGAGCACTCCTACCTCAGAGGATAAAGAAGAATAATTACTTTGACAGGTTTCGGGTAGCACCTTTTTCTGAATTCAACATGATTAACTTAATGGCTTAGTTATAACTGACAGGACTAGAAAGCTCAGGAATATATATCTTGAGTAGGAGTTTTAAACTGAGGAACGTTCCCCTGTTATTGTCTAGTCACCCCGTGCAGGCAGCGATTGTTCACACATGCGTAAGGCGAGCAACAATATATGAAGATGTCAGTGTCACAAAACAAGGAGGGTGTATCTCAATACTGCGGAGGCATAAACCTGAATGACAACCCCAGAACTGTTTTAAAAGTATAAAACACTCTGAAAATAATGCGACTTAATGGGCACGTGCTAAGCGAACACCCGTGTTGTGCTTCCGTCGACCGTTTTGGAGTCCAAGTCAGCGTGACACCGGTTAGTGTCGCTCAAGGACCTCTCCTCTCCTGTGGTGCTTGTGTTCTGGTTAGTCCTGGCATTAAATCACCCAAAATGTGCAAAGACAACACGTATAGGCCATAGGTCTGCAGTCGTCTGTGAGTTGCTCCAGGATGAGTATGTTTGGCCATTGGTCCCAAGCAAAACTGCATCAGCTTTATTGCTCTCGCCAATCCTAACGCAACATCCAGTGTACATTATGGCTTAAAAGACACATTAGAGAGAAACTTGTTAGCAGCTTTTAAAGTTTTGAGAAGCATCTTTTTATTTAAAAGAATTATTTACAGGCAGTGCTCGAAGGACTGTCTTAACAGTGAACTGAGAAGAGAAAATGATAAAGAATGCAATATTTATTTCTGACAAATACAGTAAAATTTCATTTTCAAAGTAAGCCCTGTCTGATATTCAGATTTTCAAAATGTTACATGTTTTCCTTTTCAGTAAAAGTTTGTCCTCAAAGACTAAAAATAGAATCATAGGATAGTTGAGGTTGGAAGGGACCTTTCAGATCATCAAGTCCAACCATTATCCTAACCTGACAAAACCACATCTAAACCATATCCCCAAGTACCACGTCTACACTTTTTTTAAACACCTCCAGGGATGGTGAAATAGCTGAGTTAGGTGGCTACAGTGACAATATTTTTTATACAGAAGGTGTATATTCCTTACAGAAGATGATATTTCCTTATCTCTACCGAAGTAATCTATCATTTTGCTATTTGTTTCTGGCATTGGAAATCCAAGGGAGCTATTTTCTCTGCCCAATGAAGTTCTTGCTAAGGCTGCAGGTATTCCTGTTCCCACCACATCTCCTCACGGACACTATTATGGACATAACTCAGATCACTTGAATAGGAGGAAAGCACGTTTTTTTCCCCAAGACTTCAGCAGCAGCATTGGTAACCATAACACCTGTAAGGTCTAATCTGAAATGCCGTTTTTCTTCCTCTTAATTGCTCTTTTTTTTATCATGCGTATAAAATACCAGACCATTTAAAATGAAAACAGGGACCATTGCATCTTACAAATCTCCAAAGATCTTGTTACAATACTGCATCAACAAAAGTGCTGTGAGGCACTGGTGCTTCAAAAATGCTAAAAATATTATTTAAAGAATAAAACCGACTTTTTCCTCTGCCACTGATACGGTCATTTCAGATCATAAAGAAGTGATGAAGTGTAAAAACAATTTTTCTTTGCTTTGTATTTCACCTCTGAAGATCAGTTGTGGTCTTAAGGTTTAAAACATGGCTACAGGGATTGCCTATGATGGCAGGTACGGTATTCTCACAAATGAGGCACACATGCTCCAAGCCATGCTATTAATGCGTTAGCGCACAGGGAAGCTGGAGTTTAGAATATTCTTTCCTATTTTATCAAAATCTATCGTACATAGTTAACTTTTCCTACAGTTGCATAAAGTGAATTTCTGTCTATGTGGTGAAACTGACTGAAATACTTTTTGTGAAAAAGCTCCCCTTTTGGGAAACACTTACTCTGAACAGGATAAACTTTGCAAGTGAAATAAGCTAACCCAGAATAAGAACCCTCACTTACTCTGAAATGGGAATGTCCATACGGGGAGTTGCTCCAAACCGGTTATTATCCTTTAAATTCACAACACACCTGGTTCTGGAATAATCTGTAAACAGTCATGTTAAAAAAAGAAATTCTTTATGCCCCTTCCTCCCTCCTCTCCCTGCCAAATTAATTCAGCAGTAACCCACTGGGTAGCACTAGGACAATTTTCTCTTTCTTAGCAAGAGTATATTTATAAACTTTTCCAGTGTGGAGCTGACAAGACAGAATAAGTAGCCGGAATAAAAGCTGAACCTTTTCACAATATTTTATTTGGATGTTTTTCTTTTCCAGACCTCTCTCTGTATATGTCTTTTAGAGTATCTGAATGCAAGATAATGTGCGTTTGAAATTGAACTTGTTCCTCAATCCTTACTAAGAAATAGCAGGGCTCAGTTTGTTGGCAATTTAGTGATCCTATTAACTGACCTTCAGGGTATAAAAGAAACATCATGTTGGCAACATCATTTATGCTGAATAGATACTTTTGCAACATTCGCACTTGCTCAATAAAATTACAGTAATAATAAGAGTTGTATAACTAAGATCGCTAAATAACATACCATTAATTTATCAAGACTGCTTACTTTAAACTTAAACCCTTAATTGAAGAAAAATGAAAGACACTTGAAAGAGCTGATCATTTTTACATTGTAAGGTGTGTAAAATTAGGAGCACTTGTAAAACAGATCGCTGCTTTCTTTGGATTTTCTTAATGCAACAATAGTTCTATATCCGTATAAAGGTTCTGCTGACTCTAAAATTGACTTAAGATCAGTTTCGTTTTGGAGAGTGATGGGTTCATAAAGCTGCAATGTTTTGCTTGTGTATTTTATGTCCTGGCTCTCTGTCACTACTTGTTGATGCAAGAAGGTCTCACATTTACGTTTCGCCTCAATAAATGAAGGCAACAGGATGCAGATTTGCTGGCTGCAGTGTGGGCTCTGTGTTGCGTGAATTCTGCAGTCTGACCACATTAACTGCTCCTGGAAAGGTACTCAAAAATAAGGATCAAAGCCTGTTGTGTACAACAGACCTTTCTGAACGGGCAAAAGCTGTCCCCGTTAGCTTAAAAGGAAATTATTATATTTATAGAAATGAATTGGATCTGATAGCAGAAAGTAGGTAACCACGCATTATCATTAATGCTTAAACCTCATTCTCATTTAATATTTTAGTATGCTTAGCCCTTTTTACAAAACAGGCTTAAATGGGAGACTTCATGGCATGGAATAGCTCTAATTACATTTGTTTGGTATCCAGTTCACGGTGCTCCAAACCTTAACATCTTGCCACTTTTGAAAGGCAGTTAATAGAAGCAGAAGCAGGGCAAAACTGAGATACCGTTAATAGTAATGAAACTAGAGAAAGACAGGAGAGAGAGAACTTTGGGAAAAGACAGGCATTAAGACATAACCCTGCCTTTTAGTGACTGCTGTCCTGACAAACAGTGTCCCGTAGATCATGCTTTATTCCAGGAGAGGGTTTTTGTAGACACCACAGGCAACAAAGCTATTTGTTCTGGAAATATGCACGGCGGCAAATGGATGTTCTCTAATTCATCTCTACATCCTCACAGCAGTGCAAGGTAGGCATGAGGCTGCCTTCTTCCAATTAGCTTCCTCTGACAGAAATATTCCATTTCCCTCTCTGCTGGGAGGTCTTCACAAAATACTACTGAGTCTTATCTACAGTAAGATACCAATTATATGCTGATACAAAACTATTTTATGGAGCTCCTTAAAAATACGTGCAATCATTTTTAGTGACAGGCACTATTCAAACTTCCAAGGCAACAGTCGCAAGACTGAGGAATTAGACCCATTGCCCAATTAGGCATGAAATGAGAGAGTAACTTGATGGCAACGGGGAGATTTCTGAGCGATCATACAGATCTTGAGGAGGTCCTGGCTGGTGCAAAGCCGCTTCTCTGTAGTAACTGTCCACATTGTGAAGAGTGGTATGAGTGGAAGCAGAAGCTCTGAAACTTTTTCAAGTGTAAGGCCCATGAAATAGCCAAGGGTGAGCTTGCTTTTTCCTCTACCTGTGGACTCCAACACTTGGGAAACAGATTAAACCGACTGATGTTGCTAGGCAGGCAGTACAAGAAACATATGCGAAGTCTTAAGCAGGTCGGGTATCACTGAAGGCCTTGTAATACCCATCAGTAAAATGATGAAGGAACCAGATTATTTCTCTCTAGCAACAGCATTTGAGAATAGACTGCTAGCTGTTATTGCAGCAAGCGAAACAACGATAGAGAGCTGACCAAAAACACTCTATAAAGCAAGGAATCATGCAAACATGAAAAAATAAATCCAAACCCTTTTTTCTTTTTCCTGAAAAAGTGATTCTGTAACAAGTCTCTCAGGAAGAATTGGCAATTACCAAGTACTAATGACATAAAGTGACCCTCTGAATTAAGATTGTATGTCTAAATTTAGTAGATGACTCTACCTAAGCTGACAAGGAGACACTCAAGTCATGGCTAGTGCAAATTTGATGACTACCAGATTAAGCCCTTTAGATCCACGACAATTTCAGCTGTTAGTAGGTTGCCACCACCTCTGAGGAGATACTTTATAATATCTCCTACTGAAAAAAGTGGTTTAATGTTGAAATAACTCATAATCCAGCTTCTGCAGTAAATGATCCATGCTCCAACAAACAACAGTCTCAGTGTCTACACGCCCCTGAGTCATGTCCATTCTCTATCTAGAAATGAGACAACTGCATAACAGCGACTGCACTCAACAGGTATGATCTTCTCCAGTTACTAGCTCAAAGAGCGTGCCATGTCTGCCATGACAAACTCAGGTTTCAAACTTTGTTCATGGCAGAGGTTTGCTGCAACAGCACATAACTTTGTCTTTTTCTTTCCAGGAAAGCTTTTTAGAAAAATAATATCTTTTCAGCTCTCCCAATAAATAAATACATTGATTAAAATTACTTTTGTAAAACAAGCACTCAGTCATTAGAAAACACCTGATGAGTGATTACCAATGCACCCATGTGTATTGCCGCTTCTCATAAGACATGTGCTCCAGACCCCTCACCAGTTTCGTTGCC
>RSEF01000031.1:52193906-52226278 GCA_003993805.1 Himantopus leucocephalus
CTGGTGAGGCCCCACCGCGAGTGCTGTGTTCAGTTCTGGGCCCAGTTTCGTCAGTCATCCAAATACCTAGAAGATAGATATGGACGAGGAGTTGCTTTCTGTTCACAAAGATGCACGGTGAGAGGAGAAATTTTGTCTCGGTGTAAGAAAAAGAAAATCTGTTAGAAATATTAAACATTGGAGTAAGTTCCTGAAAGGCATGGTGGAATCTCCCTAACTGGAAATATTGAAGGCTCATCTTGGCAGCACCCTGGCTTACCTGATGTAAGGCCTGATGAAGTTAAGGTCCAACAGAGGGTTGGAGACTGGATCGTTTCCTGACATCTTTTCCAACCTAGACTGCCCTGTGATGCCATGGTTAGAGCTGTTTGGCAGACTTGGCTCTGGGCAGAGACAGCAAGGTCGTGCATTAGGCAGTAGCAGAGATGTCTGAAGAAGTCTGATTACATTTACTGACTTAGTCAATTAATGGGCTATTTTTAATGCAAATATTAGATTTTCAGTAGAACCAGTAAGGAAAATGAAAATTGCTTGCTGTGCTTTTTTATCCTTCTTCTTTTCATTGTTTTCTAGTAGAAAGTAAAAGAAGATCTACTGATGCGAAAAAATTAAAAATACAGGCGTGATGCAGTCGGAATTTTAAGATCAAGTTAATCTTAAGTAATGAACTAAAAGAATCTGTTTACATTATTCATATTTTTATATATATGTAGTAACATGGTGCTGCTTTATGACAATCCAGCAGAAGCAGATCTGTTGACTGCATGTGTTTCCTGGGGCTATTTGCTTTGCCCGCCAGATAGTTGAAATGAAGCGGCACTTCTTGGTTCAGCTGGCCAAATAGCATGTGCTGCCTCTCAGGTGGAGGGCAGAGCAAAGATATTTGACGTACTGTATTAGTAAAGCTGGGAGAAATAGTAAAATCGAACAAATGGGTGTCCTGCGGCAGGAAAAGCTGCAAGCAGAGCTGTAAGGCAGATTTCTTGAGGCAGACACTGCTGCCAAGAGGAGGTACGTAAACGATGGGAATTCAGGGTATTTTAGTCTGATTCTGGAATAATGTTTCTTGGTGATGAACTGATGTCTTCAGTAGCCCTGCATGCTCGTTCCAGTTGTACGTGATTTGATTCCACATAGCATCCACCTGGTTTGGATATTTCTGTGTCACTGGAGCATCTGCGTTAGATGCAGACTAGTCAGGCGGGGTGGCGATATTTAATTCTTTGCACGTGCATGTTCTGGAAGGCATTGGAGGAAGCAGGTATGTCAGAGAAAGCTGGCTGCACCTCTTACCCTTCCCCAGTCTCTTTTTGTGCCCCTCCTCAGCGCAGAGTCTGGAGTAGAATTAGAAATGCCTTGCCGTGTACGAGGATCTGGGCTACAGACCTGGATTCACTGCGTTTCCAGCCGCTTTGTCTGTCTTTCTTTTCAGGAGTGTTCAGTTAATGCCAGACAGCCCTTCTGAAAGTTGCACTATTACTTAACAGCAGAAAGGGAGAAAAAAAGTGGTTTTAAAGTACTAGGCACATATGCACATGTCTAGGGCTTTTTAGCATCTTTTGATGGTAGCCTAAGCAGAAATCATTTCCCTAGAGTTTTCCAGTCTCTCTCTTTCTCTCTTCTTCTGTGCCTGTCCTGCAAATTACTTTGGTAATTCTCCTAAGAGAAGGCTCTTTTAATAGTCTTCAAGTTTGTCTGTGTTCAGAGGCCTTTTTCTCTCCCAGCTGACCCATGGGATTGCTTGAGAGAAGATGGCATTAAAAAAAGATTAAAAATTCTGGCTTTGTCCTGTAACTGCTTAGTATGTACAGAGATGAGGCTGTTGAGAGTCAGTCTTCTCCACCCCATCCTTCAAGCCAGAATCCGTTTAAAACCAATAGTCTAGTACAATCATCTTAAAATGTCATCCAAAACAGTTCTATGAACTGTCACAGGGCCATTTCAGGTATATTATGAAGGAATATTGTGCCAAAGCCTTGTGACTTATCCTTGCGATGTACACTGACAGGAAAATCTGATTCTGTAATTAAAGAGCATTTCACGCAACTGTTTGCCAAATAATTCTGTTGCTTCAACATTTCTTTTTATCCTCATCAGTTGAGGTGCAGCCCCATGCACTAATGGAACAACATAATACAAATCTTGCATTGAATATGGCATTATTACATGTTACACGGGCTTTTTGTGAGGCTTCAATGGCAGTGTGTTAGTTCCTCATAAATGTTAATTCCTTGAATTTTACCTAGTGCCTGCTGTTCATGGAGGATTCTTACCGTCCTTTTAGAGGAAGGTCGTGGTGAAATTAATTGAAATTAATGTCCTGCTCATCAGCGTACACTCATTTTGGGTGCTGAGATTGGGAAAGCCAGGAAGGTTCTTCAAAGTTCTTAAAACAGGAATCCAATGGTCCGTAGTTCTGAGCGTTGGAGGAAATAATTCAGGCTGAATGCCCAGAAAATTGGAAATATACAAAAAGAGGTTATCTGACAATGTGTTGTTTTTCAGGAGTTGAGTAATTTTCCATAAGAACACCTGCAAATGCCTCCTGTGAACAGAGTTCTCCAGGCAGTGTTCTCTTGCCTTCGCTGCAGGATCACTTTTTCTGTCCCCAGAGTTGCTTGCCCGATTCATTAGGTAACTATCCATCTGCCTCAACAGGAGTAGGGTTCTCTGTACACTTAATTATTGATATTCTGCTTATTTAAGAGAGTATTGTATTATATGGTGTGGTGGTTTAACCCCAGTAGGCGGCCAGCTACCGCCAGCCTCTCAATCATTCTCCTCCCAGTGGGATGGGGGAGAGAATCAGGAGGGTAAAAGTGAGAAAACTCATGAGTTGAGATAAAGACAGTTTAATAGGGAAAGCAAAAGCCATGCACACAAGCANACAAGCAAAGCAAAATAAGGAATTGCAGGTATTTAACCATCTCCAGGAAAGCAGGGCTCCATCATGTATAACAGTGACTTGGGAAGACAAATGCTGTAGCTATTAACATCACCCCTTCCTCCTTCTTGCCCTAGCTTTGTATACTGAACATGACGTCATATGGTGTGGAATATCCCTGTGGTCAGTGGGGTCAGCTGTCCCGGCTGTGTGCCCTCCCAACTCCTCGTGCCCCCCAGCCTTCTCGCTGGTGGGGCGATGTGAGGAGCAGAAAGGTCCTAGATGCTGTGTGGGCACTGCTCAGCGGTTAACGTAAACGTCCCTGCATTATCCACATTGTTTTCAGCACAAATCCAAAACAACGCCCCATACAGGCTGCTAGGAAGAAAACTAACTATCCCAGACAAAGCCAGTATGTGCATTCAAAGCTGCTGCTACGACAGAAGAATTCTTGACGATCATTTTCAACCTTGTGTTTGGTTGGTAAGACCATCACATTGTACACTTCCCAGAGGTGTGTTGAGGTTGTGCTGCCTCTTTGTATTCTTTTGACATGTTTATTTGATCATGTTTACATGCCTATGTTTATGAAGGTCATTTCCAGCATTTCAAGAAAGTTAAACTGAGATAATTAAAGCTTCAGCACGTGGAATTCTGTTGACTCTGCCTTGTGTAAACAACTGAGTTGCTGACACGGTCGGGACGCTAATGCACATAGCTCGTAGTCCTCTGCTTTTTGAGCTTACGGGGTAAATAACACTGGAAGGTAGCTGCTGTGCAAATAAATCAACCCTTAGTGTCAGCTGCAGACATGTACTTTATCAGCAAGTACCACCACCGTTTGGTAGCATGCAAAGATGTACTGAGATTCAGGGACTTTGGGATCCTTGCCAGTTTCTTTGTATTCTAGTGGTTAAAGATCCTGCCCTTCTACCATTTATTACTCCCTTTCTGTGCATCTTCCCTCTGGCTTTTTGCAGCTGTATGGAGCATGCTGTAGGCAAATAGGTAAATTTTCTGGAAATTCTGATAAGTCTTAATAAGTCTATATTAAATGTGTGCAAAAAGTAATTTTTACTTGAGCAGATCTGGGCAGGCTTTAAGGGTAATGGCAAGAGGCACACACTGCTAAGCTGGTCCTCTGGCTAAATTTCTGATCTCTGCAACATGGAGATGCTGTAGCTACTCATTAACATCAGCAGAACTGAGCAGAAGATGCTGTCTCCAAACCTCCTTCTTATACAGGAGGTAGACATTTTAGCTGAACTTTTTCAAAACCGTTTAGTCTAAAGCAGACTGGAAATAATTGGCTTTCAGAGCTGAAGTTTGGCAAACCTATAAGCAGTTGAAAATAGCATCTTGTAAGTGAAGGAAAGTGAAGTACAACCTTAATTGAAGCAGTTGTTACTGATGTCATCTGTAGTGCCCTAAAAGCAGGAATAGATAAAATCTAATTAGACAGAAAATACTAGTAACATTAAAGTATGTATTTTTTTGCTTTGTTGAGCCAATACAGAGAAGGGACTAGAGCCAAACTGTCACCCAGCCGTCTCTTTGAAGAAAAACTGGGTCTCACTCAGTCATCAGCCACATTGCACAAATCTAACCCATACTTGCCCCTAGCTTGCTTGGGATGTCAGTTTACAGAGAGCAAGGCTCTAATTCAGCTGTATTCTAGTAAAGCAGCGCGGTACAAAGAAGTATTGTGATGACTCCTGTTCAGATTATGTCCAGATAAACTTGATGGACTTGTGCTATTTGAAAATACTTGTGTGTTTTCTTCTTATGTTGCACTTGTGGTGGGTTAGCACTACAATTATTTATAGCCTTTGTTTGGAACACTTGTAGCATTGACTTAGTGTCAGGTATTGCTAATGTAGAGCAAAATCATATACTACTATTTTATTTGCCACGTTTCTAGCAGCCTTTACACAATGAAGAATAATTGAAGTCTGTAGAAATCTGTGTATGTGTGCATTTTTTTCAGAGTCGGAATATATGATACAGTGTCTAGTTTGATTTGAAGACTATTGCTATTATACAATCACGAGCTCAGGGGTCCAAACTTCCAGTACCACTTTACAAACATAAAATATGTATATATATTCCCTTAAGTGTGCAAAAGTCTGTTGGGTTTGGTTGGTTTTTGTTTTTGTTTTTTTGTTGTGTTTTTTTTTTTTAATTTAATGACCATTTGTTTGTGAAGCCATGCTTCTGTAGTTGCCTTAGTAAGGGTATGATGAAAATGCAGCTTTTTTTGTCTCACGTGAAGCCATGACACCAGAATATTTCTGCTGTCCAATTATTTTAAGTATTGCTGGGCATTGAGTTGAATAGGCACAGAATATACGTAAGATACTGTGATAGAATACTTAAGTTTGCATGGAAAAGAAAGATACATACAAATAAATATACATTATCTTGGCGATAAACTTACTGTAAATATTTCTGTAAGTGAAATGGTAACCAGTTTTTAGGAAGTATGCTTGCTGTAGCTAATGCAAAAAACAATCGCAGAAGAGGTGTTTATAAAAGAATCATCTAAGTAATTGTACAGAATAACACATTTAAAATAACCTGTATTTATTACGAGAAACTTGATAATGGTGTTTGTGACTTATGTGGAGTGGTCAGTGCGTGGAATGGTCGGTGCATGCAGTTAAAGATCACTGGGGCTTGAAACTGATGCCTAGAATAAACTGAAATTCCTGCATTTGTCTGTAAGCAACCATTCAGAGAGCTCTATAATTTTCCCACTGTTCATTTCTGCACCATCAGACTGTAGTTGATTCGACATCTGTCTGTCAAAGAAAGGAAATCCAACCCTCTCATCTAATTTCTTCTATTTGTCATTTAAACAAATATCAGTGAGGGATTCAACAAACTGCTGTGTTCACACAAACAATGCATAAAATACTGTGTGCTTGTTTCATCCTCATTCTAATATCAAGTCCTCCCTCCAGTGGCTGCTGTAACAGTTTTTTACTTCATCAAAAAGGACCGGAAATTCTCTCTCTCAAAGCTAAATTCAGATTTATTTGTTTGTTTGTTTATTTTGGTGCTTCCAGCTTGGCAAGTGAAGCTGTTAAGGTATCTACTTTTTCCTCAGTGGCAGGGTCTTCATCTGCTAGGGGAACAAGGGTATCCATTGCAGAGGCAAGGATGCCGGGGATTCTTGGTTGCTGCATTGATTAATCTGATTAGGGGGTGGGGATTATTTTATCAAGGTAAATTTGTTTGGGTATATTTTATGTTTCCTCCCTTGGGTAATAACAAGTCTTTGAGCACCTGTATGTATTTTGTAATTGCATTAACCTACCTATACCCAATGACGAGTTTTCAAATGTTGTGTAGGGAGGACTACCCAATTTGTATGACTAGAAAAGTTTTCACCTGGGCTATCACAAAACACTATCACTGTCATTTTCTAGCACTACTAATAACTTTAACTGGAATGGGATATTTTCTTTTCTAAACGATTTGCTGGAATGTACATGGTTTTGTGCTGTAAATGTACAAACTGGTGATGGACAACATTTTGTATTTGGTGAACTTTTGTCACTGGACTATTTGGAAGCATCTGAGAAAAGTCTCTAATACCATCCACTTGTTCAAATTGAAATTTGAGTAATTTTAATGTTTACATTGACTTTGTTATATGCTAGAAAACACAAAAAAAAGTCTCTGTGGTTTTGCTGTTATTTTTGTTGATTACTTTTGTTATGAGTGCTAACGTGATTAAAGTGTTACTCAAAAGATGCACATTTTAACTGAATCATGTTGAGTTGTGTCATAATTTAAAAAGTACACAATCTAAGCAGAGCTTTCCTGGTGGAATTGTGTCTTTAAAAGACTTTTGGCAGTGTACTGTCATTTGGCATCATCTTAATCTGAACAGCCTTCTCCAAAGGAAGGTGTCAAGTCTCCCATAGGTCCAATTTGTAGAATGGATTATTGGATTTTCTTGAACCCCATCTTAAGCAAACAAACAACCCCCCCACCCTCCCCAAACCCTCTCCTTAGTTAATAACTATCCCTTCCTTTAAATTGCTGTATTTTTCCTTAATCTACAAGAAAATGTTTCATGTAATAGGTTTTCTCTGAAGATAATAGAAAAATAGTGTTTATTATGCATTATTTATTGATAATTTTTTTTTCTGTTGCCCTTACAGTGAACTGCTGTTACTTAAAATAAACTATTTTGGGGTTCTTTCTTATAGGTGTAAGGATTAGGGAGCCAGTAGTAGTTGGTGAATCCTGTTACTCTTTGTTTGAGAGTTACAAATTGCTACAGAGGTACAGTTCATGCAGATTCATCCATGGTGAAGTGTATTGGGGAGAAGAGTGAAACAAATTGGTAATGACTTACAGATAAAAAAACGAACCAAAAAAGATGAAGGGAAGAAGAATTCAAGGCATAGAAGTCTTTTTATTGAGAAGGAAGAAGCGGTGATTGTGACATGGTAGTTTGCTCCCGGGATGTCAGATTCAAGGGCAGAAGGGTTTGCAGATTTGAATGTCTGGGTTGCCTTCTCTGCAATAGGAGAAACTTGGAAATATATTTTTCATGTAAATTCTCACCTTGAATATATTGAGGTTCATTCCTTAGCTGGACTTTTACTCTACACATTTCAATGCCAGTAATGTATTGTAGAAATCACAGTGGTTTAAAGCTGTGTGCTCCCTGCAGTTTTGCCAAAATGAAACTGTATAGTACAGTAAGAACAATAAAGTGGAATTAATTGATGAAGAAAGTCCTTTAAAGATTGTGGAAGTTCTGTTGATTATGTTTTGGTTTTTCTTCAATCTTCTACTTTGGCCTTACAAGCGTGGTGCTTCTCCAAAAGGGTTCGCATTTACTGATGTTACATTAGAATCACAAAAAAGAAGTATTGATTAGATAGTTGTCCTTTTAGGATTAGGGAGAAGTTAGGGTTTATTCCTGTGAACTTGAATCTTCCAGCCAACTTGATACTGGAGTGCATGTCACATTTTGTTGTAAACAGTCTTAATCCCGGATAGTGTGATGAGACTTTAGAGTGTCCAGTATAAGTTTTGAAGGAGAGGAAAAAGTCAATTTTAATTTTACCTTACATATCATAGGGGTTTATAATACTCAGGGAAGTTTTGCTTTTGGAACAAGTTCTGGATTTTTGTGATGTAAAGCAGTAGCAAATCAGATCTGTTGAAGCAGATGTCAGTAATTAATTTCCAACTCTTGTTTATTTTCAGGTTGTCCTTCGATGATTAATGTACATTTACCTCAGTATTTTCAATCTGTTGACAGCTGGGATAATGATGGCTCAGCTCCAGCAAGGAGGTCCAGACGAAAAAGAGAAGACTACTGCATTAAAGGGTATGAGTCTTTTTGCCTTCTTTTTACATATGTTGACGTTTCAGAAACAATAACTAAGGAAAGGAAAAGAATTTGATATAACTACGGGTTAGAGTCTGGGAACTGCAATACTGGAAGAAACTATTAGTCCATCTATGCTAATGCTTTTTGTCTAATGGTGTGTCCATTATCAGTGTTTTCGTAAGAGGATATAAAAAATAATGATCTGTGGTAAGGAGGAACAGAATAAGATATCCATTAATTTTTTTAATTTTCATAATTATCCTTTGAGAAAGTTGACTGGTGCTTTTGTGTTCTCAGTTTCTGGGAGTTATCATTTAATTTTTATGCCACTTATGTTTTATAATTATGCAACCATATTACAGCTTTTAAAAATCTCTTTGACTAGAATGTTAGCAGGGAAAACATTTTCAGGACATCGATTTCCATGTTGATTTTATAAAGTTTTCATTGTATTGTATGTTTTAAAAAAGTAAATGGACCTAAGTGACAGCAGAGTAATTTTCTCGAGGAAAAAATAAATTAAAGAAATGACATCTTTTAAATAGTGTTTTTCAATTTTGGAAGTACATAGAGTTGGTTAGACCTACAAGTAAGCTAACCAAACATTGGATTTAAAGTACCTGCATGACATATTTAGTCTCTAAATCGTCTTTCAAAAGAGCAAAAAGAATATACCTTGCAGGTCCAGTGTAAAAATTGGATTTCTACCAAAGTATTATTAGGAATATATATTCTGTTTTGCAGTGATGGTAGATGATGTTTCTTCAGTTACAACTATGTTTTTGTGAAACGTTGGTGAAAACGCATGTGGCGCTTTTCTCAAGCCTTCTACTAATTCTGTTAAATTACTACATTTTGAGGAAATTATACTTCATGTTTGGAATAGTAGAACTCCCATTTTTTACTTGGCATTAATTTGATCTTCATTAAGGATTAGTGTCTGAGAAAAATTCCACATAATGAAAATGTTCTGTGAGGATGTTGTTTTCTCCATATGATCTAGTGAACAAATGTTGAGCTATAGAAGGTCTCCTGCAGATAGCTCAGTTTTGAGCTCTGCTGAAGTAGTCTCAAATTGAGTTGGGGAGTCCAAGATCTTAGGCGGGAATTGTGAATCAGATCTTGAAAGAATCTCAAAGTTATAAGAACACTTTAGCTAATTTTAACTTGAAAAATTGCACAGGAAGAAAGTGGCCGTGTTGGTGGTTGGAGCACAGACTGATTGCCGTCTTTCTGAGTGACTCTGATGGAAGCTGTAAATCATGACAAGCAGTACACAGTGCAGATAAGCTTAATGTAGTTCATCTAGTATTGCCCTTGCTCCTCAGGCGACGGATATTTTATTATATAGCAACTGACACTTCTGTGTAAACACATTTCCAAATAGGTCACAGTAAGAAGACAGGATAACTCTGGTTAAATTAAATTCTAGAGAAGTGGTGTGACTGGAGTCTCTTCACCAAGGAAAGACGTGCTAAAGACTGTTTTGCTACCTTGACGTTGTGAAAGTACAGAGGAAGAAAAAGCATGCTTTTTACATCCTGTTGTGAAAAACTTCTTTGGCGAAGTCCTTTTCCTTCTCCGATCATTTGGATGAGGACCAAAGCAGCTCCCACAGAAGTTTCAAAGGACAATGCACAAGAACAAGCATACAATTGCCTATGTGAAATTAATGTCCTGGGACTTGCTATTAAACAGATTTGATGTAAAAGTGAGCTATGGTTCAGAAAGCCACATTTAGATATCTTCCAGTCAATGTCCAATGTTGTATAGCTATTTAGATACCACAGAGATGCTTAGATAACATAGCATGGGTTGGAGAGAGGTTGAAAATGACCATACTAAATGGCCTTTGGTCCTTCAGCTTTACCTGGTGAAATCAGAGAAGGAGGAGCTGGAGACAGACATACGGACACTGGAGTGATTGTCACGTGAACCTGAAGAGTTATAAAAGGGCAGGCCAAGGAACTCTCGAGAATATTGAAGCTAATTTTCGGTAGTAGTTTTTAAACACTGTAGAAATTTCAAAGGATTAATGTACCAATTCTAAGCTTAGGTAACATGGGTAGCCTGTAGGCTTGTCACTGGTGACAAGAGTAAGCAAAAATAGTGATTCAAAACCTATTCAAATAACGACTTTAAGTAATTAAAGGATGGAAGTGCAGTTATTGTCAAACAAAGCAGCTTCAAAGAAAATTAGTCTTTTCAAACTGTTTTCTTTCCTTTGAGCTACAACTTTGAATGGTAAAGTTAATAAACCAATATACTTAGAATACTTAATGCATTTCCTTGGTAATATGTGGTATCTTGATTTATGAAACAACAGTAGTGAAAAGTCAGTGTAGAACTCCTGAACTGAATGTTTGTGTGGTCTTCAAATTCATCTATGAGGAAATAGGAAAATATATTTCAGTGGAATCCTGCTGAATCATTTCACCATTATTTTTTATTAATAATCAGAAAGCATGTTAAAATGATAGCATCGGATTGTATGGCTGATGAGCAAGGAGGAGAGGAGAGATGATTGTACGCTATTATCTGTGGATGCAGTAATTGTTTAATAGTTAGATGTAACCAAAAGATGTCCCTATATGGTTGCCTCTGGTTAAATATAAATCCTTAAATCGAGTGTAAATAATGCAGACTATACTTATTTTAGTGTACTTGCACTGGTGAATGCAGACTGTAGTAGGTTGTACCATCCTAGTCTGAAAATGATGTGTATGTCACGGCCTGCTATAAAATGGATGGCAGTTTTCTCTGCCTTGAGAGTTGTTGAAGAAGGGTGGTTGAGAGAAGGATTCCTATAACTCCATCTATTTGGGTATCAAAGGGGAGGTTGAGGAGTGTTGTGATCACACAGCTGGAATGCCTGTGAGATGACGTGCATTTGATAATCTGAGCTCTTCAAGAAGGCAAACAAGAGTGTATCAATGACTTGATATTGAAGCTAGGTAAGTTCATGTTAAAACAATGATGCATACCGGAGACGTGTTTCTAAGATTGAGGGTAATGAATCATTGAAACAAATCACTATGTCTTTGGTGGCTTCTCTGTTGCTGGACATCTTTTGATCAGCATTAAGATACAGATAGGTAAATAAAGAAAGAAAAAAATAGGAAGATATACTGACAACGAGGCCTGGCTTTTGAATCTGGAATGAAATTTCCCATAACGAACTCCTATGTTTAGTAATGTGTAGGATGTCCTTCTGCCCTTAAGATCTACAAATCTGAACAAACGTGTTTTGTCAGTGATAATAGTGAAATAAAAAAGACATAGCATTCATTATGTAATTTTTCTTTTCTTTTTTTAGATTTACTGTCTAGAATAGACTTGGATGAACTAATGAAAAAAGATGAGCCACCACTTGAATTTCCTGATACTCTGGAAGGATTTGAGTATGTTTTTAATGAAAGTAAGTCATATATGCTTTGTAAAGGCTATACTTAGAATAATGTTGAGAGGTTATCAGAACTTTAATTATGTAAGTCCCTATTAGAATTTCACACTTTTCTGTTAAGAATAACTTTTTAAGCCATAGTGTTAACAGACTTGTAAATCTATCTAAGTAATACTTTTTTTTTAATTTCATAAAATTGTCACAAAAATCCCTCATCTTATACAATAGTGTGGGTTTGTACTGTGCATACTTTATGACTTCTTGTTTTCTATTACAGAAGTGTTGATAAAAAAATTCTGAAAGTAGTTTCTGTAGCACTAATTAGCATTAAAAAGCAAAACCAAAGAGTGGTCACTCATTTAAGAAATGTTTTATTTACTGATTCATTTTTATGGATACAAAAGAAGTTATTTAGATAGTAATATGTCCCAGCTATTTCATTAATACCAATAGGAAAACACCTGTTTATACTGATGGAAGGATGAGCAATGTGATAGACTGTGTCATACTCTTCTGGTGTGGGTCTCAGTTTTGCATTACAGCTAAGTGTGTGATGACTACAAGTACTTCCAGCTAGCTGAATCTCTGTATTAAATGAGTTAGTAGTATTTATAATTTCCAGTGCATACATTTTAAAATCCAGCTGAGAAATAAGCCTCTGAGCTAAAGTAATACCAGACTCCAGGAAATGGCTCTTTCAAGATTGTTTGAAACCTGTAGGACAAATGGGGACGTTTACAATTCTACTTCTTTGCAGTGCCTGTTCTGTGAACAGAGGAACTTTAGTTTCTAAATCTGCCTGTCTTACATCTTCCACTTTTAAAGAAAAAAAAAGAGCTTTCCTTTAAATGATAGTCATTTATGCAACACTTAGCTTTTTAATACCCTGATGGCTTTCACAGGAAGGTACTTAGAGACTAAAAGTGTCATGAAAGTGATGCTCTTTCTTTGATGGGAGGGGTTCAGCTCTGTCACTTTTCAGCTCCTTATTTTTAGATCTGCACAGTGTCTACTGTCTTCCTTACTGACTTCAGAGTTAATGGTTCATATGTGGTTGATAAAAAGGGCTGAAATTTGAATTTTGGGGAATGATGTTTTAGAATGATGTTATTGAATATTCCATCACTAACCTCACAGCCTGAGTGATTTCCACGGAATGCTGCAAAATCTATTACGTATACTAGTGGTCAGCAAGGCAAAAAGGTCTCCATTTTGCTTTTGTTCATTTAATTCAACTGTTCGGTCATGTACAGTTATGTCATAATCATGCTTCTTTTTATGATGGAAAGGTAAGGAAGATTTTTATCAGATTTAAAGAATCTGAGGAAGACGAGGGTTCCAGAAAGCCAAAGAAAAAATATGCCAGATATTTGCTCCACTTTACTTGTGGAGAGAGCAACTTTTAGTACTATTGAATCACATATTTGAAGAGTATCTGGCTGAGAAGGAACAGCTGAAGGTAGAGTTATGAAAATATGAGAAGAAGGATATTTTGACCTGAAACAGGGGATATGAGGTTGGGCAGAAATATTTCCCTGGTGTCTAGTACATGAGATAAGACACGCCTGGAAAAAAATTTCAAATAATCAGATAAGCATAGCTATTAGAGATATCATATCTTAAATATTTTATTTGAAGCATCAAGATTCAAAATGTTAAGGTCCTGAAAAGGTGTGAACTAAGTTAGCAATTTCTTAGTATTCAACAGGAAACATTTTGGTGAGAAACCTTACTTTCATCATGCAGGCATTTCAGCTTTCAAATGAGATACTCGTACATATCCCTGTTTTTAATGTTTCTCTAATTTACTGCAGTTTTGTGGTTGTCTGAGATCATAACTTGTGTTTTGTCTAATAAGCTGAAACATTACTGACAAAATATCTGTTTTCCGTACTTTGCTTCCTATTGGTTGCCGTTTTATTATTATTTTTGTTTTAACTCGGTCCATATCTTCACTTGTGGTTGGGTGCGCCATGAAACTTTTGCTATAAACAAGACCAACCACAGAAAGTTACACTGGAATCTAAGCATAGCACGTGGGTTTGTTCTGATCAAGCATTCTGGTTTATTCTGCTGTTACGATCTCAGTGTACCCTGAATCTAAGAGCTCGTTCTTGATTGCACTGTGCCTAGGAGTTAAGATATTTACCTTGACTGTGGACAGGTTTTTTTTTCAGATTAACTTAGGATGTTGTTCATCTTGAAAATAAATATCTCCTTTCCTTTGAGCCTCCAGCCCGTTTTGTACTCTCATTTCTTCACAATTGCAGTTGGTTTTGAAGTAGGGGATTTGTAGCTACAATTTGATCACCGAATTGATGCTGCAGATCAAATATTAACTGCTAATGTTTACATTTCACTGTTAATCCATAGTAGCTGAGGTATAAATACTTCTTGTGAAGCAGTTTGGCATTTGATATCTGCATGTAATTTCACTGTCATCACTTGTATTTAGCTTTATCTAGCATTCAAGGGGATTGCATTTTGCTGTTATGATACAATTGTTTTCCTTTGAAAATACTATAACCAAAAATGAGCGGGAATTCATAATAGACCAATTTTTAGATGCAGACTTCTTTTAAAATATTGAGCATTAAATGTGTCTTAATGAAGAAGTACATTAAAATGGAATTATTTTTTTTTCTTTTACAGAGGGGCAGTTAAGACACATAAAAACTGGGGAGCCATTTGTCTTTAATTATCGTGAAGATTTGCATAGATGGAACCAAAAGCGCTATGAAGCTCTTGGAGAGGTATATAAATTGTGTGCGTGTATGCATGTGTATATGAATTGGTGTGCTGTGGTTTTTGTTGTGTTTCTCTGTAGAAGTGATACTTTTATATATGTTAATAAAGGTTTAGTGTGGCTGCAGTCATTTAACGAAAGGTATTTCAGGATTTGTTGTGTGTTAATGCTCTAACAGTAATTTCTATTATTTGCTGTATAGCTTAAGATGTGATTTAGACTACAATTTGACTTTAGTATGTGTTCAAAATAGAATATCATGTAGATTACACAAATCAGAGAATATTACACAGTATGGTATTTTCTTTAACTTTCTTTTCTTCAAGGTGAAGCACTAGGTAAAAAACTGTGGCATTTTACTCTCTACCTGAAGATAAATACATTGGCTGGTTTTCTCATGTTACCAGGAGATACCAGGAGCCACTAGATTGATTAAGTAGAGATCTGATGATTAATCGATCAAATATTTGTTGGTGTATTAGATATTTGGATGCTATGGGCTCTTTCCAGGCTTTTTATAGAAATGTAGTGGATGCAGTAGGTGTAGAAGCGACTGATCGTCGTTCCTTTTCTATGTGAAGATGACTTTAATTTCAGTGCCGTGCTTATTGTAGTGCTTTAGGAGTCAGAGCGTTGACCTGAAGAAGGGCATCTGACCTCAGTGAAAGCAAGGCTGTGTGCGCTGAGGTCTTCCTTGCACCGTCACAGCCTCCCCTGCCCGACAGAAAGAACAGCCTCGGCACGCTCACCTCTAGGTAGTAATGCTGCTCACAGCAGAGTGGCTTTTGGGGAAGGGGGATGCACAGTTCTGTGCACAAACTAGGGTCTTTCTCCTAGAGACTATCAAGTGTTTTGCCTTATGGCTTGTCCGCTTTCATTAGCGTTATTGTTTTAGTAAGGGTTAAACACATGTATTCCCCACTTACTCATTCTGTTACATTAATTCATACTACTTGGGGTTATGTTTGATTGTGCCTGTTTCCACATTTTGTCTTCTAAACTTTCTGGTTGTCATGGTTTAACCTCAGTGCGCAGCCCCCCACAGCCGCTCGCTCACTCCGCCCCTTGTGGGATGGGGGAGAGAATCAGAAGGGTAAGAGTGAGAAAATTCCTGGGCGGAGATACAGTTTAATAGGTATAGCAAAAGCTGCGCATGCAAGCAAAGCAATATAAGGAATTAATTCGCTGCATTCCATGAGCAGGCGGGTGTTTAGCCATCTCCAGGAAAGCAGGGCTTCTTTGTGCATAACAGTGACTTGGGAAGACAAAAGCCTTATCGGATGATGACTCTGAATGTTTCCCCCTTCCTCCTGTGTTCCCCCAGCTTTTATTGCTGAGCGTGACACCATACGGTGTGGAATATCCCTGTGGTCAGTCGGGGTCAGCTGTCCCAGCTGTGTCTGCACCCAACTGCTTGTGCCCCCCCAGCCAGTGCGCTTGTGTACTAAAGAGTAAAAAGAAAACTAAAATGTCTGAAATGACAGGCAGTCCTACGCTGTTGCAAAGTAAATAGTATAAAGCATCTTGACTGAGTTTCTTGGCTGGGTAAATAAGTATATACTTAAATTTATCACCAAACGGTTTCATATAGTTTCTCATGCTGCCAAGAGTGCGTTTGTTAAAGCTGAAGAAATACCTAATTACATGGCCTTTTCTAGGTATAGCAGGATAGGCTCTGGGAGCTTCTGTAGGTACTGAGCATGTAGGCTCAAGAAAGGAGAAGTCTTGATTAACAGGAACGGCACTCCAGCTGTCCTTGACCAGCGTAGCTGAGTGCGGTATGGTGCAACAATTCCCACCAGCATTAGTTTGGATGCTGTCAGACAGAGAGAATTGGAAGTAAGAGGTTCAGTGGAGAGCAGTACACCAGAAGAGGAAAGAAAGAGATTCACTTGTGTGCAGGTTTTACTTTTTCATTCCGATAAAATGAAAAGCTGCTGCAGGCGAGACTGCTGTGACTTTAGCAGGAGAGATGACATGGGCTACTCTCTCCCGGCTCCTTGGTGTGGCTCCCAAAGAGGCTTTGTGGTGGAGACAGCCTTTCTTCTTGCGATGAAAACCTGCTTGCTGGCCCTGCCAGGCCTCTGCTGAGTGTTGGTCTGGTGCTCTGTGGCCAGCTTGATCCCTCCTTTTCATTCTGGGACAGCCTGGGCTCTGTGCTGGCTGTGTTGGAGCTGCCCGGCTGCTGAGCACTGCTTTGTCCTGCCAGACCTCATTACCAGGGGTTGAAGGACCTTCCTTTCTACCTCCTCCTCCTTGTTCCTGCAAGAACTGTGGTAGGGAGGAGATGATGGGGGCTACTGCTGCTGTTTCTCGCGTCCTTTCACCTCAACTATATGTTTTTCCAAACCAGGGAATGTGCTGTTGCCCAATCTTTTGCGTTGCCTAAATTACTTGATACACATTTCTTCCAGCTGGAAACAGATTGGCACCTACTCCCTGGTCTGTACGTGCAGACCTTTGTGTGTGTTTGTACTGTTAAAATAGTCCCATTTTCCAAATAAGTGAGTTGGACAAGACACAACTATAAAGATTAGTGTGTCTCCATGTGGGTTCCTGCACCACCACACCTTCTCATACATGTTTGGCAACCTCATCAAATTCCTCATTCTGTGCATCTGAATAGTGAGTGCCAAAGCTTCAACCCGTGGTGGTGTGAATGACTTTTGGTGATTTTTGGTTAACCAGGAGGTGGGGTGTGTTCGTGGAGTGGGTGCATTACATCTGTGATCTGTCTTCTGCGTTTTGCCTTAGTTATAGCCATTCTCCCTGTTCAGGTTTGAGTGATCTTTGAAAAAGCACTTTGTTTATATTGGTAGGTAAAAGGCAAAGAAGGTGCGAGGTCGGGAGTCTTGACAGGGTGAATTGTTCTAAGTTCTTTATTTGTTTTGTGTTTTTAGAGAAAAAAGAAACTCATGTGTGTTTCAGTCTGTTGTCTCCTAGGTGCTTGATACTACACAGTTCTTCCAACAAGCCACAAATCTGTAAGTGCTCCATTGTCTGTTTTTGGCACTGTGGGTGTTTATATAGTTATCGGAGAACACAGGGGACGCTGACCGGCCAGACCCTTGGCATTTGTTCACGTAGATAAAACCTTCTTTTGTGCCGTAGGTTGGTGGGTCACTGATGTAGATGTTGAATAGTACAGAAGTGGTGTATTACCCTCTGATTAGCCATTTTGTAGTCCAGGGTAAGATGTGTTTAGCAAACTGTGATAGCTTAAGAAGCAGCAGCTCATGTAGTTCATAAGGTGATGTAGTAAAATCTGGCCTTAGGCCTTTGCTTTGAAACATCATTCTTTGGCATTAGGAGTTTTCTAATATGTGTTTGTGGCTGAACGTTTATGCAGCTGGACATACTGTGAGATGATAAAGTAGCTAAATCATTGGACAAAAGTGTTTTATACATTCAGTGTTTCCATCGTTAGCTCAGTCATTGTCTACTGTTTTTCTAATTTTTAAAGGATATATCCGTCCTGCCCAAGGCACCCTTTTTTTACTGTATGTGTATACTGTGGGCTGCTTTTATTGCATTTTAGTAATTTTAAGAAGTGGGTGTACTTCCTGGCCTTATGTTACAGCATCGTTCTCTCTTTCTTGGAGGATTAATAAACTTCCATTTGGTAATCCGTGATTTTTTGCTGTTAAAAGTCATGAGTCTGTGATGTTCTGCCATTACTCTGACTGTATGGAAATTGATTCTTCAGAAATTACAATGGTTCGTCAACGTCTCCACTTCTTACATCTCTTTATTCTTCATTCATTGATCTGTTATTTGAGGCACACAATTTGTTCTGCAGCCTCTTGATATGTGCTCCTAATAGACAATTTAGTGAACTGTTCATAATTTTGTGATTCTGGTTCAGTCATTGCTATTGCGGCATTGAATTTTGTGGAGAGCCTCTCCATTTGCTTTTTAAAAATTAAAATGGCAACAGAAGTGCACAGAACATGGTGTTGCAGCTGCTTCTAACTGCCGATTAATCCATGTGGCAAGTTTGAAGTACGATTGAGAACAATTTTGTGACAACAGTTCAGTTGTCGCAGACGTACCATTCCAGTTCAAGGTTGAATTATTTATTTTTTTTTTCTGGCCAGGAGTTACGGAGAGTTGGATTCCAGGTTAAACTCAGGGTTAGACTTACATGATGTATGTATGTCTCCTTGCATTTTAAGTAATGTCTGTGTTATTGTTCCTACTGCACTTTCAATTGATATTATGGCTACTGAAATTGCCAAGAGTCAGCTTCAGCCCCTGCTTCATCACGACATTGAAATTAGCTGGAATTATAAAGAAAATACTAAACTTTGTTGCTGGGATTTTTGCCTTGCATTTTGTCAGTCATATAGGTTGGGTTGTGTTGATAATGAGATTTCGTATCAAAAAGATTATCTTGATGTTCTCTCTCCATAGTCTTAAGAGTAACCAGAGTATCCATAGCATCAGTAGGCAGTTACTGTCTGTCCCTCTGCGTGTCTCTTACAGCTCTAGCACTGAGTAATTATAATTTGGTGATTGCTTGGAGGCCATTTAATATTTGCAGATATTTTTGTGAGTGCCATCACTAATGAAGAGACTTTTACCTGTACTGGCAGTTTGCTTGGTACCTATGTCTTTAAGTAAGTCCAATAGGATTTGCAAATGTGTAGATTTATGATGTGGACCATGATATAAATACTTCTGCTGTGGTCCTGTTGAAGAAATAGAGTATGATGTCTCTTGTGATTGCAGCCTGTCTTGACCTACAGAAGCATATATGCAGGTAGCAGAAGTATTGTGATTATTTTTTACAGTTACCACACCACAGCACAAGGAAACACCTTATATTTATGTAGAATAGATCAGGAAAGCAAAGAAATAGAACACCTAAGTCAGAAATTACTTCCATGTTTCATGTATGATAAGTTACAGTTAATTTTACGTCATCAGAGAAGTCTTGTCCCACTAAATAAACTGCTTCAAAGTATGGGCACAACATTAGGTCCACCTCATCATAAAGTAGATTAACCATCAAGGTTAATATTTGTGTGTGGGGAAAAAAATAAGTATGTAGAAATATGACAATGACAACCCGTAATTAAGATCACTAAGTAGTAAAACGGGATTTTTTTTTTCCAGATCTCCTTTAAGTTAAAGAACAGCTTGGTCCCAACATAATTTAAAAAATAAGCGTTCACCTGCTACTAATTTCCTCCTTGGTTGCAAAGAGCGTTATTTGTTTGGATGACTGAGAGAAAGAAGCTATTTACATAGCACAAATGAAAGCGTAGAGCAGCAGAAGAGGACATGTAAGTTAATGAAGAAGGAAGCATTAAGTAGTCTGCATTTGAAAGGGTAGCTTCTTACATGAATAACCCAAAATCTGATGATAGGCTGCACGTGCACCTGATAGTACTTAAGGTCCAATCTTGCAGCCGAAGCTCATGTGAATAAACTCAATAGGTCTGATCTTGTGAATAAGGGCTGCAGGATCAAGTTCCAAATAAAATTTGCAGATGATTAGTAGAAATCCTTATACTCTAGTTTCAGTTTCTTTGCACAGACAGTTTATCGTTAAACATTCCAGATTTTCTCTGGCTAGTGAGACTTTAATATCATAAATTATGTGCTGCTCACCATGGATTAAGCAAAATTATCTTTGTGTACCTTGACTTTATTATTATGTCTTTGCTGTTAGTTATTTAGTGGTTGGAAAAATTTGTCTTACTGAGAGGACACAATAAATTGATAGTGATGTAATATGTAGGCGGGTTCATGGACATTTGCTGTCATGGGATGCTTGCTTGGCTGGGACTATTGTAGAGTTGTGTTCAAAGACATTAGATGCCGAATACTTAACAGGTATCCTGTTGAGCATATATGAACTGATTTTTTTCAATGTCTTGTATTACAGTCAAGTAATTGTAAACTTTCATGGGGATAGTAAAAATCCTTACTGAGAACCTAACAAACTCTTCCTGACTTCATGTCCTGTTTGAAAGGTAGAGTGAAAGTATCTAATTGAAATATTTCCCCCATCCTTACTGTTGAAAGTGTTTACATCCCATTTCGGGTGGTCTCCTTTGGAAGCAATTTGATTGTGCTATTTCTGTGCATGTTGTGGCCCATCTACTAATGCATGTTGCAGGAGATTTTTGCTTTAGCAAAATTTTACAGTGGAGTACATGTCACAAAAATATTTAGAGTTGTACTACTTGGACACAAATAGACAGCTGAGCAGAAAAGAGAGATTGGGCAAGATCTTTAAAATAAATTAAAGTGTGATCTCATTTCTTACTGGACAGAGAAGAATCCACATGGAATAGAGAATTTTGAATGTATGGGGGGAGGAAGAGCTTAAATGACAACTATCACTTCTTGGGCAGCGAGGTCAATTACAAACGCAGTTCTTTAGGAATACATGCCTTATTGGTTACAGGTTTTTTTTCATACTAACTTGATGATTTTCAATTTGTGGCAGGTAAATGTGAAACAGAAACGTGACAGAGAAGACTTTAAGCAGAGTAGATGAAGCACCTAAAAATGGGGCGAGATGGTTAATTTCTCTCCAGTAATAGTTGCTAAGCCATAAATAATACATTCCTGTAAGGTTCCAGTCCTTCTACTTCACTCATTTTTGAACCAATGCCTTTGGTAACAGAAATAAAATGCCAGTAGGGGCAGCACAAAATAATCTAAATCATGTATGTGTACTGTCTTCAGAATTTTAGAAATATTTCAGCTTTTAACAATCTGTTTATCTTCAGCGTTGCTTTTTGGTGAGTGAGGTAGATGGACAGACAGCAAGGATTGAAGACTACTTAGCAGCACCTAAGGAAATTTAAATTTAAATATGAATCTTTGCTGCATGCAGTATATTCATTTGCATATGCTAAATCCGCTTTCAAAATCTGCTGTTTGTGAAGACTTTTTACTGGAATGATTATGTCAGATGTGCTTCAGTGAACTCTTCTAGTTTGTAGGCAGCAATTGGCAGTAGGTTGGTTCATCACAGTAACATGACAGTACTCGAAAGGTTCAGAGATAGTTTCATAATTATTGTTAGCATGATTCTTGAAAGAAATGATGAGCATCTCATAAACCCAGATGGGAATTTGTTACATTGTTGATAAATGTGTTGATAAATGTGTTTTACATTTTTAAATTGATAAACAGTGAAAAGCAGAGAAGATACAATAAGGCAGATGGTTGTTTATAAAGCACTTGCAAGTTGCTGCAATTCAAAGAATGGTACTAATTGTTAAAGAGAAGACAAAAATTGTAGTAGGGGGAGTGTTTCAATGAGTTAATCATGAGCTTTTTAAAAATAAAACCTTCAGCAGCTTTAGTTCAATTAGAACCATTCTTGCCATCCTGGGTTTATATGCAAAAGTTTAGACTCTCAGTTCTTAATAAACTTTTGTACCAACCATTTTCATGTAGCTGAAATTAAAAATACAGCTAATCCACCTTTTATCTAAATGTATCCGTTCCTTTCTTTCTCCTTTTCCTTCTTAGGAAAAAACCAAGATTTATTAAACAGCGGAATAAAATTGAATTATCATTGGCCTTTTTAATCATTCCCACTTAAAAACAATGACTAGAGTAGTGAACTCCAAAATCAGCAGAGAGTTCACAGCAAGGAAGTAAGATGTGATATAGTTGGCTTATTTTTTGTTAAAGGAGTGGTGAAAAAAACCTGGGTTTTGCCAACTAGGTGACTAGAAAAAAATATATTTAAGTAGTGCTTAGGCAGAATACAGATCAGCATATGTCATGAAACTACTTGGTTCACCTTTGTCTTGTGAATGTTCAGTTCTTGTTTCCATCAGTGATATTAAAAGTTTCTATGAAAGGCAAAGTATTTTCCTAATGTTTCAGCAGCAGTTTTTTGAAAACGAGAGATATGTAGATTAGTGCCTTCATCAAGCAGCTCTTTTAAAATATGTTTATTTTACCTCAGTTGCAGAACTCCGGAAGAGTTAGTTCTCTTTCATAGGATTTTCAGCTTTTCCAAGATAAAGCATTTAACACTTTATGTGTTTTCAAAGAGAGACCTATATCATTCAGATTTCTGGGAATATTTTTATTAAAATTCAGCAGAATAGTGGTATTTTTTAATAAAGCTGTATCAGCTGTGTCAGTCTTTAATAGGAATAATTTGAAAGGAAAAAAAAATCAATTATAAATCAATAGAGCGTTGTATTTCTGTATGTGCAAACAACCTAAAATTACTTTAAGATGCTCCAGCTGCTCAATTCATTAACTCAATCACAACTGAATTTTGGTATCTGCTATCTTCTGTTGATCGCTGCAGCAGAAATACCCACTTAGCATGCCTGAAGCTGTTCAATGCAGTTATGACTATTAAGGAAGATCAGTTCACTAGATTGGTTACTTAGGACTTTGAGAGATTTAATATATAGTTATTTCTCTTAACTCAGGCACTGTCCTGTCTGTAACAATTCAGGGAAGTGTTGTGCTTCTCCACAAATAGTGTCAATTCCCTCTCGAATTCAGGGTTCCCAGATTTGCCTCTTGTTCTTTTTGGGTAGTTGCATGTCTTAACTCTTTCCAGTTTATCTGCCAAATCCTTGAGTTCCTCTCTTGGGTGATACCCTAAGTACGTTGCTGGTAATAAGATATGAAAGATCTTTGAGAGAAAACCAAATCATTTTTCTCTTCTCACTGAATTAACTGGGGGTGGGGTGTGTATGTTTTTTACCTTCTTTCCAGCAGTGTAAATTACATAGATGTTATGCTAACTTTCTCTTATTTCACTGTAGATCTGGCAGCCCATAACACAGGATGGAAAAAGTGTCTAAAATAAGTAAGCTTAACGAAAAGAATAATAGTTCAAACCTCAGAGTGGTTAGAATTCTGAAATTAACTTTTTATACATTGGTTTTTATTTCTAGATTTAGGAATTCAGCTTCTGTCCTCATTTCCAGTATATATGGCTCTATTCTAAGTGGGTTTTTAAAGATAAAACCTGACATGTATCCATTTCAGTCATAATGCATGTGAGAGTTTCACATAAAAGTACAAATAAAAGTATAAAATTTATTTGAAAGTGCTTTTGTTAAGTGCTATAACCTGAACTTGGTTTTAGATGCAATTAATTTCTGTGCATTAGACACGTACTTTTGTCATGTGCTGATGAGAGCTGTGGTGCAATAGGCCTTAAAGCTGATGTTTAAGCAAGAGGGGAAAATACTAAATGTAAGAAAGGGGGGTGTATGTCCACCACAAGCTGCAGTGGACAGCTTCAAAGTTAAACGAGGATGATCAATTGAAAAAATTCAGGTGGCCTTTAAGCAGGATCACCCTGACTGTGAATGGCTAGATCTGTCTGCATACTCTGGTGGTGGAGCTTCCTGGTAGAAAGGAGACCCTCGATGAAACTTGCTCCTGTGAGGTGTTAGAAATGACCATGGTAGATGGGGTTAGGCTGGTACGGCTGTGAAACCAACTCCTAAGGGAGAAAATGTACTGGTTTACGAGTTTCGTAAGCTGGTCATATGTAATGATTCACTGAAGTTTTGTTACATACAGTACGAAGACTTCAGAAGGAGCACTGCAACTCTAACGCAACCATTCAACTGGTTGTTCCGGAAGGGTACTGCTACAGTCAGAACGTGGCATACACTCAAAGAAGAAAGAGCAGTTGCTTACCATATCAAAGCTATGGTTCGGTCGAGTGCTGCTGTTAGTATGGATCCTGCCACCTGCTCCCAGATTCCTCTGTTATTTGAGGTTTCAGTTTCAGAGTGCATATTGCCTTCCACCAACCAACTTCTCAAGACGTGTATCGTGATGCACTTGAAAAAGTATTACCTGATAGCATGTACACCCCTGCTCAACTCTGTTGTGTTTGGCAAAAGTGCACTTTAAGAGCGTGGGTGCCTTGAAATTGGTTTATAATAGAAAAGGAGACAGCTTGTGTGATAACACGAGCTTGTACCTGTAGCAGTCAGCCAGGAACAGAGCTCTCATTTGTCCTGTGTTTCAGTCTACTATTCAGTTTCCAGAGTCACACCTCTTCTCACTTAAGCATTTTGGGAATGTCAGAGAGCATTGGATGCTACTTTGCTAGGGACTACGTAAGGATTAATCATCAAGTGATAGGTCTGATAAGTTCTTGCAGATGTCAACATAATTCAGTGCTCTTGGTCACGGTGACGTCTAGTATGCAAAAATATTTCCAGATGTGTATGGTTGTAGGTAGATAAAATTAAAATAATTTTCACAGTGGATATGTTGAAATCAGCTTGTGGAAGTGATCGAGGTGCATGTTGAGTTGCAAGTGTATGGCTTCAAGTGTGATCAGTTCTGCATCAGTACACTAAAAATGCAAAGGAATAAAATATATCATTAATATTTCCTTCTGGAAGAATTTTTTCTTTATACAGATACAGTATGATTGGATAATTCCAAAGTAAATCTGTAAGATGGGGTTCGTTGATCTTTCTGTAAGACAAACCTGATTTCAGTTCATAGTCTGCGTAAGAATTTAAAAATATCTTTTCTTCCACTGTCTTTTAGAAAGTTATAATCTTTCGTGAAATGCTCACTATATTCTTGTGTTTATAAGTTTCTTGGGCTTAGCTTTCCACCTCCACAGGAAACTAATTGAAGATATTGTCAGATACATTAGAAAGTAGAATTGATTTGGCTGCAGTATTAAATGACCTACTAATAATTTTTGACATAAAAATAACCTGTAACTCTAGAGATAAAATGGATAAAGTGAACAGAAATTAAATAAATCATAAAGTGAATGCAAGTGGGAAGTGAACATTGATGCACATTTTTAGTACTGTTTTGTAAAGATTTTTTGGGACAGGCTACATTCAGTAACAGAAAGGGTCCTAACTTAGATTGTGGTAACATAATTTTGGGCTGAATTCCAATATTCAGGAATGCATGTGTTCTTGATCCTTCATTACAACTCATAATTTTAGGAATATTATGTTGGGAAAATAAGGCACATTAGCCAGAAGCACAAATAGCAGGAGAAGCCACAATTTTCATTTCCCCTCAACCCAGCCAAAAACAGATTATTTGGCTGACTATCAAAAGGAGCAGCAGTAATTGTTTCCAGTATCAGTGGAGGCATTTTGCTGTTTAAAAAACCCAAAGCTTCCATTGCATTTAGTCAAGAAAAGGCTTGGTCTCTGCCATCAATTAGGGGACAAAAATGGGGTTCTCATGGCAAGCTGTAGGTTGCTGTCTGCCCATGCCTTGCTGTTGCCCATGGATTGCTTCGGGTCCTGCCGGTGCCTCTGCAGTAGCTGCTTGTCCTCTGCAGGCTCTGCTTGTCCTGGACGCAGGAGCTGGCTGCAAGAGCAGCTTCCCAAGCCTGGGTCATGAATGCGGCACGACCTGCTGTTGCATGTGATGAAGTGCCCAGGAGCTCAGCCAGATTAGAGCGACTTTGTGAACACTGGCCAGAAGTTCATCCCAGGTTTACAACCTAGTCTCAAGTTTGTAGAAGAGAGAAGTGGAAAAGGAGAAGCATGGAGAACAGGATTATGGGCAAACTGTAGATGGCAATGCGACGACTCGTCACTTGCTGCCAAACTCCGTGGTGACATGCTGGTCTCCTCCTGCCTCTTCCATCTGGACGAGGCCTTGAGCAGAACAAAGGGGGAGTGCCTGTCAGTCTGTGTGCCCATTGCGCAGATTATTGACTGACAGTAGCAGTGGCGATGAAGACGGCCAGTCAGTATGTGATCACAGCACTGCATGTTGTATAGGGCAATAAATGCGGCTTTGTGTTTGATGTAGGGCAAGTCACCCTCAATGCAGATTGTCTGCACTGTTCTCATGGCATAGAGATAATGGTACCAAATTCTCTTGTCATAGAACAAGTTGCTTTTAGGCAAAAATCTGTCTCATTGCTAATCGCGCCTTTTCATTTTATTCGCTTGGCTGTTCTGTTCACTTTATTTTATCTGATATATGATGAATTTAAAATGTCTTTCATGTGTCTTTCTATTTTATGATACCCATTCACCGAACACAGAACTCTGCTCAGAGCTCTCCAGGCTAGCAACTGTGGTGTAATTATAAATTGCACACAAGCATGCTGCGCACTGTTGCTGATGTCCGTTTTCTTTATCCACATCTAGCTGATAAAATGGCCTACTTAATGTTTCTGTGAAGTACTGTAAAAAATTACACAAACTAGATCTTAGGAAGAAATTTCCTTTTCAGACAATATTTTGATATCGTTGTTCAGTAGAAATTGTCAGTACTTCCTGCTTGATATATTTGTTACCGGTACCAACTGTATTGAGCCACTTGTCTAATGGAACATGGCTCTTCTTCTGAATGACCCACCCCTCCAAAAGAGCAAAGGACCCCTTCACGTGAACTTCTGTTGGGAAATTGACAAACACCAACATGAACATGAACCAATCCTGGTGACGTGGTTTATAAATGGACATCAGAACAGGCTTTTACACAGTATTTTCTGAGTCAAGCTGTTTCATAGCATCACCGACTTTTTAGAAATAACTGCTTAATTAACTGGACATGCTAAGTATTATACTGTTTTCACGCAGGATTTCCATTACAGCTTTCTGTATGTCCCATTTGACAAAAAAAAAAGGTATTTCTTCTCACAATATTTATATTCAGTAGAAGGTTGAAGACACAAGCTAATATTTGAAGTTTGCATAAAATCATGAATTGTTGTGATCCTTCTTAATCACTGCCACATTAAGCAATTTTATGTGTAATTGGACCGTATCTTGGTGGTTAGACTGAGAAAGATGTGATTGCTTCCCAAAGTGTATAGGTAAAATTCATTAAAACACAGTAAACGGTAGTGTACAGAGCTTTACTATTAGCTTTTTTTCCTCTTCTCCTGATGCTTGTGCCCACATAGCTTAATGAGAAGTAGTACGCTGATGGACATGTGCATGCTGCATGATTAGTTTTTCAGTCATAATTTCATAGGAAGAAAGGATCTGCTATGCTTTTTGGACATCATCAACATAAATATTTATGAAGAGCTAACAATATCCTGACATACTGTCCTCTTATTATAAATGTAGCATGGGCTATGAAGTTTATTTTATAAACCTCGGTTACCAAGAGTATTTCTTGGTTTTAGGATTGTTTTAGAAATAAAGTAGAAAACCCACATAAGTTAACCTCTCCAAATCTGATTTAGTGAAGGCATTTTAAATAATTTATTTCATTGTTAAACTGAAAGGTGCTGTATTTTATAGAAGAGCAAAAGTGTCAGGATTTTACTTGTCACACAGGAAGAAATCTTCCCTACCTCTTGGTGGAAAGTTCTCCTGGCATTTGCCGTACCTGGAGTTTCTTGTAATCTGCTGCCTCTTTGAGTTTGCCTGCCAGCAGAACACAAGGCTGGGTTAGATGGGCTCAGTCACGTGGAATGGAAAAAGGAAATGTTTTCTTGAGAAACCGTGAGCAAAAAGAATAGAAAAAGGTTCATCAATGTCCGAGGTGTTTTCTTAACCTTCAGCTTGATACCCCCAGAAGAGACAGTGCCTTCAGGGCAGGTTTTTCTCTCCTTAAGGAAGTTTCTTTCGGAGTACTAGGTGTCATAACCATAGACTAGAAAAGCAGAAAGCAAGCGAGCCATTTCACTTAGAAGTTAACTGCTGGCTTTTGTTGGTTAGTCAAAGCACGTGAGGGTCCCAGGTTTGCTGCTTAATAGGCAATGACTTAATGACCCTGGTGCCATCTATTTGGTTTACTTGATCTAGTGGAAAGAGGTGCGGGTATCACTTAACAGTGGAACTATAAACATTTTTGTGATTTGCGTTCCTGAGGGTCTCAGTTACTATTTGTGCCAAGAAAAGAAAAAAAGAAATGCAGCTAACGGTCAGCGCCGTGGCCCTTTTCAGCTAAATTTATGTAAATCCAATTTATTTTGACCCACTACTGTTCTGGAGCACGGTGGCAAAATGGTTAAGACATCTTGCTATGGAAAGAAGGTGTTAATTTCAGTTCTGCTCTGGATTTACATAAAATTAAGCCTTCAGTCCATCTGTGAATATTTATCTGGTCATTTCTGCTGAGGAATCAAAGGTGGCAAAATGAGATGCTTGACACATCACTGACTTTTTTGTCTGTGACTACAAAAGCTGGTATGCTTTAACTATGTTAATCTGATATGTCAGTTGGGTTTGGCATGGGTTTTTAACCTTTCAAAACTGCATAGCACCACCTCTCCACCTAAACGACATTTTTTTTTTCATTAGCAGTTGGAATAGTCAAAACTTCTACTGCTCTTTCTTCCAGATCCCTTTTCATAACTCATCTCTAAAACAGGCTTCAGAGATAATAATTCCTAGTTTTAATTCTTGAATTGGAATATTAAAACATGTTTATAGTCCTCATTTATATTTGCTCCTCTGATAGTCTTTTGGGCTTTTTTAGTTGCCTTCTTCGTTTTGCAACCTTTTCATCCTTTTGTCTCTTATTTCGGCTTGGGGATAGAGGTCATGCTTTCTGCTGATGTTTAATTGCTTCAGCGCAAGGTGCTTGATTGAAGCCTCTGCTTAGTACCAATACATATATATGTATATATATGCATATTTTAAAAGAATTGAGAATTTTCATAAGATGGGCGATGTAATGAAGCCATTTCTGAAGCCAAATAATTGCCAAGCGAATTCTAAAATTAGAGGTGCTTTTCTTAAAAAGAAAAAAAAAGAGAAAAGAAAAACAAAAAATAAACCAACAGGTGTCAGCAAAGACCATGTAACAAAACATTGGGTCAAATCACATCAACAGTATATGCTGCGCTCATGACAAATCCCTGTTGTTTTTCATTTAATTCTCTCAAAAGATCTTGAGATCCTATTTGTGATCAGTCAACTCAAAATCCAGAATATCACACCCATGTGTTAAGATTGAATTGAATTGCTTTCAGTAGAAAACGCAAGAAATCCCTTAGAGGTAATGTCAATTCCATCTTAATGAATTGTTCTCCCACACTATAATCCAAGTGAGGTCTTTTGTGGATTTTTAAAATGCCATTGATTTTTTTTTTTCTTTTTTTTTTGGCTTGCAGTGAACAGAGCCTTTAGAAAGTCCATTCAGCTTTTAGGATTTTTTTGTTCTGGCATGGTGATGGTGGGGTTTTTTTGTTTGTCCCAGTTCTTAGGTAAGTCTGTGTCCAAGAGCAGTATGTCAAAAAGTTCCTTTGCATCTCTCATTGTTACGTATTGGCAGGTTTGTCACTTGAGGGTCAAAATAAAGCTCATTCAGCCAAGGCTATGGCAGCCACAGTAGCAAGCCTCGGGTCAGTCCCACCACTTGAGATTTGCCGCAGGGCAGTCAGTTGGAATTCATTTTGCATTTGTTCCACTGAACATTATGGCTCTTAGACTGCAAAGAGGGAAAAGTTGTGGGTAGACTACGGTGTGTTATAAGGATTGTTTCCTTCTTGTGCTCATTTTCTCTTTTTGCGTTAAAGTGCTTATTACCAATGAGGAGACAAATCTTATAAAACAAGAAAATCCATTACTTGTAATGGCATTGCTTCTAGTGGTTTATACTTGTTTATTTTTAAGATCAATGATAAATCCTTCAACCTGTATCCGCTGCCTTGAAGTTCTTAGGAAATACTAGTAGTGCTGAGAGGCCTAATCTCTTTGGCTGAATGTAAATTGTTTGAAAATAGTATCCTTTCTATGCCTGTGAAAGATCCTTTTTTTGAGAAAGTCAGATTCAAGAGGTTGTAACTCGTTATGTCAGGTCTGAATTGATAGTTGAAAGCATTTTAGAGGTCTGCAGAGCTCATGGTGAATCTCTTGCTGTACTGCGCGAAGTCGAGTTGAACATACTACTTTAGGAAAAAAGAACACAAAGGCGAATGAGGTTGATTTGGGTCAATAAGTGGATTTGTCAGGCAAACTGGTAATGTTCAGCTGTTACACATTTTCAGTGCAGTTCTGTCACAAGGGTGGGAACTCGCAAGTGAACCTAAGGTTGAATTGTTTCTGTGTTCTCTAAAGAAAAACAGAAACCCTTGCATTTTTCTTTACTTCAATCTAAAGCATAGCAAATTATATCTGAGAGAGCTATTATAGAAGGTAGAGATGGTCAGACTTCAGTGGTTTCTGAGCAAGTCTTTTCCACTAGTATTTTTAATTGTAATTTTTTAATCTTCTTTTTTTTCTTTTTTTCTGTAATATATGTTTGTGTAGGAGATTAAACTGAGGTTCAAGTATAGTTAACTCATAAGGTTAATAGAGGAATAATAAGCTACTGATGACACCAATAATGTGCTAACCCTTTTAATGACATGACTCTGAAAAAACAGGAAGTCAAGCAAGAAGGAAAGTGCCATTGCACCTATGTTTTATTAGCTACAATCACCTTAATTTTAAATGTAATATCTATATTATTCTAAAAAATCTGGCCACTAATAGAAACCTACAAGCAAAATTATTGCCAGTAGAATTTCTTACTCTCTGCACTCACATGTACTTTGAGAACTGTCTTTAAAAATTAATGAAAAGAAGTGATCTGATAAGGTGTTTAAGGAGTGTTGTTTCACAGGTTGACATCTTCGGAGGCAGAAGCCTCCTATCCACTGAGTAAGTGTATCATTGCCAACACATCTCACTCGTGATGGGAAGTAGCCTCTGTTAACTTTGAGAGAGTAGTTCTGTCTCCATTCGCGTTTAGTCCTTGGAGTAGTGAAAAGTGGTAACAAGAGTAGTAATGGTGGTGATGGGGTTCTGTTTGTGTTTTGAATAGCTGTGAATGAGGAACACAATGTGGGAAATCTCAGATCCATCCAGCTGGATCTGGTCCACCAGAAGAATATATCTAACCCATAATTTGCTCCATTTCCTTTCTTCACAGAAATCTGCTAGAAGTGTGTAGGGGCAGGCAATGGTGTGGACAACTTGGGTTAACAGCTTGCACTCCCTTATCCTTTCTCCAAGGTCTTGTAATCCATCTTCTGTCATGTGAATGGTGGTAATGTCAACTGCTCGTATGCGCTTTATCCCTTCTCATGTCACATGTGCTTTATTCTTTATCATGTGTTAACCATACACCAACCGTTTGACAGGGTTGTTGGTGTTTTGGTCACAAGGGATGCACATATGGGAGAAAAGAGGGACATGTGGCGTTTGATTGTCTTCAAAGAGACTTTGTGGTTTATGCTAACCAAAGGGTTCCTCACATCTGTCGTGAATCCACGAACATGCGTTGTGTGGTAATGATTTCCAGTGACTACAGATAGGTGCCAGTTTAGAAGCGAAAGGCCACAAATCACATGGGCCTATGCCATTTCTTTATTATGTTTTTAGCAGAGAACTCACTCTTGAGAAAACATTTCGCAAGTTTGAGTAGTTTGCTTTGTTTTTTTATTTTTTTACCTTCTGCAGCGGGTTTGCTGTTCTGTTCGTATACGTAGTCTGGTGGTGGGTGAGTTGCCCGTGGTTGGTTTTGAAAGTGGGAGCACGCTCAGGGGAAAAAAGAGAATTCAGAGGACTGGGGTTGTAAAGCACAGCAGGGGGTGAGGCTTGATGAGTAAGGCTCAGTGCACTTCACTGCATCCCAGCATGGTTTTTGATGTGGTACGTACTGAAGCAGCTTCTCTGGATTAGGATGTAGGTGTTATGGAACAAGTCGTTGAGTTGTGATCTGTTGTCTGTATACCTGGCTATCTCTGTTACGAAAAAGTTCACCGGTGGGTCAGCTGCAGTTCTGCTCTTCCTCATGCGTGCCAGGCTGGTTCTTGGCATTTTTGATATGTGTTATATGGCTTCTTTCAGTTTCTTACAGACTTAAAATGAGGGTATATTATTTTAAACTGAGTTATTTTGGAGTTGCCTTCTTGCTTCGTGGGCATGCTTTTGGTTGTCCTCTTTTCCAGACTTTTGGTGTTTAAAGTCCTCCAATACTTAGTGCATTGAAGAGTCTCTTTGATATTTGTCTCCACTTGTAATGATCCTGGGCTGCATCAGAAGTGTGGCCAGCAGGTCAAGGGAGG
>RSEF01000031.1:52226378-52243506 GCA_003993805.1 Himantopus leucocephalus
GGCCGGGTTGGACGGGGCTTGGAGCGACCTGGGCTGGTGGGAGATGTCCCTGCCCAGGGCAGGGGGTGGAACTAGATGATCTTTGGGGTCCTTTCCAACCTAAACCATTCTATCATTCTATATTTAGGCTTCAGTACCTTCAGGGTCTTTGTAACTTTAAACATGTTGGTCTCAATGGCTCTTAGTCTTTAATTTCTCTTTTCACATAGTTCTTTGCGGGTATTGATCTTTTGATCCTGTGGCTTCAGGATGCTGTATTGCAAAGATTTTACAGATTATGCTGCTAGCAGAATTTTTCAATGCTTTTTGGTAATTTAAAACAGTCCTGAAGAAAGTCTTCTATATGAACAATATAATCTTAAAAGAGCACAAGTCATAGAAAGCCAGGACCTTACCAGTTAATGTGTACTAGAGTTTTGTGTACCAGAATACATTTCCACCGGGAGTTTCTGTTTTGCTCTACAGACTGCATGTAGCAGTATAGTCTTGGCCTCCATTGTGCAGAATATTTAGCAATGGGAGGGTAAAATCTCAGCTCTGTCATAAGATGATGCGTTTCTCCTTTTTTTCTGTGGTCTTCTCTCTCTGTGTCCTTTTCTCTGTCCAACCAAGTCATCAAATTTAATTTCTCTCAAATTAAAATAGATTATGTTCTGGATCCACATGAAGGACCACTGTTCATGCCATAGGTCTATCCCCCAGTTATCCATAAGACTGTTGAGCTTTGCAGATGTCATATTTGGGGCTGTTAGCACTTTGAAAAGGTAATTCTGGAGGTATTCACACTGTTACATCCAACAGAAGTCAGAATAATGACTGTTTTAAGCTCCTCAGAAGCGCAGTTGTGAGCACGGAAGTTTGGTTCCTGTCCTTAGCCATATGTACTACTGCTCTTAACCTTGTCCACAGTAGATGAAGGAAAACTGTAACGAGTGAATGCTAGCAGAGATTAGATATTTGGTTTTTTTAATATGCCCAGGATAGTCTGCTGTGTTTACTGTTCAGGACGTGTTCCACTCAGCTGTGGTCCCTGCTCTCATCAGCCTGCCTTCATTCTTGGAATTTTTCTAGTCCAACAAAAGTGAGAAAAGCTGTGACTTCATTTAGGGTGGAAGATCATTAGACTTATGGGAAGCAGAACACTGGCTCCTCAGCTCACTGAGAGCAAATTGAAGTATAAGCCATTTAGTTTCCTTCCAAAGAGGACTGCTTTGTGCTGGAAAGAAAGTTTCTCCTATCCCACAGTTTGAATACAACCTTTTTGGAGGGTGGAAGTGTTAGACTAAGTGCCTTTTCATGGTTGGGAAGGATATTTCCCTTGCTATCAGAATAGGTGATGAGAGGCATGGAATTTTGGGGGGTTTGTGTTTGGTTTTTTCCCACCATTTCTCAGAGCAGGAAATAAGCACCCCTTGATAGCGCTTAGTTCAGATATTTACCCTATTTAGGATGTGTTTCCCTGATGGAGTGCACTTGGAAGTGAGTGAAGAGCAGAGACAGTGTAAAATGGGGTTGAAGTTTCCAGTGTCTCATACAAGAAATACAGAACTACTGTTTTTCCCTCCATTCATCAGGCAATTAATTTCACACACTTTGGGCAAGCCGTACTATTTGTTCTTTTTCCTTTCCCATCTCAGATGTGGTGCTGCCTGCTCATCAGCAACCTTATAACCTTGAATTACAATGCAGCATACTGCTTACGGTGTTGGCACCCCCTGTGAGTTGCAAGAGACATAGACAAAGCATAAATATCCCAGGTTAGTACGAATAACATGAGTAGGGCTCTCTAACGGGTGCTACAGTTTGCCTTGGCTTGTAGTGGACAGTTTGTTGCTTGATAGTTCCAGATGAGTTATTTACACTGGACTGGATTGAACGGCCTCTGTCACTAAATACCTTGGTCACGAGCAACCCTATGACCGATGATTAGTCCAGGAGAGTTTGCAGAGTGTAACCATGCTCACCTTCTCATGCAAGAGGTCACAAGACACTTTCCAACATCCTACAACAGTTTTCAGATCGTGAAGATAAAATACCAGCATACACAAGCTAATACTACTACTTAAAGAAGTTGTGGCTATTTAAATTGCATAGATTTGTAATAGTAAGTCTAACTAGTGCTATATAAATAATATAGCACAGTTCCCTTCTCTTTTCAATGCCTACAGAGAAGATATTTTAAAAGTTAAAGTTTCAGAATTACAGATCAGACATAAAATCACAAGAAGTAATTCAAAGCATAACGTTCCAAAAGTAATGTTGTATTTGTAGTGTTTTCAGTACTTGCAGCCATATTCCTGGGTAGGACAGGATTTTGCCAGATGGTCCAGGCACATCCATGCTAAATGCACGAAACCTGGCCATTGTGATGATGTTTTCAAACCTGGGAAATCTGGGGGTTTGATGGACTTCAGGAAATCTTGTGTATCACCTTCCATCCTTTAAAGCTGGCAGCGTACCAGCCATTGCTAGGATATCCCTGAACTTGCTGATCTGCTGCTGCCAAAAAAAAAAAAACCCTTCTTGTGGTCGTATATATACTGGGGCAGTTTTTCCTCAAGTCTGTCTGGGCCGTGGAGACCATCCAGGTGTTGAGCTGCCCGAGGATCATAATCTCACACTTGGCACCCGAGACTCCAACCTACTATATCTTTCTCCATGTTTGCTTTTATTAAAAGCATTCATTAGGTTAAGTCTTCACTATACCAGAGAGCTCTACTGATTTAACAGTCCCATCTTTAAGGCTGATATCTCTATTTATTATATTAGAGCAGTGCCTGAAGAGTCAGTTAGGATCAGAGCCCCATTGAGCCAGGCTGTGGAAAAAATGAGTAAAGGTTTACTTCTGCCCTGAAGACATCACAGCTGAAATAGATGAGAGAGAATAGAAGAAATAGATGCAAACACATAGCTGCAAAAAAGGGTAGGTTTTTGCAAGTGGTGTCTAAAACGTATTTTCTTCATAGCAATTTTTTTCTCTTCTTAGTGTTCTTTTAGTGGTTTTGACGGTTAGTAGATGCCTGGATTTAGAGTGAAAAATAAAATTTCTGTGTTTGAGGCCATATTATCATTATACTCATTTTAATGTCTGTACAAGATCAGCATCTGAGGCTGCAGGAACTTAACTGCTTTACTTGTTGGCATTACACTGAAGTTGATTTCGGTGAACCATAAAAAGTTTGGCCCTGAAGGTAAAATTACACTGTATGCATGTTCCTAACATACTGCTTTGGGGATAAACATGTCTTAAATCAACTCATCGCTCACAGCTAAATTCCTTCTCCAAGTGCAGTTTCCCTGTAGATAGTAATGTTCAGTAAGACTGATTTTCTTTAAAACCATAAAGTTTTTTGAACATAATTCCATCAATAAACATATTTGAGCAGGGTAGCAAAAATTCGCATAATCCTAATAAGGATTTGGGGGTTTTGTGAAAGGAAGGGAGGGGCACGCGCCAACATTTTTAATTAGCTTTCATCAGTACCTCTAATTTGTTCAAATGTGTTCCAAACGTTTGCGTATTGTGTTTGTTCACATGTACATAATGAAAACGTTTGGACTTCATTGAAACTTTATTTGGTAATTGTGCATTTGGAAAATTAAAATTGAAGTTTATGATACCCTGGCTCCTACTTCCTTGGTTCATAGTGTGTTGTTAAGACGCCATCACTTGAGCTTTGTTACAGCGACGTTTCTGTTGTGGCTTAATGTGCTGTGGGTTCAGATGGCTGTAATTGTGGCCTTGAGGGGTTGGACTAAAGAATACCAGCTGGGTTTGTACCCGGATATTCTTGGATTAATATTTTGGGACTTAGATCTTGTCCTGCCTGGAATTTAAACATAGTTCCCCAAGCTTTAAAGGGAAGGCAAGCACCATTTGAGGCTCTTAATGAGCACTTTTCTCCTCTTTAATTTGCCTTTTTTTTTTCTTTTCCTTTTTTTAAACTTCTGTAGCCAGTGAATTCCAGGCAGTTACTTCCAAACCATTTTTACAGCCCCATATGGACAAAGCGCTTTAGTTTGTTCCTCAGCTTAATTCCCAAATTAATAATAGTTGGAAAGTTCTTACATCTCCATCTCCATTTTTCTTAGAATATATAAGAGTGAAAAAAAATTTCCCTAGATATTAGGCAAGCCTTTGAAGTGTGAACTTTGTTACATTTGAGACGGCAAGTCTTTCGTTGCAACTGGGTTGATTTTTTTTTTTTGGTTGCTCTTTGAAATAATTCCTTTTGTTTCAGGTCTAAAATTTCAATTTTATTTCTACATGGAGACAAGAGACTTAAACTCCCCCATAGAGGGGAATCAGTCAGGGTTCTTCTTCTATTTAGAAACCTTTGACCCATCCCTCCCCTGTTCGGTGAATAGAAATGGCAAGGCAACTTGTGCTAAGGGTGACTAAAGATCTGCTCTCCATGTAGCTCATGAAGTGAACCTGCAGGGGAGAGGGTTTCAGGAGTCCTGCTTATGGAAAAAATGCTTTTAAAGTATTCCTTTGCAAAAGAGAGTCTTTCTTGTACCCCTGAGTATATATTAATTGGTTATAATCCGTAGTTTTGAGGCACATAATTATTCACACAGCAGCACATGATGGATTCACAGGTACAGTTACAATTTCTTTGTGCTGGCAAGCAGCCTTTTCTGAGGGACAGAGAAGACCTTTTTGTGTAGAGCTCTGAGTTCTATAATTAGTGGTATAGTAAAGAATTCAGATAAGTGGCAAAACATACACAAGCGCTCAGAAGTTCAACCAACTAGCCTTTAAGTTGTCTGCCTGCATATGTCATTACTGTAAGTGGTTTAGCGCGTGTTTGCATTTCTTTTTTATCTTTTTTTTTTGTTTTTCCTTCCAGATCATTACTAAATATGTTTATGAACTATTGCAAAAGGAATGCCACTTGAAGAAAGTAACTCTCCCAGTAAGTATAATTTATTTTTTGTTTCCCAAAGACATTACTTGTTTGAATCTGTGCAGGGCATTGTCTCCAGACACTGCCTTCGCATGCAGCATGTGAGTGCATCTGGAGATATGCTTCACTTCACTTCTCATGTGTCTCTTTTCTCCGGCTGAGCTTTCCTTGCCGTACCAGGTACCAGAATTTCCAAAATGTGCTAGTTTTGATAGAGGAACCATAAGCTTTTTTGAAAAGTATTTATGAATGTTTTGAGACCTGTACAGCTGGTTGTAGAGAACGAATCATAGAATCATAGAATTGTCTAGGTTGGAAGGGACCTTTAAGATCATCAAGTCCAACNGCTCATTAAATGTGCCTTTACAGGCAGAAGAATAAACTCAAATTGAGTTTCAATAAACTACTTCAAGTGTTTTTTTAAAACACACTTTTGCAGTAACTTGTAACGTGTATGTAATGTAAGGTGCTGCTGTTGTTTAGTGAAAATATTTGGTCAGCCCTTGGAAGTGATGAGGCATTCCCCAGAGAACATGTATGAGGGTTGATAATCCATGTGATACCATGATGACGTTCGGGCATTTTTATGTTCTATAGTGGAGTGTGTAGGGGAGACTGTAGTGTTACAGCACCATGTAGGTTTTCCATCACTATCATAAAGGATTCTTAGAGAAGCTTTTGCATTACTGTTGTTCTCAGTCAGTCTGTCATTCAGTCGAGGAAAGCTCATTTGGTCTAAGGAAGGAAAATTTCCTTTATTTTAACAGTTCTATAATGTTTCACAGTACTCATTTCCATTCCCTAACTGCTGGTGTTTAGGGAATGTTTTGATAACCTGCCCAAACCGCTTAAGGTTTCCCAGCCAGGCTTTGCCAGTGTCTCCTGGTCAGGGCAGGAGGAGCTGTGCTAGGAGCTGTATGGAGCGGTCAGAGAGAGAGCAGCAGCTCTCCTCCGCACTCCCGACAGCTGATGTGTCGAAAGGCATCCCCAAGACATGTCACCCTCTTTCCAAAAAGCCAGGAACCTGGCATTTGTATGCTTTCAAGTGCTGTAATTTTGAGGCTATACGACTTTCTTTGAAGGTCCTTTGTAAAAAGCAGTATGCCCGTAAGTACTGCAATGCTAAGGCTGATGTATTAGCTTTGAAAAATGAAGATGAACAAACTTGGAATACAACAGCTCCATCACCACTGTCACACATGTGGGGACTCTTCTGCACAGCTTTGAGGTTTGGGTGTCTGGCTTGGGAGAAGAGTGGCCCTGTCTAACTCCCTCTGTTGAATTAATCTGTGTTTACTCTTACGTATAAATTATGTAGTAATCACTGATGAAGTGATGTAGTTTGTCAGTAGTACATTTAGGCTAGTCTCAAATGTATTAATTCCAGCTTCTGCAAAGTGTCATAATTTAATTGCATTTTGGAGCAAAGTAAGAACTCACAAAATATATGCAGCTGTTTAATTTTGAGCAGTGTGGGAAATTTGGCATGAGGTACGAGCACCATTCTTCAGTAATGACTATTATGTGTAGGAAGCCCTCACTACAGTCAAAAATAGGTTATGAAGAGGACTACAAAAGTGAAACAGTGTATGTAGAAGGTGAAAAACTAAATCTGTCTAAAGGCTATATTTAAATCACCACTGTCAAGGCTCCCAAGTAACACCACCAAGAAACCTAGTTTCAACAAGTAAAGGAGACTAATAGAAGTAATAAGACAGCTTGCAGCAGGAGTAAGTTGTGTTCAAGTGAGGAAAATAGAAAAGAGTGTAAATGCTGGCAAGTTACATATAAAACCACAGTAAAATCACCCAAAACTGAATTTGAGGAGCTTGTTACAGCTGTAAAGGCTAATAATAAAAGAGAGCTGATGAGGCTGATAGATGAGCTGCATGTAAAAGGAATGCTCAGCTCAAATGAGAAAAACTAACATGGCTATTTCCAGTGTTATTTGTCCAGTTTCCACACTTGAATGTTATTAAATTTTTTTTAACAGGATATAATTCTGAGGAACAGGCTGAAAATTGACATATCAGTAGAGGAGATCTTAGAACAAATTGATACATCATACAGTAATCAAATTGCAGGATGAGATGTTTTTTAAGCCCAGGGTACTGTAAGAAGTCAAATATGAAGCTGCAGAACAACCAGCTAGCATGTAACTTACTGCTGAAATCAGCTATTTTCATCAGAGGAATGGAAAAAGAGTAAATGTGATAGTCTTTGAAAGGCCTCCAGGAGTGATTCATAGTGATTCCTGTGTACCAGGAGGAAATAATATATTGTGGGGGGAAGTCAGCACAGGTTTCTTTTTAAAAAAAACTTACTGGAATTCATTGAAGGAGTCAGGGATGACATGAAAAAGAAAGATCTTGTCGGTAAGAGAGTACGTGGATTTCCAACGAGCTGTCAACAAGCTTACCAAATGCTTTTAAAGACACTGTCATGGTATAGGAGGAGGGAGTCCCCTTATGAGTTAATAATTGGTTAAAAGGAAAAAAAACCATGTTCATATTTTACAGATTAAGTAAGTTGTTACTGGTGCAGTGTTACTAAGGCCTGCACTGACATAGTTCTGAATAAAAGGAAAAAAAATTAATAGAAGCTAACAAACTTCGCTGTTTTTTTTCTGACATTATTTAGAATACTTTAATCTAAAGCTGATTATGATGAGTTGGGGAATTATTTCATGATGCTGAATGATTGGAGGATAAAATGACACGAGATTCAGTTCTAGTAAATGTGAAATTATGGGGAAAATAACTCACTCTGTAAACACAATGGTGGCCTCTAAATGAGCTATTACAACTCAGGAAAGAGCTTGGAGTGATTGTGAATAGTTCCCTGAGAACATCAGTTAGTTCTCAATGGCAGTCAAAAACCCTCAAAGCAAATAGGATGTTAGGAATTATGAGGTGTTGAGAACAAAACAGAAAAACATCGTCATTCCACTCATTATGTGGGCCCCCATCTTGAACACTGCATGGAGTCTGGACACCATATCAAAAAGGATACGAAGAATTTAAAAAAAAAAGTACAGAGGAGGGTTACAAGGATGATCAGAGGCATGAAATGCTTTTCAGACAAAGAAAGATTAGACAAAGATTCTTCAGCTTGGAAAATAGATGGCTGAGGAAGGAATATGACAAATCTATAAAATCATGAAAGGTGTAGAGAAGATGAATAGGGAATGGTTTTATGCTTTTTTTCATAACAGAGAAGCTAAGGGGCATCAAGTTTAAATTATCAGGCAGGAGATCGCTACTGAAAGAGAGGCAGTACTATTTCATATACGTCCCAATTATATTGTGGAACTCATTGCCACAGCGTACTATCTAGGAGAAAGGGATAAATGCATTCAAAAAACCCATCTGACAGTACTAGGGTGGGATAGGTGCACTGAGCGATTGTGCATGCTTGCTGGTTGTAAACTCTGGCTGGGGAGGCTCCAAAGTTACTGGTCGCCAAAACCAGGGAAGGATCACTCTAACCTCTCTGTTCTCATACTGTTCCCCTGACCAGTCTGCCAGTTGTCAGAAACGGGACCCTGGGACCTTGGTCTGACCAGGATGGCTGCTCTTATGAGTATGACTTTATTACATGAAGATTTTAGAGATGAACACGAAAACGTGTTTTTTCTGAACTTTGTCACAGGTGATCAGAAAGTTGGTGTATTGGCCTTTGTCTTTCTGTCAGCTGACAATGAAGTAGACAGTGTAATGATGTTTGAATATATGAGATGTGTCTCAGGACTTTGTTACGTGGACTGCTTTTTTTTTTCCATCATGATTTTAGTAGTGTACGGAAATGCTGTGGTTCAAAGGTTAGGATGACAGCATTTCATGTGCTCTCATCTTTCTTAATTTCAACCACATGTGCAAAGTCCAACTTGCTGTCTTTATTTTGCTTTCTCGGGTAGCAGCTTCAGTTTTGGACACAATTGTTTGTAAATCTCTTTTCAGATATTAAAATAAGAACAGTTTGGAAATCAGGAAAGCTGGACCATTATCTTATTATGTCAGTGTCTCTGACAAAACATAAATCTGAACATTTTTTCCTTCACAGGGAGGCTGAGATGTATGTTGCATTATTGTTACTGTAAAGTATCGTGGTTCTCCTAATGTTCAACATATACTACTGGACTCGAAAATTTAAATGAAGAGACTCATATTCAGGGAGAAGACGTTCAATTATTTCTTTTAAATTTCTCATTTTGTGCTCCGTTGAAGGTTGTATTATGAATATAAAGAAGACTGCAATTTTTTTATCCGGATGAAGTCTTTGTATTTCTCTAGTTTTAATGGCATAATCAGTGATTGATCTTTGCTGTTCTTTAGCTGCTGAGGACAAATAGAGGGTGCTTCTGAATTAAATGCGTCTTTAACAGCTTCTGGGAAGGCCTGAGATGGAAGTTTAAATAATTACTAACGTATTTTATTGACACATATTTTATGGCACTGAAAGGTCTCATTTTGCAGAGTCTTCTAACTTATCAATGCTTTGCTCTTTCACATCAATAGGTAAAACTTCATTCAGTAGTTCTACCAGACAGCCAAGAATATTTTTCTTTCAGAAACAATGGTCTCTTATCTCCACTGCATGTTCCTTTTGGCCATTTTGTTGTCCAGTCAACACTTGTTTTGTAAAAATTCCACTAGTTTTATGTCTGTTAAGTTAGTTGTGGTAATCGCCAAATGCTAATTAACTGCTTGTAGTATTGATCAGCAGTTTTCATTTTTTACAGTTTTGAGTGAAAAATTATAAATCAGGATATTCAATATTGTGAAGACTGTAACGTAAGTGAGTTAGCGAGCTTTATGTAGAACCACAGAAGACTTTCTTGTCTCGCGAAGCAAATGAGCAGTTTTCTCTCTCCACCAGCTGCTCAGTTCTCACAATCTTTTTGAGTCTTTTCAGTTTCAGTTCCATTTATTTCCCACATTCTTTCCTCCAGTCACAAGTTACACCTGTTTCACATGTTTGTAGGCTCTAGACTCATATTTTTTATTGTGTTTCTTAACTGCAATAAGAAAAATATTAGTGGATTTTTTCCCCCTTAAAAATTTAATGTTCAATCTTAAACTTAAAAACTTCCAATGTACAAAATACAAGAACTCTAGACCGTAGTTGGGTCTCGTGCATCTTGCGTAGGTAATGACCAAGAACTGGGAATTGAGTCATAATGTCGATGTGGTAGCATGAAGGTCAGTAAGATTAGATATCAAGTACAGTTTGATCTTGCCCTGTATATTGTTAGCAACTGTGCAAAATACTAACTAGTATGCTGCTGAAATACTCTATAGACTTGTAGTACTGTATTAGGGGATAGCTCATGCGAGATAGAACTCATACAGAAAAATTCATTCACTGCTTGAAAACCTTAAGAACGTCATAATGTATGTAGAGTGCATAACTCAGAGAATTCACCATAACTGCCTACATTCATAAACCTTAAGGTGTAGTTCTGTGTTGGAAAAATAAATCTGAGAAGAGTAAAATTAAACTTTAAACAGTACTTTGAAACAGTAAATCATCAGCAGAATTTAGATTGGTTTGACATTCCTAGCTACATATTATTGGAAGATTATTATTGCATGTGAATAACAATGTTGAATCAAATTGTAAAATTGAAATAATTGAAGTTCAGCATTTTACTGAATTTATTTGATTTGTGTTTAAATAAAAGATCAGAAATAAGTGTTCATGAGTAAGTCCAGAAGAGAAAGTGGCTAATAAATATAAATTATTTTATGCAAACTCAGTGTGTCTAGCACTAAATGGTGTTTTATGTTGATTTGTCAATAAGGTCAGGTTGTGCACAGGAGTGACCTTTATGTGCATTCTTTAGTGAACTGTTGATCTAATGAATTACTACTATTTGAAAATAAATTAGTTTGAAGAAAAGTTTCCAAATGTGATTGAGGAAGAGAATGAAGGGTTATTTTTTATGATCTTGGTAGGTATTTTTAATGTTTTAAAAAAAATAATGTATCTGCAGAAGTGTGAACTAGTTATATCTTCTAGTACACAATTACTAAGTCCTAGTGTTTCCTAAATACTAAACAAAAATTAGTTTATAAATGCTAAAACCTGCAGATAATGTATATCTTTGAAATACAAGTTCACAATGTCTTATCTTAATTCCAGTATCGTAAGTATTCAGTTTATGTGCAAAAGTCAATGACATCTTGCCAGGTACTATCTCAGCTTTTTAGCTAAAGGAAGTCTGACTTTTTACCTAAGCCATGTTAAATTTTAAGACGTTAGTACCGCTACTTCAGAAGCAGCAATGTGACCTGACTGTATCCCCAGTGTGACACCTGTTGTACTTACATATTCAAAACTCTTTTCAATAGAAGGTATTTTTTACCACGTTTTCTATTTTCTCACAAAATGTGAGAGAAGGTGGGTGCGTTTCCTGGTGTAGAGAGCGCAAGCTGAGGCACGTGAGATGTGATGTCATTTTGGAGCAGGGAAATAAGGTCTTTGGTGGGATGGCAGATGCTGAAGAGAGACATGACTGTTCTTCCAGTCAGGAATTCCTCTTGCTCTAGTAGCCTCATTGACTTCATTAAAAAAAATGTTAGGTAGGACTCGCATCACCAAAAGTCTGGAGGTTCACGCTGGATTAATTTTTCCTAAAGTAAGGGTAATTTAGGAATACATACCCACATATGAGAGAAAAGCTGACATAATCCAAATGGCCGTGCCTCCTGTCTCAACGCAACGGCTGTAGTCTTGACCTGCTTTTCATCGCTGCTGCAGTGCATGAGACAGTCCAGGGTTGTTCCTCGTAGATGTACAGTGAGCCTGCACGGGTCGTGGGATGTCGAGTTCAGTAGGACAGGGAGATTTGCCTGTCCTGTTCTTCCTTTTCTACATATTCACGTGATAGAAAGGGAAGAATGAGTAGATGGGGTGTTTCTTTCTGTCCTCGAAGTATGTACACCAGCGAGGTGTTCTTTTGCCTTGCACCAGGCTTGCCAAAACAAGTGTAGACCTGTTTTATAGAATTTCTGTTTTTGGTGAACAAAAAGTGTTACTTTTCTCTCTGGACTAAGGACAAAACTTGGAATTAGATTGTGGTTTTCTGAATATCAAAGCTGGTTTTTGATCTGTTCTGTAGCAAAGCATCTGAGTGCTGGCCCAGGTTGCAGGACTCTTAATGATGCCATTATTTAGACCCAAACTGGATTTCTATATTTTATTAGGCCTATCCTATTAAATTTGTAATAGACAAATTTACAACACTGGTTCATATGCAGCTTATTGGCTATTTATGTTGAGGTGGCTGAGGTGGAACTCTAGGATTTTTTTCATATTATGGAAGACTTTTATTGTTGCTTCAGGCATATCAGAGGTGACAAATTACTTTATTTCCCCCACCCCCAAATTGTTCTTTTATGGACTTTCTTTTTTGCCAGTAAATTTCTGTAAACAACTGATGTTTCAAAGTTTTAGTATACTTTTTACCCCTTTGTTTGATTTAAATCTCCCTTGGATTACTGTTCTAAACTGCGGTATATTTTTGTGATTTTGAAGTTACATTGCACAACATACAACCTTTACTTTATTTTTAGTTAGTACTGGGCACACATTATTCCTTATAATATGGATAAAAATAGCTGTTAAATGGTGGAATTTTTTATATCAATTAGGTGGCTAACTTTATAACTACAGATGTTCTTTTAAAAGATTTTATTGATGCATAAAAGTGTGTGCTGTCTGTGATTGCAGGTTGATGCGACTGAGAGTGAACCAAAGAGCTTTATATTTATGAGTGAAGACGCATTAACAAATCCTGATAAGCTGTTGGTCCTAATTCATGGTAATGGTGTTGTCAGAGCGGGTCAGTGGGCTAGAAGACTTATCATTAACGAAGATCTGGACAGCGGCACGCAGATACCGTATATAAAGAGAGCTGTTGAGGTAAGTGGAAGTTCATATATGTGTGGTTGTGTGTGCGTATGCACGTGTGTGTCTGTACCTGTGTATGAAGAGCTCTAAGTTTGTGATGTTTTAATTTGTTAAATAGTGTTCAAATGATCAATATGATCATTTTATTTATGGTGGGAATACTTGCTTGGTTTTTTTCAGAACTTTTTTCTAATAGAACCGAGTTTCTCTCTTACAGTAAAAGAAACCTTAGTTGTGTGTCATGTTGTTGTGGCGGCACTGCCATGTAGTTTAATATGGCAGCTAACGTGACAAGAGCCCTTAGCAGGCGATGAGATGCAATAGAAGGCACTACAGAAATTTGTTATGATTTGAAGTGTTTTCTTTTACATTTCATTAAATTTGTACGTATTCTCACTCAACGTCTGTTGTAATCTCATGATAACATGAGCTTTCATGATAACAGCAGGCTTTTTTGCTAGGCTTGTTCTGAATTTATTAGAGGCACAGTCTTTTTCAGTTTTGCACTGAATACTGATTCATTCTGATTCACCTATCAATAGTTGACAGTAAAAAACATTTACATTTTATGGACACTGTTTTGTTACATTAAGATCTACGTGAGAGACAATGCACAATTTGTATAATTTTTTTAACATAGGAACTTTGTAGGTGTAATTCGTCTCTTGCATCTTGCTCCCTAAATGAAACTTCCTGTAGTAAACATTAGAAAAGCCTATTTAAGACTTGCTATTTCTATTATATTTACCAAGCTAAGCTAATGTTCTAAATACCAGTGTTGTCACTGTGATTATTGCACGTTTTGCTAAATGAAGTTGAATTTTTTGCAGATGGCTTTAAAGCATTCAGTATAGAAAATGGTTCTCTTCGAACATGTTTTCCTTTTTTCTAATAAAGCAAAGAAAGGAAACATATTAAAACATTGGGCCATTAAGTTACTTTTGGTTTGTATAATCCACTAACAAAGCACCAGACCACACTTTGTGTGAAAAAGAAACGTAGTCTTGTGAAAGTGATGCTTGCTGCCTTCTAACATAAAATTTTTGTTCATTTTAAATCAAGACTCAGAGGCAGAACAAAAAATACTTTAGGTTATTGAGTGTAATATAGGTGTATGGTATGTCCAGTGTAGCAGGTTAATTTCTAGAGTGCAAGTTCCCAAACCTTTCCCAAGAAACCCAAAAAGCTGTAGGTACTTAAATTTTCATAGCGGTGCTTACATGCCTGCATTTTCATTTTTTTTCTAGAGGTGCTGCTGTCTTAGCTAACATGAGAGGCTGAGCATTTAAAACTGGGATACTATCCCTAAATTGAATGATAATCTTTAAGAGAGTATTTCTAGGAGAGGAGAGTTACAGTCCTTTTTTGTGTTTTGTTACTTTTATTTTACACAATGATTGTGCCAGTGTGACAGAGATCAGACCTCTGTTCCCTCAGATGGTTATTATCCTTATAAACAGATTACGTATTTGTGCATTTTGAATGCTTCTTTTAAAAAGACAGGAAAAAACCCAAAGAGTTTGATGAAAAACTGTCTTAAAAAATGGAATCACGTTGGGACATCAGACTTCGTGCTCTTACCTTTTGACTTCCTTCTTTCTTAGCATGGTTTTTAAATGTGTAGTTCTCTTTAGTCAAGTAATTCCAGCTACTATAAAACCCATTCTCCCTTTTTGTGCATCTTAAAATTCTGGTAAATGAACTACATGTTTAGAACACATGCTATTTGCAATCATTTTTTTCATGCAAAATGAAGATGAAAATGTGTTGAGATTTTTGTATCCTGTAATCACTGTGGTGGGAATTGGATGTATATCTGGTTAGATAAGGCAATATTTTATGGAAGTCAAACCTCACTGAAGGTATTTGGAATCATTATGTTTTGACTAAAAAGAGAATGCAGATAGTTACATGCTGATATCATGTCTACTTCATGTACAGATCATATAAATTACTCTTCCAAATGCAGGAAATTATGGTAGAGTGAGTATAAGGACTCCAATTTTAGTTGATAGTAATAAAAATTGCATCCTTTCCTGGGTTTTCTGGTGTTCAGTCCTCTAGTTGATTTAGGCACTTCTGTCTCTTATGAAATGAAAATGACTGGTCTAGACGGAAAATGGCCTGAATGAAAATTGTGGTAACTCCTCATACAATGTTGCCTCTTTGAAGTAGGGAATTATTTTCCTTGATCTTCCACTGTTTCTTCTATGAAGAGGTCTTATCCTTGAATGAAACCAGCAGACCTTATGAAAGCATAAGATTACAGTGCTGATGACAGGAGAACATGGATTTTTTTTTCCTAATAAACTATGTGAATTTGAAGTGGATAATAGTATCTGGGATTTGAAAATTCTGCTGATCTGTTGTGCGTGTGAAACATATGCAGGTAGCTTAAAACATTTGCTGGAGACTAGGTTTTCATTAAAAAAAAAAATTAAAATGTAAACAGTAGTGCTAAAATGTCTTTTGTGCAAAAACTAGTTCAGAAATGTCACCTCTGTTTTCCTTAAAACAAAACAAAACAGACAAACAAAAAAACCCCTCTAGGTAGGTCAAAACTGTACCTTTTTCTCTACTGCTTTTCCCTGTGGAGAATGATGAGACTATCACATGCAAGTTTCAGTTTATTTCTGGGAAAAACTGAAAACAGGGATGTAAAAGCTGGAGTTACCAGTGAGCAGTGGATTGAGCAGGATGAACTGATACTGCTCTCCTAACCAGGAAGTTAAGGGAAGAAAAGAAACTATTTCTTTCTGGTGCAGCACATTAGAGGAAAAAAAAAAAAATACTTTTAAAGCATGTATGAAATAAGGGAGCAATGTAAAGGCCTAAAATTTATCGTGCTTCTAGTGACTTGGGGCTGATACGCATTGGAAAGAAAAGATCCAAGAAGTATCCTGGTAGGAATTTGAGTAGCTAGAAAAGTGTTTTTTCTTTTCATCTGAGTGGTTCCGGTAGGGAATACTTCTGCTTCCATCTTTTATGTCAAATTCTGTTGTGTTATAGGTGTTGGGAGTAGCTTACAAGGTTTTATGTGAAGTGGTAAGATTAATGTGTTAATTCAGAATTTCAAGCTTGGTCGTGTAAAAGAGATTTTGAAATATGAAAGAAGAAGAGAACAAACAAGTGACGAGATAGAGAACAGATTGTACGAAAAGGAGGAGGGAGAAAAGTGTATACAATGTGAGAGACAGATATGTGTAAATACATTAAAACACGGTAGGAAAAGATCCACTTTAGAAAAACAAGTATAAAAAAGGCAAATGTGACAACAAAAAGCAGTAAGGCAGTAAGAAAAGCTTAATTAAATTATAACAAATACATATTAGAAAGATATTTAAAACAAAAAAAAAAGATGGCAACTTCCTGTGAATATGGTAAGAAATAAATACTGCATAGGTTTGTTGTTTTGTTAAAACAGAACTTTTCTACTGAAACTCTCTGTGGTGGGAAGTGCTGATTTTTGACAGCAGCAGTCATCTGATGTGTCAGAGACTGAAGTTCAAGTCCCTCCTCTGGGAATGAGGGACTATTCCGCTTTTAATGATAATACCGCACTGAAGCTATTCCACCTTTTATAAATAAATAAATGTAAATTATATAAATATAAATAAACAAACATAGATTAGAAGAGGAATTTTAATTTGTCTCTTCTACATTTTGTATCAAGGTCTCATTCACTGTCCGTGGAGTCAGGCTCTTCTCAGATCAGCTATTTCATCATACAGTGAGATTAGTTATTATTTAGTCATGTATACAGTGACTGAAGCAGCGCCAGGAGGACATGGTGAGAGACAGAGGTAAATTCTTTAATTCAGTGATGAGGACATTTACTTGGGGTGTCAAGAATTAAGGATTTACGTTGCTGGTTTCATTTAGGTCATTCGGGGACTGCCATGTTCTCTATGAGAAGCTCGGCCACCAGACTCTGTCAGAGGAGGAAGTTATGAAGAGTCTCTGGTTCGCTGCTGGGTGGTGACCACGTGGATGGTGGTCTAAATATTTGGCTGGGAGATGTAGCAGTCATACCAGTGTTACAGGGGAACAACCAGTAAGGGGAGCAAAAGCTGGGTACCTCTCTGTGCAGTGGCGTTCCTTCTGTAGGGGTTGGAGAAGCGAATTCTGTGCTTTGAAGTCCGCTGAGTGTTAGGCAAGGAGAAGCTGAAGTTGATCTACTCACAGAGGAGGTTTCTTTCTTGGGGAAGCGGGAGCTCAGCTTACCTAAGTTTGGACATGGAGAAGAATTTTGGAGTACTCTTACAGTCTAGAAGGTTCTTGGAGTGTGTTGAGGATAACTTCCT
>RSEF01000031.1:52243606-52261648 GCA_003993805.1 Himantopus leucocephalus
CCCTTCCAACCTCAACAATTCTATGATTCTATGATTCTATTCTTATCTTTGATACCTTTCCTCTAGGGAATAAAGAGGACATCGGCATACTGCACGAGTACAAAGAAACTGCTGGATGCTTTCTTTGTCTTTGGAAATTCATTACATTTGTTACCTAAGAGGGCTGTGGTCCCGAAGATGCTAATAAAATTCAACCACAGCAACTGACAGTTACTTAATTTTTTTAAAAATTATTTTTTTTAAAAGCCATCCAAGAATTTTGCCTTGTTTCAAATTCAGCACACTTTGAGATGGCTTAGATTTTTTTTATTATTATTATTATTTAAAGGAGAATTAATACTTGGCATAGAGGTAATAGCACCAGAAAAATAGCTTCTTCAAAGAACCTGGGTGAGTTTCTCAGAAGAAATGCAGCAGCACCTAAAAATCTGACTTTCCATGAACAAATGAAAAAAAATAAGGTTTTCTTGAGATGGGCATCAACTGTGGAAATCTTTGTTTAGTGACTGATAAAACATTATTTTCGGCTTCAAGTTTCTCTTGTGTTTATCCTACTCTTCTTACTGCATTTTCTTAACAATTTCTGTATTTGAGAATATTTTTGGTCCGAATATTTGATTTATTCACTCATATTAATATCATTCATTTGTATAAAACTACCAGGTCAGTAATATTTCCTGAGAATTGCTGAGGGTAGTTACTTTCTTCAGCATGCAATAAGATGTCATCAGTTTTGTAACTCAAACTGAATGGAACAACAAAGTCATTCAGTTTAAATAAATACTACTTTTACTACTTTTTTTACTACTAAAAAGTAGTAAATTTACCCGCCGTAACTTTTATGCGATTTAGTTACCTTACCGGTCAGTAACTGGTATAGGGAACACATTTCAGTCTTTCCATTTTGTAAAAGTCAGTGAGTTTCAAAAGTAGATATTTACACATTGTTGTCAAGAAATTACGCTTTGTTTAAAGTACACTGATGAGAATTCTTGCTGAAAATCTTTTATATCTGGCTTTTAAGCATAGAATATCTTGTTAGACAACATCCCCTCCATTCTACTGGTCATATTTTAGGAATCTAAGATTTAAATATTTGTCTTATAGTTTACACATGTTTAGTATAATTTCAGTAAGATAGGCAAGTGACACTTTCTGGGGGAAAGAAAGGAGAGCTGGCTTTTCACTGCAATTAGACTTCTTCGGCAGAAGACTAATATTTATGTACCTTTTATGTCCGCTAAGTATGTTGCTGCTAGTACATCCTTTGTTTATTAATAGACAGTTACAGTGCCAGAAAAATCATAATCTTATTTGAGCATTCCAATATTTTACTGGAAGTAAAATTTCACTAAAACAGACAGTAACGTGCTATATTGTTTTCTTTCAGATATTAATTTTCTGACTCTGGTACATGTATTTGCTTTTATTCATTCTGGTAGACCAGAGTACTTCTTAGTGGAGAAAACTTGTATTTACAACTACTACTTTTGTGGGGATAATATTAAGAAAAGTTACATAGCTGGTCCGATGATCTTTAAAGCTCTTTCTAAAAACATTAACACAAATTATGATGGATTACAAAATAATTTGTTACATGTAATTGGCAGAGAATACACCATACTCTGGAAATAAAATTTAAAAAGCAATATATTTAATTCCTTGTAAAGCATTTTATGAGGAAGTGATAATCTCTCAAATACTGATTTGAAATACAGATCGCCCAGCAGCTAGAAGGAAAAGTTGCATAGTTAGTTGAAAGCAGTATTAATTGATCACAAGATACGTAATAATACATAACATGCCGTATAGGGGTTGATAATTATTAAGTCAGAAATTCAAGAAAAGGTTAAGAGCTTAGACTAATATTGAACTGACAGGGTATATGAGCCCACACCAGCCCCCATGCCAACAGAGGAAAACAATGAGATGACAGCTCTACTGTTTGGAGAGAGGTTGCTAACGACAGCTTATTCCTTTATGATTTCAACTCTTGACAGAAGACAGGTCTGCTTGTTGCATCATGGCAGATGTATCATTACCTTCTGGCCCTGTCATGACTGAACTGGAAAAAAACCCCACTTGCAGTTCTGAAAATCCAATTACTCCTTGGAATTCAGTGCGTCCCTTCCAAGAGGCGCGTTTCCGTGGTTGTATTAATTGTGCGCATTACATCCTTAGCGTGTTCTGCGCCACATTAATTTGATAATGCAGAGATACTTACAGATTGCTTTGTCTTCCTTTATTCTGCTGGCTGTCATGTTTTAGAACCCTATGGCACCTTGTGTTTCTTTACTCTTACTTTGTTACTGACCTAAGAAAATCGCTGTTCAAGATATTTGTATAAATGTGGCTTGAGAATATTTTTTTTTCCCCCAAAAAAAACATTTGAGCATTCTTTTCACTGGCTAAGTATGGGGTTAAGAACACACACTGAATATTTAAAATAATCACAATCGTTTTGGAAATAAAGTTTAATATGAGTATAAATGGCCTTTTTATCATATGCATATTAGGATTCGTCTTTCTTTTTNTCCTCCTCCCTTCAACTTGTTGGATACCTAACAGTGACTCTGGAGACTTACAAAAGAGTAAGAGGGGGTGTGGATTTTTGAAAGTATGTCAAAAGCCTTGGGGTTTGGGTATGATCGGAATTTCAATAGAGGTTGAGATGAGTTTAAATGCATAGAAGGCGAACATAAAAATCTTGTTTAATTTCTGTCATGTTGTTCTTTTTTTAGTCACTCTGATGTCTTTTTCAAATCTGCTTTTCTCTCAAGCTTTGTGGTACTATATCCAAGATCTGTTTTTTTTTTTTTTTNNTTTTTTTTTTTTTTTCCTCTTTGTATTTCGTTTTAACTGCTGATCCCTTTTCTGTGGTGCTTCTGCCTTTAATATCAGCTGAAGCGGTCTGAATTGCTGAATCAAAGCCGTTTTGGGAGAGAGACAGTGTTTAAGATTGTGCAGGGTGAGATTCTCTGGGTAGAAGGTAACACTTCCTGCAGTTATAATCAATGCACTTGACACTTTCAAAGGCAGGAGAAGCCATGACTTGCTCAGGGGTTAAACTTTTTAAATAACTTCCCTTGGGAAAAACGCCATCAATAAAATGGAATAATTAGTTGAAGATTCTTGAGTAGCCTAGGTTTGAAAAGAAGAGACGAGAGATAGGTCAGGTTTGCACTTCTATTGTATTTTCCCTCCCTTTTGTTTTTTAAACTGTGAGCTTCTGTTTAAATGTGTGCAGTATTATAGGATCGGTCTGCTTTAAAAATAATGTTACCTGCTTAAGACAATACATTAATTTTGTAGTGTCTTATTGTCTGTGTAGTCTAATAACTATAAGAATGGAGATCAAATTCTCCATAAAAATAATTTGATTTGCTAGCTTTCTCTTTGCCAACCCACACACCTATTCTGCAAATAGTCATTTTAGCTAAGAGAAAACATTTGCAACTTTGAACCCCACTAAATAAGCTTAAAACATAATATACATTAACTAATTTTAAAAATTAGATCTAAATAGTGTTAAATGAACATCCAGTGCATAGGGTCATTGATTTCTATAGAGGTGAACAGTTTTACTATGAAATTAAATTCATGTTGCTCTGCATTAATTATGTTTCACAGTTTCAGGGTTTATGGCAAATTTATTGGTTTTCTGACTTTTTTGTATCATGTTCTTTGTTGAAGCAGCTATTTTGAACTATAAAACCTGACTAAGAATGGTGCTTTCAATCGCGGTGTAGTATATGTGACCAAAGAAAATATGGATAAATAATGCATGTATGGCTTTGGAGTAAAAGATTCTTACCCTTCATTAATTATTTACTTAGTTGCGCTTTTCATTTTTCTTAAACGAAAGTAAAATCACTGACACCACTCTGAACAGTAACGGAGCAGGACTTCAGCAACGTTTTTCAGAAGTACAGCATTGTATTTTCTAATGGGTTATATCAAAATATATGGGTTTATTTGATAGAGAATATTTTTACATGCAGAGTTTTAACAAAACTTTTAGCAGTAAAGTATTGACTACTCTCAATTGAGCACAGTACTACTTCCTATTCCCGTGTGAAGTTTTGAGGATGTGCCTGTGGGAAGCTGGCTGTGGAACCGCGACCTTCTTTGTAATTGCTCGGAAATTGCGATGTGGCTCTTTCTGTTGTGGTACGGATCTGCAATATATTGTTTATTTTAAATTGGTGATATGCATAGCATTTGGAGGGGAAATACATGCTGGTATGATTGTACTTGGAAACACGGTGGTTAATTGTGGCTTGGATTTTGCGCTATATGGGACACTTTGTAAAAATCCTGTTTAGAAGAAGATTAAGTTGTTTTGATTCAGAGAATTCTTTTTTTTTTTTTTTTTTGGATGCGTCACAGCTTTGTGGTTATTTATATCTGAGAGTGGTACATAGGGGTAACTTTTCATTTCAGCTGATGTGCTGTAGAGTGGTTGTGTCTCTCATTTCAAGGTGGGGTGGTGCAGTAAAGCTGTGGTAGGTGGCTCCTCAGCTCACACAACACACCACTGCCTTTGCAGTTTGGGATGGGAACTTTGCTGGGGTTTTTTGTGTGTGTGTAATAAACTCTGCTTATCTTACAAGTATGCTCATCTCCTATGAAACAAAGGTTTTAAAATAACTTTCATAGGTTTTTTGGCAACTTCTTCTGTTGGGGTGATCGTGTCAGTGATTGTGCTGACACAGACTTTTGAGAGTGGCACCGTGCTAAGTAATATAGATATGCACACAACCTTTTTTTTATTCCTCATGAAATGTAATTTTAACAGGGATAATCTTAACTTATTAAAATTGCTTTCATATAGGACGGAGTGAACTGTTAATTGTTCATTAGTTGACATATTAATCATCATATTAATATGCTAAGCTTCAGTTTGCTTTATGAAAAAAATCAATAGCCAACAACTTTGTTCTGTTCATTCAGGAGTGTGTTAATTCAGGAATGAGCAATATGCATTCATGCCTTTTTTATCCTTTAGAGAAGTTAACTCACTAATATTTAAAAATATTTAATGACTATTTAAAAATATTTAGGGACTATTTAAAAATATTTAAATTGTCTTTTGTCTTATTTATTAGATGTACAGATGGTTAAACTATCACCTAACTAATCCTAATGCATTACAATGTGTAAATTATATTCTTTGTAATTTATATCATAGAAGCGGTATTAAGTGTGTGTCAGTATAGGTGTGGTATATGCATGTATTTAATACTACACTAAATTGCCAATACCCTGTTGATTTTTCAAATGAATCATTACTTAAAAGACTTCCCAATTCAATGGGGAGATGAACGCTTCCTTATTCATACCATGAAATGCATATTTGAATAAAATTATCTTTTGCTTACTGTGCATTGAGCTGGAAAATATTAACTTTAATGCATAGGAATTCAAATAAAAATTTTATATGCTTCATCCTTAAATAGTTTAGAACTGTTCTAATAATGCACATTGCTGCTTCGGGTAATAAGGAAATAGATACGGAAAAGACTTTGTCATGCAAATGTACTCAGGATTGTAATCTTTTGAAAATACACAGATCTTTTGAACGATATATGTCACTTTTGATCAAAAACTTTAAAAAGTTTAATAATTCTGGTATAACAAACTAAAACTGTGGGTAATTGTCCTTTTTTTCCTGAAATTAACAAATTATAACATCAAAAAATCTGAGACCGAGGTATGTAGTAGGTCATTTGCTGCTGCAGGCATTTTTTCTCCCTTCAGGATGTGCTTGTTTGGTTTCTCTCACTTTGTGCCTGTGGCACTGTAGGTGAAATTCAGACATGTTCTTCCCCTCCAAGGAGTCTCTAGGGTGGCAGATAACTTATACAAAATTAGTAAATGGTGTTGCTTTTTTATTATCACCCATCCCAGGCAATTTGTTCCATGTTCCCTTTGGAGAAATGTTGAGTTGCATAGGATAGGTTTATTTAAAAAAAAAAAAAAAATTGCTTTTACATGGAATTAAACAGTGAGAGTGTTTCACAAATAATGGTGTGGAATATGTCATTAAGAAAATAGAATTATTCCATTTTCAGTGATTTCTTTAGAGAGAAAAAAAAAACGAACAGTCAAAATCCCTTATATGTTGAATAACGTTTTTTAAATTTAGAAAATACTAAGAATTTTTACATGTGTCAAAGCGTAGGCGATTTCTGTATTTTTTTTTAATTTTGGGGTTATGAGTTTAATTTCCTTTCATCTCAGCAACATATAAAGATTAAACCTGTTTTGAGGCTGTTCAGTTGGGTGATTATTTGGGGGGAAGTCCAGGTGTACCATCTTGTTTATTCACAACCATTTGTTATACCATATTGCGGCGCTAATCCTCCGAGGAAGGGGAGAGGCTGGCGCAGATAGCTTAACCTGTTATATATATCATGTGCTACACGCAGCCTCCATCTCTATTATGCCAAAGGCAGTGAGACTTCAGATTGCTTTGGAGGGCAGAACAGATAATGAAGCTTGGGTGTAAATAATTGCTGATACATGAGGGAAAACAACTTAATCTTCTTTTTTTTTTTTCCTTTTTTTTTGGTAGTGATTAATTTTAATTGCTCTTTTAGCTGTGAAACAGAGTTGTTCTTAATAGTGGTGTGGTCTTACGCTGTTGCCTGCTTCTGAGAATAAGAACCCTTAAAAATGTGAAGGTATTAAGTATTATCATTTATTTTAAAGTCTGTTTCCAAGGAGTTACTTGTTGCCATTTTAAGTTTTCCTTAAGAGCGTATATACTTAGGTAATAAGCAAACGTTCTTTTTACTCTAAAAATAATTTAAAAAATATAGGCAGAAAACGTTCATGGTGCTTCAGTGCACAGGTGATTGAGTTTGTGCTGACCCTCAGTAACTGAGCCTGTGTTTTGAATCCCAACTCTTCCTCCAGCGTTGGGAGCAGTATGATTGAGTCTTCTGGAATGAGCTCCTGAATGCTGATAACGGGAGGCTTTTCCATGAAATACAGAAGCTACTCATGTGGAATATGCACCTTCCGCATCACGCATGGTTGAGATCAGATACGGGATTTTCAAGACTTGACAGCCCGCGTTGGTGAACAGTGATATTTATACTGAATTTAGGACTGTCTAGTGCTAAGATTCAACTGATACCAGCTGATGATAAAAATAAGTGATTCAGGGATTCCATTTTAATGATACAGTATGTTATTGTCAAACAAATACTGAAAACAGTTATTACTAACAACTGATCAAAATATCATTTATTAATTAATACTTCATGTTGAATCAAACATTTACTGGCTTTGTTTATATGAGCGGTGTCATAGGAGTGTCATTAATTTGATCTTTTTCACTGATGTTGACATTCTTCATATTTTGTTCATTGTATTTTTATTCAACGGGTTAGATCAATATTTGTCTTCATGCCTTATTTTCAAATGGGTCCTTTCTTAAAATAACAGTGTTCAGCTATCTTTGATTCAGATTAATCCCCTCTCTCCCCCATCCCATACCTTACGTTCACCTTCTCTACCCGTGGCATCCTGTGAGGTTTTCTGCACATTTACTTTATTTTTCTAAATGTAGTTTCATACAGGTATGAGGACAAGAGCGTAAAGGGAGTTTTAAATAAACTCTATATGCAGGAGTCTGGCTGAACTGTGTGAATGCCTCCCTTCTCAGGTAAAAATAAATGCTTTAATGTTTTCCTGCTGGAAACGAAGGTCTCACTTCTACCCTTACTTGTATCAGATTTTGTTCACAAGGTAATGTAGGAGTTGACAAGCGCTCCAATAGAAAATAATCTTTAAGCAGCAAAGACAATCAAAATAAGCATTTGTTAGTTTGACTTGTGACCATTTCCATGTAATTAGCATTTTTAAAACATTATTCATGTCTCTCTCAAGTCCTTGTGTTCCTCTTCAAGAGGTTAATCTAGAAGAATTTTCCCAACATGGCATAGTTTTGTGCTGTGATCATTTTACATTTACAGCTAGGAAAATACTTTTCTCAGCTTTTTTTTTCTCTAGTTTACATTTTTCAAATTAAAACTATTGCTTTCTGAAGTGCCTCTGTGTGTGTGTGTATGCAAGTACAAGCATGTGCATGTAGAGAAAGATAAATGCATCTTAATTACCTAGTTGGTTGTAACTTTTCAATTTTATAAATGTTAATATGAGATGTGTGGCATTCAAGGAAAATTGTAGTTAATTTCGTATGTCCCTTGGGTTTGGAAACTGCACGTGACTTTTTTGGAAATGCTGATTATGTTTTACAGCACTGAAAAAATACTGTTTCAGGTTACTGTTTTCTTTGAACCCAGTAATTTACGCTATATTAAAAAGGTGTTGTACTGTCTATTACTCAAAGATAATAGTATTTCAAATGTCATACAGGTTGACTTGCACTTTGATTTAATTTGATATAGCTGTTGTATGTTGTTGGTTTTTTTCCTCTGGACATCATTATTGAAAGACTTGTAAGTAAGGAACTCATTAGGAATAGGTAATAATTCTCTAAAAACAAAAGATTCATAAGAATGACAGTTGACATAGCCCTATAAAAACTATATAGAACCTGGTGAAATATCTTTGCTGCACCATGTGCTTAGTTAGATGAAATCTGTCTACTGTTCCTATATAACGGAGTAGTGGATCAGTGTCAAAAATATGAGGTATTTACTGTGATGACATTCAGCTTCTATATTAATTGAGATACTTCTCATAAGTCTGAGGGTTTTTAATGCGGTATGTCCACATAAAAAAAGTGAAAATTTAAAGAGAAGGCCGTAATTATCAATTTTACAAGTGTGGATTTCTTTTAATGTTCTGAGATGCGGCCACAAGACATCTATGCTAATGATGGTGTCGAAATGTTGTTCCTTTTGGGGTTTTTTTGTGAAGTTGGTGTTGACGCACAGCCGTAAATGCTGAGTTTGGCAGCAGACCTATTTCTAATCCGTTTTTAACCAAACTTCGTGCCTGTAAGAGGTGTGCAGCCTATCAGCCCTGGCAGGTGGGTCCCTGCAAACTGGGGCACGGTGGTGGCAGCGGTGGTGGTGGCAGCTCCCGCATCAGCCCCGATGGCATCCCCAGCCCTGTTCGGTAGGGACCCCCTGAGAGGTGAGAGGGGACTCTGTCGCTTTCCGTCCTTCTCCTCTGCAGTGAGACCCCTCGCAAGGGGTGAGGTGAGGTTTGGTCTTGGGTGGACAGTCCTTTGGAGAAGCTGCGGTGAGGCAGCTTTGTGCAAGCGTTGCACGGCCATCCTTCCCTGATATAAAGTAATTTCAAACTAAGTACAAGTTGAGTGATTTAGGCCAGGCTTGTAAACTGCTGCTCAGGGCAGGCAAAATCTTTACCAGGCAGTCTGCTCTGTCCCGGTATCCCCACAGCCCTTGGGATTTACAGCATTCCAGACCTCCTCTACGCCATCCTACCAGGAAGGGTTTCTTCACCCTTTTTCAAACCAGGCGGTCTAAATTCCTCGCCTTTCTCTTCCGCTTTCTCCTTCTGGAGTAACACAAGCCTGAAGTTCAGGAAGGTTCTATTTAAAGCTAGTCCAGCGACAGATTTAATGGGAAATTTTTCTTACTACTATTAATTTCTTTACTGGGAAGAGAAGGCTCCAAGCCTTCTAGGAAGGAATAAAAAGGAAGCTCTAGTAGGTTGGCTGTAAAAGATTTTAACATGTGCAAAAGATGTTTAGATGGTGGGGTTTTTCAAGTTTTGGAACATACTTGTTGCCTTTTTTTTTCCCCCCTCTGATGATGTCTTGTGGTAATTATGATGCTGTGTTTATGGATGGGAGGGACACGACCCTAGGGATCGGTACGTGCATGGAGGCTGATGAGGTTCTCTGATGCAGACTTTGGATGAGTCCTTGCGTGAGTTTTGTACAAGTTGTGGTGTTGTGTTGTTTAAAAATTACTCCATCTGATGTGTGTTAAATGTATTTAATTTTAAAAATGAAGGTAAAAAGCAATGCTGAATATAATCAGTTTAATGAATGTTCAGGTAGCAAAATAAAGCACTCAGAATTAGGAAGAATGATATGTAATCAGATTTTGCATCTGGTTTAGAATATTCTGCTCTACTATTTTGTGTGTATGCCTTTACTGACATTATTAAATAAATGCAGCGCTCTTACAGCTTCCTGACTAATGTTGTGTACAGTAAAAAAGTTATGCTTCTGCTTGGAAAGATACGGCCTACTTTTTCCTAGAGCAGGGAAGCTTTTTACCTTTGTACAGTAACTAGTACAGTGTTTATCCATGTTCTGAGCTGCTGATGAACCATTATTAATATTTTGAAATCAAATTCTCGATATTGTTATCCTGACGTATATTTGGGGGATACTGGCTGACAGTTACAGTTGGTGTCCTGCTCAGAAACATTGTGGGTAAATACTGTTGTACCAATTGCATCAAACACTGACCTATTTAGGAAGACAAAACTTGATTCATGGGTATATTCACAAATACACAAAGCAAGAGGCTGAGTTATTTCAACTCAGATATTTTGCCTTAAGGATATTTCAGTTTGCGATACTACTCACTGGTTTTCTTACAAAATGGATTATGCGAAAGCAGTAGCTTTTCGAACACTTCCCATTGTAGGCATTTTCCCAGCTGATTTCTAAAGTGGATATACATCTTTATTGCTTGTGGTAGAAGGTGATACTTGTCTGGAGAAGTAGTCTCAGTTCCACTTCTCTTTAAAAATTATATATGGGATGTGTGTTGTGTGAATTTCTATAAAATCAGCATTTTGGATTGAGGAGCAAGTTGGAGCATCACTATTCATGCCAGAAAGTGTGACTGAGGACAGTTTATGGAGGTGTAGTCTTTCAGACTTTAATTTCTGCACAGTTTAATGTTGGTTGAGGTGTAAACCCCCCAAACCGTTATGTGTCATTCGTTCCCTCCAGCCAGTTTCCAGACCTTTGTTTTGTGTCCTAATATCCATGTCCAAATCACTGCCTACCTTCCCTCGTACTCTCTTCTTTCCTATCCTCTTGAATTTGTATGGCACAGCTCTCTTCTGCCACGTATTTTTTGGTGCACAGGGAACACACTGATTCAGGGACACATCCATATTTTCCACTCATGTGTCCAGACCTGAATTCAGCGAGTGCAGACCTTCATCTGCATTGCAAGGACTTGCTTTGTTAAGTCTTTGTATACTGTAGCTGCTAAAATTTAAGAAGTGCCTGTTGAGAATGTGTAAATTGCAATCTTAAGGGAATGGGAGGAGTAAATCCCAGCCAACTTTCAAATCCCTGATGCAAAAAACAGGTGCGCTAGAGTGTTTCATAGCAAAGTTTGCTAGATTTTCATAAAATCAGCAAACCAATGTATTTGTATTCTGACTTTCTCTTGGATATAGATGAACTGTTTACTGTGAAATTTTCAACACAGCTCAGCCTGAGGCAAACAACAGCTATAAATTATAGCTGAAGTTTGGTAAAGTTCTAACTAAGTAGGAAGAAAGTCTTCAGAATGTTATCAGCCTCAAGGATTAGCCAATTAATTAATTTCCAGTCACCCCTCACCACAGTATCAGTGTTCCTTAATCATCATATTGGAGACCAGCAACAAGAAATTCTTGTACCTTCCACCATAAAAGTTCTGTGTTGGGGTACTGTTCACTGTTCACCTGATGAATTAGACTGAAGTCTTTGTTCTTACAGTTCGATTTTTGGTCAGAAGGTTATGTCAGTTTCTGAGTAACAGGATGGAGCTACTTTGTAAGAATGAAAAGCTTTACGGTATCTCCCGTTGACTGGGTTTTGCATTCAATTAATCTGTTCTGGAAATTCATTTTGTATTCTCTTCCAATATTTTTTTTTCCAAATGTGCATGTATCTTGATATTTCATAGACCGAGAGTTGCTGGAACACCCACTGGTCTGAGGAGAGAGACTAAGCATTAAAATGTGACATTCAGAGATGATCGCTGGACTAGCTGGATTGTTGAGCATGAGTTAAGAGTCGGTTGTCCTTCAGCTGTGCAGTGCATCATACATTGTGACTTACCATTTGGCCGTGCATAAAATTACACAGTGCTGCAGCAACTTGATTGCTGTCCAGTTCTTGGATAATCTTGGCTGGGATCATGTAAGACAAGGCATTCAGGTTCAGTTCTGACTCACAACTCCTAGGCTTTTCCAGAATCTTATCCCGCAATAGTTCAGTGCTGACCTATCTAACCACAGGTCCCAAAAGAGGACTTCTCTTATTTGAGGGGTGATTAAGCCTAAAGCTGTTACGTTAAATGATTATGGTGTGCTAACGTCAATGCGGTACGTGCCTTTGGACCTCTCAAGTATAATTATGGGATTTACAAACTCCACTAGCTATCATATGCAGTGTGCTGAATGGGTACTCACAAAGAGGGATGGAAAGGACCTTCTAATAAAGATAAGTAGGAAAGCAGATAACCTTGTGTAATATCTTGTAGATACTGTGTGATAGGAAGAGCCATAAAGACTTAGATTCTGAATAAAGTTGGTTCTCCAGAGGATGTAAAAATCAGTTTGATTGCTCAAATGAAGGACAGGTTTAAAAAGGTGGAAAGAAAGAGTATATTTTTCACTCATGAAAGAGTGGATGGGTGAGCATGGCTGCTATCCCTTGTATGTGAGGAAGGGATAGGAACCCAGTTTGTTGTGACAGCAATATAAAGCCAGAAGAGAAAGGTTGTGGTGGTGAAAAGTGAGTAAATAGCAAAGACTAGGTAAAGTCACTAGAGGGGGCCAGGAAATCTTTATTTTTCAAGGAAAGTTTCATGCAACCTGTCCCGATGCAGAGGGAAAACTGATGGGAGAAAATAATGCTCTACCTATCAGCGTAAAAAGAAACAGTTAACAAGTGTGGTCCTTCACTGACTGAGAATAATCAGGATTGAGAGCTGTGCTGCCTTCTCAGGTGGCTTGGGATGTGGCTGCCCAAAAGAGAAGAGCATTGCCGGCGTGGCTCGTTGGAGGGAGCAGGAGGAAAGACGAGGCTCTGGAGAGAGAAAAAGGGAGTTGAGAAAGCTGTGTGCAGTTGGCCAGGTGATATGAAGAAGCCCTCCAGACCCCCACAGACCCAAGAACACTTGGGAACCTTTGCTGTACTTGGTGCTATCTTTTATGGGTGGCATCCAAACTGTACATACTGAAGTGCCTGTTGAACTAGCAGAGGTCACACTCTTTAAAGACAAAGACTACTATTGTCAGAAGGTCCAATAATGAAGAGATAACCTGCTGTTCCCACTGTCGACATTTCGGAATCAAAATACTTCCAGTTTTGGCAGGGCTGTTTAGATTTTTGAATTTTTGGCTGAAAAAAAAAAATCTTTAGAAATGCTGAGATTAAAAAGAAATATTCTGTGGCCAGAATCGGTCTTTCTGGCCAGCTCTGCAGAATGATGGTGCTTAGGCTGTTTTGATCTAATGATTGTGAATCCGACACTGAATCACTTTATTTTGAAGTACATTTTTTATTATTTTACTTGCCCCATGTTACATTTGTGGGGAGATTGCATCTAAGGCAGGAGTTTGTGCTTACCGTGATGGGTGCATGTAGTCATGCTTCTAAGAAGACTCTCAAAGGGAAGAAGAAAGGAATTAAACACATTTTACATGCAGTGGTAACCGAGGTGCAGTAACAGGTGGGCTGAAATTAAGCCTCTTACAGCAGCTACGCAAAAAATCTGTGGCAAGCCTGAAAATGACACTCCTTTCTCCTGACACCCTGGCCAGTGTCTCAATGTTGATAATTCTTTTCCACATACCAGTTTAGTTAAATGAAAACTGTGGGTGTTGATAGGGAAACATGCTTTTTTGTTGGGTTTTTTTTTGCATTTTCCCCTCAAGATACTGTAGTTCACCCATCTGTAGTGTTACACAGTTTGCTCTGTCTTGTGGAAAAGAACACTGAGTACTAATGATATTTGAAAAGGTCCATATTTCTTTTTTATTTCTACTACTGCTATTACAGCAGAAGCTGAAGTTTCTAGAGTATTCTGCCTGCTGTATGAAAAGAAATTCTTCATTGTCCTGAATCTGAAAAAATAAGATTTTTCCAGTCAACTCCTGTGGAAAACCATGTGCCGTACAATATTAATCTTACGAAGAGGCAGGTTCATTTAAATGTAATATTATGCTTTTTTGAGTTTCTTAGGATAAAACTGTGAAACCGCTTTCCATCCCCAAAGGACGATACCATCTTTTTGTCTGGGTAACCCTAAGCGTCCAAGAGACAGCGAGGTGGGTCAGCGTTGAAAGTAGAGCGATTTGTTTGCGGGTAGCTATCCCCCATTTCAGTAAAACAGAGTAGCTCTGAAATGGTTTGAAGATTTGTAATGACCAATTTTGTGGAAGAGTGTGCAGTAAGGGAGACAGTAATACTATTTAGAAGTTACCAAAGACCAGGGCTGAAGTTCTGTTTTTCTCAATATCCTTATATATGAGAAGTTACTGGATATAGGTTTGTGTTAGTTTGTAGCCAGTCATTTTTCATGCTTTGATTTCATCCTTTAGAAGTGATCTGTTAAATCATTTTTTTCCATCGACTGGTGCTTAACTAAAGAAGATTTACTTTTTTCAGAGACATAATAACATATCCTTGAGAAATCTGCTTTTACAGGGAAATGAATAGACTATGGTGATGTTACATATTTGAGCAAACTGAAGGTCAGCTGTAAAAAATGAACTGTGCAAAAGAAGAGTCTAGCCCTGCTTTTTTTCATATCCAGCTACAGCTTATTCACTTTATGCAATAGGAAGGTACTCATTTATAATGCTCTCCTTTTGCATTGCTGTTCAACCTGCATCACTTTTAAGTTGTTCCTTGACATTTTCTTGTAACACTTCGCGAACGCTAAGCATTAATAATAACTAATATAACGATTCTGAGTAACATTTATAGCATTCAAAGATGATAATTTCTTTTTTTTTCTTAGGCTCAAAGAATTTGTCATTTACAGCAACATTATTGAAAAATACTTTTTCTTGTTGGTAGTTCGGAAATAGTCTTTCAGAAAGGAGCTAACTAAATAAAAAAAGATAAAAGATTAGTAAGATATTATGAATAGCGCAAAACAAAAACTAAGCAAATAAATGAATAGTTTTGAGAGCTATTTTGTTGCTTAATTTTTGAAAGATAGGAGCTTAACCTGTTATATTTATCAGTAGTGAGAAAATGGAAGCATACTGACCTAATTTCTCTGCCTAATGAGGGATTCATTGTAATACAAGTGGATCTTTCCCTCATTTTGTTTTAACCATGTCTTTAAATCATGACTGGTTATAGGCAATAGGAGTGCACAGGTGGAACTTGTGCGTATTCTTGTAGATAACGTGGCACACTATATATGTGCAATATAAGCTTTATTTTGATTTCCATCACTTCAAGGTTTTGTTTTAATTCTTTGTCTTGGCTCCTCCTGTGCCACCCATAACAGATGAAAAGACAACTTCTGACAACTTTATTTGTATATAAAACTTAGTGTAGTGTATAGATGGCGGATGCTAATCCAAAATATTTCAACTGGATGTCCATTTTTTATTACAAGTTATGATGAATTTTTTTTTACCTGCGAAGTCCATAACCCTGACTTCTGCGGGTATGCAAACCTTGGCTTTCCGCACATTTCTTGAAAGACTGGAAGCATATTCCTTCCCAAAAAAATACATCTGTCCGCTCAACCAAACAGAAATCTCCACCTTTCAAACCCTATAAAGATACTGCTTTTACAGCACATCACTTGTGCATGTCAGTGCATGGCACTTTAAAGCTTGATTTGCCACTGCACAGGCAGAAAAGGAATATGCAGTAAAATCGTACAAAGAAGAACAAATCTGCAGCAACTGAACTCCTCTGTTTTTTTCTCACATTCTTTTAGTTAGAATTTGATATTTTTGTGAGCTTGTGTCAGTGTACTATTTAGAGAGGAAAGAGATTTTTCTTTCACCTATTTGAATTGTATGCTATTTGTTCTGAATTTTAGGTTAAAAGGTTAAGAAATCCAATTTTAGTTTCTGTGAGAAATGTTCCCACAAAATGTTCACACTCTAGCATTTAATGTCTCTTATGTGTTTGGTTTATGAACATTTTTGCTTAATTCAACTTCTGAATTAAGAAAAAAAACCTGCTTGGGTACCATGAGCTTCAGTGCTGTTTATGCAGAAGAGAGGTTAAAGGGTAAAAATCATCACAAATGAGGAATAGTATTGAACAAAACCTTTGTTTTTGCTGTGGAAATAAGCCGTTATTCACAAATATATGCTGAATTCATTTTTTCAAGAGGATGTGGATCTTGGGTCTCGGATCTTTCAGGTGAAAGTGGAATTCTTTTAGATTTTATCTTGTTTATGCATGAGGCCGTGGTGGTGAATCAGTCAGTTATTTTCCCGAGCGGCGCTGAGCCGTGTGGTCCTCCCTTCCTCTGAGTGAAGGGCTGGAGTTGCGCGTTCACGTCTTGATATTCTTCTGCACGTACAATTCCAGTGTGACCCGACAGCGTTGCCAGACGGTGTTCGGTTTCTCCTGTCTCTTCACAAGTATCTCCTCGTTATTTTTAGTTCCTGATCTTCTGTCTCTGTAGGTAATTAAACGTTTGAAGTCAATTTGTACTCAGTTTTTTCATACAATTCATTCTTAAGTTACGTGCCTGTATTAACTGTGGGGTTATGCTACCACTTGTACCATGTGTGACCCTCTGTCCTCTGTATGGATTGTTACGAATCCTTTCTTGAAGGTAAAATATAGAGGCAAAATAAGTTAACGTATTTGTTTAACAGTGGAGCAGTATCAAAATCAAAAGCAGATTTTGAATAATTTTGCTCTGTTTGGGTTACTTAAACCCTGATCCCCGTCTGAATGCTGGCATCTTGCGTATTTTAATTGTTTGCAAAACTTCAATTGTTTTTAACTTGCCTGCTATACAAAGGTGAAGACTGTCAACATATGTGATAGCCAAGGCTGCTTCAGCTGTGGTTTTGTCAGAAACTTATTCTCTGGAAATTACAGTTTATCTCCTAAATAAGCTTCTGTCTTATCTTGCTATGGATTTACAGGTTAATAGATACTCTAATCTAATCATACTAATTATTCTGTATAACCAAATGATTAATCTCTTAATTTATAATGTTCTACAACTGTNACAACTGATACCTAGTTTTATGATAAGCAGGTGTGTAAGAGTCTGCATCTGCTAGTCCATGACTTGCTGAAGTAGGTTTTTCTTAAAAAAAAAAAAAAAAACTGGGCTGTTCACATTAAAAGGGCATTGCCCATAAGGTCAAATGCGGATGTCCAGTTTCGCTTAGAAATAAGCTTTACTAAACTTTTTACCATGGAACTGGGAAAAAAAAAAANAAAAAAAAAAAAAAAAAAAAGATGTCTTTGTGTGGGATTAACCTTCCCTGGCGGAGCTGTGGCTGTCCCTGTGGCCCAGGACTGCTGGCTGCTGCAGCGCTCTCCCCGTCTTTCCCCGGAGGAGGGTAGGTTGAGTTGTTCTCCTGTTGATCATTTTGTGTTCGGAGGCCTTTCCCACTCCCCTCAATTTTGTTGTGCCGCTGAATGGGGCTATGGTAATGCCTGGGCTTTGTGGCTCTCGCATTGTCTTTCTGACTAACGGATAGAAATGTCAGGCATAGAGAACCAGCCCCAAACGGTGACCCCTATAGCATTCCCCTTCAGCTGATTGACGTCCGGGCAGCTGCTGGGAGAAGCCCCCACCATTCAGAGGTTGGTGTCCTTGCTGAGCCAGTCCCCCGGTGTCAATCCCCTTAGCCCAATTGCCATGTGTTGGGGACGGTGGCCTTTCAGCGCTAGATTAAACATTCTGCACCTGCCGCTGATGCGGTGCTTCCCCCTTCCCTCCGCAACCGCGTCACCTTGAAGACCTCGTAGGGTGGCTGCGGTCCCGCTATAAAGGCAGCTTTTGTCCCGTCGGCGTTCCCAAACGCTTTGTATCACTAGTTTGTTTGTTTGTTTGTATAAACCCAGCTAAGCCTGAGCAGGGGTAGTTTTTATTTATTTTTTTTTTTCCCAAATGTTGGTTT
>RSEF01000031.1:52261748-52282569 GCA_003993805.1 Himantopus leucocephalus
AAAAAAAAAAAAAAAAAAAAAACCAAACAGAAAAAGTACTAGCAGTAAAAAGGGCGAGGAGGAGGAGGAGGAGTGTGTGCATTGCTCAAATTCTTGCTGTACCAAAATAATTTTGTTGCAGTCTGAGGAATTACAAGCCTTTCTTGTCAGTTGAGGGTTAAAATCATAATATTACCTCTTGATCTAATTCTGATATTATCACCTTAGAACTTTGTTTTGAACATTTGGCTTCCTTCACATCTTAAAACTTGCACTGTCATGATGTGGAGTTTGTAGAGGAGCTAGAAATATCCTATGGGCACTGCCTTTTCTGCAGCTTTCCCTTCGAACCCGTAGCCAGAACAGAGCACTCAGCGCTGGGGAGAAGCTCAAGAGGGAACTTTGAAAACTCTTCTCAAAAGTGGTAGGGCGTCAGGAGCAACGCTCTTAGTGTGCTCTTAATCACGCAGGTCTCGGTGTGGCTGACGTGACTGTGGGGATTACAGTGATACTTCATCATAAATGTAGGTAATTGCATATCTGGCCCGAGGATTTTCTGATTTTTGCACATTGGTGGTAATGTTTCCAGTTATTGTGACTTATATTGCATATCTGCAATTCATTGTACAAAATGAATCACAATATTGTGCTTTTTCATTTTCACTGTGAACTGTTAAGTGTTCTTTCTTTTTAAAATTTCATCCTTGTTGTCAAGGTGGAAATTTATATGTAGTTATTTGCCAAATATTAGCACACCTCTGCAATTATTTGTATGTATACGTATGTTTAAGCTAAATAAATGTATTTTAGAATATCCATCCAGTTAACAAGTGAAACGTGTAGCTCAGCAGTGTTGAAAGATGAATTTTATTAGTAGATTTTATTTTTTAGCAGAATAGGTGACTGCCATGAAATTAAATTTTAGCTTGCACTGCAAATGTCTTTGGCATCTCTTCAGCAAATGTTGAAAAGACTACCTTTGTTTTTCACTTGAGTTTAATGTATTTAATATAAAAATGGTTTATTACAGCATTCTATGCAAGCTAAATTTTATTTCAGTGTAGTATCTGCGCTATTCTTGACAAAAGAATGGCAGGCTGGCCTTCACAGGGTAGATGTTAATCCCTCTGAAATCTCCAGGAAAGTCTTGTTATGAAAAGGGAAAAGGACATATATCCATTCTTTTATATGACTTCTGGTTTTGTGTGTGTTTTTCTTGGGTATATGAGGAATAGCTTTTGACATTGGTCTCCTGATTGCCTGCAAGTATTTTGAGAATCAGGTATCAGGAAAATATTAGAAAATGTCGGGAGTCTTTATTACGTCCCATAAAGTGCAGGTTCCATTCAGGTGAATAGAACTTTGATTTTATTAGGAGCACTATCAAGAATGCATCATCTTTTTCAAAACAGGTCAGATCAGAAATTTACAATTTAAAATAGAATTTAATTAAAGCCTATACATGGGTGTCTTTTCAGGTAGATACCTCAGAATTACATGATGGTGGTACACATACAGATACATGATCAATGAAAAGGTTGCTCTGAAAATAATGGGTTCTTACAAAGTTCTAAACTTATTTTGGAAAAGCAAATGGCATTGAGAGGCCACATCTTGAGTGTGTCAACAGTTGTTGATTCAGGTACAATTGCGTTACAAGTAACTCTCTTTGCTGGCTGCTAGTCATGAAAAATGTGGAGATTCACCGTTTTGACCACCCTGTACCATTGTCACCATTCAGAGTGGTTCTTTTGGCAAGACTGGACCGTTGTTTATCAAATTCCATTCTTTAATAGTTGGCTGGCAGTCTCTTTGTTATCTTTTTTATATGGTTGGACTTAGTAACTAAAATTATTTATAGAGAGATACATCTATTCTGCATGTGAAATAGAATGGATTTGGTTTGCTTGTTATTACTTTCAGCAGAGCCAAAACAGCTGAAAAGTTCAGCAACATTCGTCAGAAATGTTGGAAAGTCAAATGGACAAAAGACCTTTTACGCAAAGCTGCCATTTGCATTTGGTTACAGTTCAGAGGAGGGCCTCACTGTTAACATCCTTTTAACGTTTTGTATTTCGTGTTCAAGTATTTTGCTTTTGAAACTATGAAGTTCAACTTGTCTTATACCTTCAGCAAAATTCAGAAAGAGTTGATTTTCATGTTTTTATCTTGTTATGGCTCTAACCTAAAACATTCATTAAAAATANTTTTTTTTTTTTTTTCTTGGACTATGAATTTTACGTTTCTGTCCCATCAGGTTCCTTGCTTTTTTATTTTGAGCTGAGATTATTTCTAGTAATTATAAAAGATTCTTTTTTTAAAAAAAATCAGGAGGAATTTAGGTTTGTAATCTCTATAAACACCTAAGAACATTTTTAGATCCAATAGCTTGTAATAATTTGGGCTGTAGCTATCACTGTTACAAATCTACAACCAGACTAGAGGGGTTGTTAAAATAAAATGTACCGTATTCCTTTAAGTTCTATTTAGTACAGGGCTTTGTCATTCAATTTTTGTATTCTGTATAGATGACAAGCTAGATCAGCAGTTGCCGTCCTTTGCATTTCACTCGGTGCTGTATGCTTCTGTGGCTTAAAAATTACTGCAAAAATTGCAGCTCTATTCTGTTCCCGGACACCAATTGCTGATTTTACAGCCAATTTACTGTGCAAAAATGGTTCACCTCTTAGATACAGAAATCCTGAATCGTAGACAGTGTCTGCCCAAAGACAGAATTTAGTTATGCTGATCTGCAAAAATCCCCAAACCTCAAGCCAAATATTGTTAAAGAAGTGCTGTAATCAGCAGCCATTTTCGTAGAAAAATTCTGCTCAGTGTGAATAAAAAAAGTTGTTTTGTTTAAAGTCCATGTAAACAGACTGTTAAATATATTATATGATTAGAAGCTTCATTCTTAAGGCTTAAAAAGTCTGTTTTCTTTTGCTGCTGCTATTTATGATAAATTCCAAACTGAATTAGAAGAATATTTCAGTGCAGCTTGTTCAAGAAAATGAAGAGGTCAAATCTGGCACTGTGATTTTGTAGGAGTTTGGGTAAGGCACGGAGCAGAGGTGAAGGAGGGCCCAAAACCAAGTACTAAAACTCCTTTTTTGTTCCTCTCTCCCCTACTCTTCTGTTATTTACTGGATGGATAGTTATGTAGTAAATCTAATACCGATTGTATGTAAAAAGGTTTTGCATAAAATGTACAAGAAGTACATGCTAGGAATTTTGAAAATTATTATGGAAATCTTACGAGAAAACTACCTGCATAAACTTTGCACTAAGGAGATGTCCCAAATGATCTCCAAGGGATTCCATAGGAAATTAAAAGAAGCAATTTAGTAATATATTTCTGCTCTGACGGTCATGAATGTTCTCTATGGTGGATGTGAGTTAGAGGAAAAGAGAAAAAAGCTCATTCCAGGACCTAGGCTTAACTTTTAACTAATAAGCACATTGTGCTCAGAATTGTGTAGTGTGCTGGGGCTTCAGGTTAAATGTTGACTATGAATATGATGTAATACATACACGAACAACGATGTTATAATCACATAACATATTGAGATATCTTTATCCAGAAGCCTATGGAATGAGGAAAGAGAACTAGCTTGTTATTAGTAAATTGAAACCCCTTTGTTAAAGCAAAGTGCATTGAATAGCAAAGAAAGGAAAAATAAATCTGTAATAGCAAAGTATTTTTCATTGGCCGTTTCAAGGAAAAGAAAGAGGCGGGAGAAACCAGCTTTTCTCTAGGGCAGTGAATGAAGGATTAAATGCACATCTTAAATACACGTCTTAAATACAGTTAAAAGCCACTTTACGCTATTTTAAGGAAACAAGAGGAGGTACCTATAGCTGATTGGAATAATTATGCCTTTCCTCACCTAATTTGATAGGGCAATAAATTAATAAATAAGGAGAATCAGCTAGGTGATACTTGGAAATTCTGTTGTGAAGGGGCAGAAAAAAACTGAGGAAATTAGGAATCTAGAGGAAAAAATAACGAGTTGTCATCAGTGAACTTTTTAATACTAAATCCTAGATCTGGCCAGCATCTACTTTCTGTATTTGGTGGGAATGTACTGCGCCTCAGGAACACTCCGGAGACGGCATTTTAGGCATGGGTCCAGAGCGTGGCTGGTGTATGTGGCTAGATGCAAACAGTACAGAAAGTGTAGTCTGGGAGAGAAAATCTAGACCTGCCAAGGAATCCGAAGACCAGAATGAGGTGGTCTGTACATTGCCAAGTGCAGATGGGTGCTCCTCTGCCTGTGGTCGGAGCTGGTGGCCGCCACGTGGCTTCCAGAGGGCCCGACCAGGTCAGCCTGGGTCGGAGCATGTGGTCTCCTCTCTGCAGATGAGCCTTTGGAGGTGTCCTTTCCCTGGTAGCCCAGCCTGCGGTTACATTCTGCCAGAGGTTGGGTTCGGAGGCCAAGGAATCAAACACAATGCTACGGTTGCATATTTTATGCTCCAAGTTGACTCCGAGTCTGCATATCGGATGATACTTGGAAGTTAATTGAGCAACTCCACCAGAAGACATGGGGAGAGGAGAAAAGAAAAAAAAAAGAAAAAAAAAGATGACTAGTTAACCTTTAAATCAACACTCATGCAGTGTTTTGAGATGACTTTGGATGTCTGCCGCACAACAGATTGTGCAATGGAAGAGTGAGAGCAGTTATTGATGCTTCTGGAAAAGAATCCCTTTTTTTTCCAGGTTGAAACATGATTGTTAAAATCAGCACGGGTTATTTTGTGAGACTGCGGAGTGGCAGTTTCATTATTTGGAAATATCAGGGGATTTTCCTCTTAATTAAATTATGAGATTTAATGGGTAATGGATAATGCTAATGATTAGAAATTGTATTCATTCTTCTGAAGGGCTCTGAGTTTGTTAAGTAAAATCCAGTGACTGCAAGACTTTGCTGATAATACAATGATGTCATAATTAGTGATGGATAGCTTAAGACAAGTATCAAATAACAAATATGAAAGAGAAATGTGTTTTTCATTTGCACTTATGGGAATAGCATAATTTCTAAATTACACTTTTTTTTTAAAATAGCAATTGCATCCTTTTACAAAAAATAAAATTGTGACATTAATTTAAGAAATTTAAGGTAGCAAACTTTGAAAAGATTACATTTCCCCCTGCCATAAGTAAGTTCCCAATTCTATCATTAAAATCATATATTCCTCAAACCTCTGTAAACCTTATTTTATCTGAATGCTTTTTTCCCAGTCTGTCATTGTCTGTTGACTTTAGTTCCCCTCACCTGGTTTCTGTCTTTTATTGTCTCTCAACTTGATGTTTTTGCCCTCACCTGGTCTGGGAGAGAGATCAGTGGCTTTATCTCAGGAGGCGGGTTGTGTATGCGGTCCTGGCGCCGGACAGGCGCTCAGGGAAGGAATTTTCTAAGAACACAGTTACAAAGGATGACTCTCTCATAATGTTGTCAGAAGTAGCAGTGTTGTGAAGGAAATAAAGATGTTTTTATCCTTTAAGTGTCAGCATTTAGTGTCAGTTTATATCTTCTTTTTATGTTTTTTCCTCTTTTTTTTAAAGTAGGTGAGAACATAGTTACTACATCTCCCGGTCCTGCTCTCTGGGTTGAGAGATTATTTGTGTCGAGGCTCTTACCTTCTCATAGTTATTGTTTATGATGGTCATTTCTTGGTTCTGTTGAGACATTGTAATGAATTACATTAATTACTTTCCTTTATATCTTTGCATTAAGTGTGGTTGTGATGCTGGGCATTTCTCATGAGGGGCAGTTTTTAGAGAATGAAGGATAAGCACCGATGCTTGGACTGTGCCCTGCCTGTTCATGCAACAGTGCATTTCTTTCAGCATTTTCATATTCTCTGTCAGTAATGGAGAAGTCACGGGTTTTGCCTTCACAGTCGGTGGAGATCCACAGCCACAGGACACCTGTATGTCTGAAGAGGGCAACTGGGACTTCTCTGTGGGAAGGCATTAAAAAATGATGTAAGGCATTTGACATTTAAATTAAGGCTGTTAAATAATACTTTTCTCCCAGAGAGAAGATTCCTCCAAGAGAAGTTCCACGAGAAGTTCTCTTTACGTTGGTATTATCTCTTTAAGAAGCACCTCTTCACCTTTCTTCTTCCCTCTCCTCCCACCCTGAAGGCTGCCATCCCTTTAAACCTATTGAAACTGATGGTGAGTCGTGCTCATGGAGCAAGATCAGCGGCCCAGGTTAAAACTCAAAAGGATCCATCAGCCAAAAATGGTGCAAAGGCAGAAACTTGTCTCCAAGTGTCCTGTTCAGCAGAGCTGACAGCTGGGACGAATGTCTGGCCTCAAAAGTGGATTACAGCTCTGAAAGCCTGAACCCCAAACAGTCTCTTGAAATTTTATCAGGTCATTAATATCAGTTGAGTTCCATAGTTAAAATTTTGTAGTGGATTTTAAAGTTATACAGCTCGGCTCCAGAAAATTCTGCATGAAATCCCATGCTGGTCTGATTCAATTTTATATAACAAGCAGCTTAACTTCATGAAGTCACTCTCTTTTGAATTGTAAGTAGCAGGGTAGTACTTTCATTTAAAAATCTCAGTTTTATCAGGTTGCAACTTCACTGCTAGTATTTTATTATGTACAAAAGTTCAGTGACATTTTTGACAAAGCATATTTTCAATTGCTTTAGTTCTCTTTTATGAGAACAAGTACAGTAATATTTGTCCTAGTTTTGGGTACTTCTCACTATTCACTTAATAGAGAAAAATAATTACAAAATGTCTGGTATGGAGAACGAAATTCCAGAGATGCTTACATGGGGTAAAAACTGCTCTTTAAAATAGTTGTAATATTTATGAAGTGATTTTTATGAATATTTTATAGCTACTAGTTTTAGGAACTGGATCACCATCGATGTTGTTTGTACTGTTTCTGATGTTGTCCATGCAGATGCACCACTTAATATTTAACACGCACAATAAAGGAATGATCCCAGAAATCTGCACCGCCAAGGGACACTACAAGAGGTATCCAGACTATCCTGGGAAGGTTTGCCAGGGACAGCAGGATCACGTTTCTGCTTGTGCTAAATCAGCAGCTTGTGATGGCAGAGGTGAAGAGACCCCAGCTCTCTGCTCCCCCCTCTCTGGCAGTACCCTCCTCTCTCTCAGGCATTGTGCTGCGTCAGATGACGTGGTACCTGCGGGATGATGCTAAAGCAAGGACAAAGAAGAGGACAGGAGAGCGTGGCTAGCAATAGGGAAGGCAGGCTGGGACCGCGGTGGCCAGAAGTTACATCGGTTTTGGCCTCTGCACAGCCACTGTCATGGAGACTGATCGTCCCTACATAAGAGAGACAATCTTTCAGAGGCTCTTCAGAGCAGCTACCCCACATCAGCGGCTCTGATTCACCTCCCAGAGATTCACTTCTCCCTTCGTTGGCTATAAAGGGAACAGTGTGCTGGGCTTCCCCGGATACCGCTTGTGGTAACCGTCTTATTACAGAGACAAAGGATTGAATGATCGTGAAGATGGAATTGTCTTAATTATGCCTGTGTGTGGTCATTCTAGATCTAAAAAAAGCAATTAGAAATCTTGCGCAGCTCTTTTTGTGAATGTAGGTGTTGTTAAGATGAGAGGTTTTCAGTCTCCATCAGCACACATCTCACTGAGGGCAAACTTTCATCTACTAAATATGTTTGGAATCCATCTTATGCATCTGGGTTTTTTGCTGTGTACATTTCCTGGTTTTTTTTTTTGATGTGCACTATATAATTATTATAGATGTTGTAATAAGTACAAAAGTAACTATAAAAACTAAAAAACAGCCCCAAAACCTAGTGAAAAACTAAAAATCATAGAATGATTTGGGCTGGAAGGGACCTTAAAGACCGTCCTACTCCACCACCCTGCCATGGACAGGGACACCTCCCACTAGACCAGGTTGCTCAAAGCAAAAAGACGAACTAAACTAAAAATACGTGAAGTGTATCTCTGTCCAGAAAATAGGTGTCCAGTTTGCAAAAGAGTTTACTTCCTAAGATCATAGAACCACAGAATGGTTTAGGTTGGAAGTGACCCCAAAGCCCATCCAGTGCCACCCCCTGCCCCGGGCAGGGACACCTCCCCCCAGCCCAGGTTGCTCCAAGCCCCGTCCAACCTGGCCTTGAACACCTCCAGGGATGGGGCAGCCACAGCTTCTCGGGGCAACCTGCGCCAGGGGCTCACCACCCGCACAGGAGAGAATTTCTTCCTAATATCTCATCTCAATCTCCCCTCTTCCAGTTTGAAGCTATTCCCCCTTGTCCTGTCACTATGTGCCCTTGTAAAAAGATGCCAAGGCCTATTTAGATACATCAATAACTTTACACATACCTGTTTCTTGTTGGGAAATCACCTGCAGTATTACAGCTTCATATGTTTTGAGACACACAGTGAAGTCAACGCATGACAGGCCAGGTCAAAACAAAGACAGCGCAATATGTATGCGGATTTTGGGGAAATAACGTAAAGGATCAGAAGAATGTGTGTTGGCTGCATACATAGACCTGCTTACTTAATACCTGCATGATTTGATTGGATAATGTCGTTATTGGAAGTTATTTGCATACTCACATGAGCATATGACAGAATTTTGTCGTAGTCAGTGGAGATATGAAAAAGGCAAAGTGACCTGGCTGTCAGGCTGCAGCGAGGGGCGGCTTCAAGGCGAGCAAAATGAGGACGGTATTGTAGGGGAACTTGGAAGAAAAGAGTCAGAAGATGGGAAGCTGTGGCATGTGGAATCTTCAAGGCAAGAGTGAGTTGGCTGAGATTGATCTCTGTGGCAATAGAGAGCTTGGAAAAGGGTATTTTGGATTGATGGGATGGCCAAAACCAGGAGGTTGTAGGTAGGCAAAGCAAAAAGAGTCAAAGTCTTTCAGAGGATGGATAAAAGGAGTGAACACATTGTCATGATATTCTGAGGCTGATGTTGCCGATTTGGTGACCAAAACTTTGCGCTTTAAGAGTGCATTAACTAATTTAAGTAAACTGGTCGTGGTAATGCTGAAATCAGCCTACGGCTGAAGCCAAAACCAAGGTAGACGTTATTTCATAAGGTTTGCTTTATTGCTAGGATCTGGACAAGAAATTATTGGAGTATAAATTAGGACATAGAGGAAGTTTTTTTCACTGAATAACTTCAGAAGTTTGCGTCTAAAGTTGTCCCTGGAAATGCCTTTTGATTTTGGGAAGAACTTAGGTTATTCAGTTTAGGCACTTTGGTAGATGCACAGTTTTTAACAGAGCAGTCATGAATACTGGTATTGCATGATGGTCGAGGAAGACAGCGGCGGGTGTCATCATCAGCGTTGAGTGCAGTAGTAACGTGGGAATGAATGAGGCTGGGTGGTGATGGGAGAGGATGGTGAAGGTGGACCTAATGGAATAGTGAGACACTGCAGAAGTGAGGATTATAACCCAAAAAGAGGGCTGATAGGGAAGTGAAAGGAGAGCCATGAGAGTAGTGTCTGATTTCATTTAACTGTCATGCACAGCAGAAGTACAGACAGGGCCTGAGATTTGGCATGACAATATGTTAATTGAATAACTGGAGTGAGAACAGTTTCAGTGAAGGAATAGAAGCCAGATAGTAAAATGATCAAAAAGAGCACTCAGAAAAAGAGATGCAGGACTAAAATCAGTTCCGTATTCAACATGTCTGAGAAGTAACAGCAGGACTGAGATGAGCCAGTAGGACGTTTTGGTTGGAGGGAGATGAGTGGTTATTTAAATGTGTTGCAGAGGTGAAATGCCGTGGAAAAAGCATTGACAGATTTCTGTAAAAGAAGGCACTAAGTACTTTGGTCTTTTTGTCATCCCCATTCATGGCTTTCCCTCCATACTGACTTGCAGACAAGTTCTTGTCTTGATCTTAAACTCTGGTTGTACTTCTAGAGCATGATCTCATCCGTCTTTTATGCCTCTTTCTTCGTTTCTTTGTTTGCCTTGGTCATTCTCATTTTGCCTCATTTAGTGACACTTTCTGTGTTGATCTCACAGCACAAATTCAGGTGTTGATTTTCTTGGAGAGAAGACTTCTGGTGTGTTTCTACGGCAGTGCATACAGAGCAGCATTGATTCTGGCGGGGCTTCCTGCGTGTTGCTGAAACGCCCATATTAAATAGCAATTAAGAAGTGCTATTTGCTGCTTCTGTGGGGTGTGCATCGTTCTGTAGGAGAGTGCTGGAAAAACACAGTCCAGGAAAATTTGTGCCATAATTTGGGAAGGATCGGTATATTTATTTATGTGCTCTCTGTCTTGGCTATGAGATGACCCTTGCTTCTGTTTATCCTTCCATCCACGGTGATCAGACACCCTTATCTTGCCAGTGTTTGGCCGTGATTGCAGGCTGTGCTGCGCTGGATTTGCTTTCCGACACGGAGGCTAACCTGCCTAAGCTTTGCAGGAGGTTCCGTGCTGGAGTATGTGGGCGCTTCATGTGCCATCTTCTTGCCTCCTTTCCTGGCCTGGGAAAATACATTTGCACCTCCTGTATCCCAGACATGGCAGGGCGTTGAATAAAGCCTTGCAGACTCCTCTGGAAATCAGGGCGACCAGTGAACCCTTCTGCTGCCTCAAAAACAGTCTTTCATACTGAGCCAACCAGGGTTGGGGGAGTTTAATATGTGGGGACACCTTTGCACCAGATTACAAATAGCCACTGTGTGTTTTGTACCTGTGCACAAAAGTTCTGTGTTCAGCAGATAAGCTGGAGGGGCTTTTTTCTGAGCTTTGAGAATTTCATCAGTTGTGTGTTTTTATACCAAGACGCTCCAATGCTTCGTAAGTGGAAAGATCCACTTCTATGGTGGAGTTTAAAACAAAAAGTTAAACTTAAAATGTGTTGGATTTTTTTTTTTCTTTCTTTCATTTGAAAGCCATGGTAAAAAAAATTCTGGTACAGTGTAAGTGAAACTTGTGAGGTTATACCTTCTATTGAATTGAGATTTCTTGTGTTAATCTGGGCTTGTTTTTCCCAAAGTCTGAATTCCAAATACGTTTTAATGGTAGTAAGTGTGAAAATCTGCAAAGAAGATTTAAAAGTAAAGGGCGCTTTCAAAAAAAAAAAACAGGATGAAAATCCATTCAGAAACTTCTAATTTAAGCAAGTTTCAATGTGGGATGTGCATACACTCAGAAATTCAGCTTTGCACTCAAACTCTAAACATTGTTTTTGAGCAGGAAAATTCTAACAGAGTAAGTATCACAATTGATAATTTTGCTGCTTAGCACCAAGAAGCAGAGTAAATTAAAATTCTCCTCACTGTGTGCCTTGGAGCCCATTCCACCTGACTCATCAAATGAAAAATTCATCAATTAATCCTCTGACAATAACGATATATACACAAAAATCAATCCGGGATTGATTTTTTGAGCCCAAACATGAAAACCAACCCCCGGCTTGCACATAATGTGAAATTTCTCTTCATTTCAACCTTATTATTGAGTATAAAAGCTGAAGTGTTCATAGAATTATTTGTTCTAAGTCAACTACAAAGGTGGGATTGTTTGAGGAAGGGTGTGCGCGCCATGGAGATGCTCTGAAGCGCTATCGGAGCCGGCTAATAAAGTTGTCAGATGCATGTAAGAGCACAGCTGATAGGAGTCCCCCCAGAAGGCAACCGGTGGAGAGAGACACTGATGGCGAGGATCTGACGGGAGACCACCCAGGGCAGCTCAGCGCCGGCCGCGTACCGGGCAGGATCAAAGGGAGGGAAGAGCAGTGTAAAATAAACTAAACTGGGAAACGGGAGTACGGAAACCCCCTCTTGGTGGGGGGAACGCCGGCGCCGCAGCCAAGTCGGTGAATCGTGAGGCCGAGGCACGTCGCTTTGCGGGGATCGCCACCAATTCTCGGCGGCGGAAAACGAGATAGTAATTTGTCAGATCTCTCACTTGTAATCCATTCTGCTTTTTCAACGGAAAGGAAAATTGCAGCAGGTTCGCGTGCGTTGGGGTGGCTGGTACATTGCTGTCTCCTTCTTTGTTTACATAATCCACTTCAGGGTGTACAATGTATATTGAAATGATGGGAGGCCTTCCCTAAAACGGCAATATGTTAATCTGATGAGAAGGTAAAAACGTCGGTGCGTATTTATACTTATGTTACATCATTTGAGATCAGATTGATGCTGGGAAGTGTTTTTGTACCGCATTATATATCAAAACGCGCGAGCTACGCGGTAGAAATTCCAGATAAGAAAATCTCTCAAATCTCTCAAGATAAACACAGGTTGCTTTTTATGTGAGGTACAAAAGAAAAGTAGCGTAGCTCCGGCAGTACGTGTATAAGTTTATGGTTTTAACTCCTCATCAGATTAATATTTTAGGCAACCTTACCTCCAGTGCAAGAAACACTGATAGCAACTTGTTGAATAAGTTCTTGCCTCTGAATGCAGTAAGAAGGAGGAGATAAAAATCTCTCGAGTGAAAGAACTCATTTTTTGTTCTTTGTATCACCTCTGGCAGCGATTCACTGCTTCCTTCCCATATATAAAAATAATATTCAGACTGTAAAGAAGAACCCAAATGATGTTAAGGAGTTGAAAATTGACAGGCTGCGGCACGCAGACAATAATCAAATAGCAGATATATTAACTTTTGATGGGTCTTTGTGAAAGTGTGTATTCACGGTGCAGATCAACATTAACATATTTATCAAGTTCTAGATGCGTGAAAGGTGGAAACACACTTTAGGAATACTTGATTGATGTGTATTTCCTCAGTCGTAAAACTACAGAGAATTTTGGTAGGAACACAGACTGCGAGATGCTGTGTTGTTATTTTTACTTTCTTAGTTAAACGCGAAGACCACCGTCTTCAAAAATTGTATGTGTGATAGGAACAAGGATGTTGTCATAACTGTTTGTCAGCATATTAAATATTCAGATGTATGTGATGAATTTGGCTCCGAAGAGAATATCAGAACCTATATCTGTTACCATGTAATATTTCTTTTTAAAATATTACCGCAAAGTATGACTCATTGCAGGAGAATTTTTGTTTGTTCTTTCAATTTACAGTTCTGTTAAAAGTCTTAAGCGTAGACAGTTTCACAAATTATATTCATAGGTTTTGCTGTTGTCACATAATTAGAGACTGAAGGAAGTTCAGAAAGAAGATGGTAGTTGGTATAACTTACTTTTAGATATATTAAAGTTGAGTCTGAATTCTGGTCTTTTGTTTCAACTGTGCTTCATACATTTTTTTATATGTATAGATTTACATAATCGAACCCTGTGGGAAATGTACTGTTACCAGAGAGTGAGTAATAAAGAGTAACTTGAAGGTAGAGAGCATGTATATATTTCAGAATATGCTTCAATAATTTATTTTTATAATGTTTATTTGGATTTACCTTTGTGATTTATATCATATTGGTAATGTATATTTTAAATTTTATTTGTGAATTCTTGTATGCATTATTTCTAAATATGAGGCTAAAATGTACTATTACCATTTTGACAAAACAGAACAATTTTTTTTAATGCAGGTTAACATTAATTTGGTAAAATAATAAAGTAATGCCTTTTATCTTTTGAGAGTCCATTTATAGGATATTTTAATTTATGGATTATTTTAATAATTATAAATTATTTTAATGTTAGGGGATTTTACTTTGGGGGGGGTTCTTCATATATAAATTTCCTCAGGAAATTAGGTTTATGTCTTAACGGTCAGCTGCAGATAAACTGGCAAAATTGCTCGATAATTGTAGAGCCGTTATTCAGGTGTGATGCATTAGAACAGATTAAAGCTCTTAACGTGTTTTGAAGAAGAAGGAAAATTATGAAAGTTTTCTTCTCTGAACAGGAACCTTATAGCTGCTTTCCAGACTGGATATTCGCAGTGCACCTAATCCATCTGCCGCCCCTGTGCTAATTAATTAGTGCTGCCGTTGGGGGGACCTGTGGAGGAAGGCGGTCGGCAGAGGGCAGTGCCCTTTGGCAGCAGTGCCCGGGGGGAGTTCTGCATCCCAGCCGGCCCCAGAGAGTGGAGGAGAAGCATCGCCTTAACGAGACTTACAGCGCTGCCCTTGTCCGGAGGGTGCCAGCGCTGTCAGGGGTTCCCTGTTTTGGAGTGAGCGAGATTATCTTAAAATAACGTCACTCAGACACAGAACATCTGCAGCAGTTTAGTGATTTTTCAGTGCTTTCATTTTTCTGCATTCTACTTTTAAAGCTAATTTGTCATAAATAAACACTGGGGGTTTTTGCCAGTGATGCATATATGTGCTTTTTATTATACACAACTTGAATTAAAACTTAAATGACTGAAATAGATGAATAATATACCTAGTATGTTTTTTTTTAGGCAAAGGTTTATGCTCTGTCGTATGCAATTAGATCAGCATTTTCAGATGCACGTGGTAAACTTAGAAACCAAATTAAGGTATCTAAATGAAAATACATTACTTGCTGGTGATTACGCTGTGAAATCTCACAAACTTCAAAGAAAGAGCAGCAGATAGTAACAACCTGTTGCATAGGAAAGCTATTTTTATGTACATATCTGAAAATACATATAGGTGTCATATATTAGGCAGATGGACTGGATAATGTGATTTGGTTTTGGTCTAGTAGTATGTGTTTCTCAAAGTTAATAAGAAAAATATGTAGTGTTTAACACAAAGTAAAATGCCTAGAAGCACTATCTAGATGAGTTGTTAAATTGCACTTTAAAATCTTAGTGCTTAGTTGAGCCAAATCTTGCACTCTAGCTGAAATAAAGAGGGAGCGCTGCATTGGTTTGAAAGTTGACAGTGTGTTCCTGAGAAGGCGCTGCCGTGCTCTGCCGAGTCTCGTCCGCTGTGGTCGAGCATCTCCGCCTGCCGCGGTAAGCGCCGGCCGACGCGGCGTTGCTGAACGGCCGCAGGGTTCCAGGAGAGTCGGCTTTGCCCCTGCCGCGTTCCTCACAGAGGGAAAACCACCATTTTTCTGTGTAAAACTCCTGTATGAGATGTAATGATGAAAACTGCTATTATAACATCTATGGTTGTGAAGGTGATGCTTTAACATGCGTTTTGGAACTAATGGAAAATTAAGATCGTGCTTCAGTTTTGTCATACACTTGTATGTCTTGCAGAAGTGTGGCCTTAATATCTCAGCCACTTTGAATTCAGTTTGGCTGAGACTTGGGCTTTGTTTCAATATGCTTAAATTTCAGCATATGTTCAGCTGAATGAGAGCTTTGGTATACAGATGACAAGTCTAGATGTTACCATTTGCATCATTCCTTCCTCATTTAAAAAAAAATCAAAACATACATTACAGATGCTGAGTTTTGATTGACATTGAGGTGGGAATTGGGGTTTGGGGCCATCCGCTTTCTTGTTTGGTGTGCATGCTTGTTTTGTTCGGGCTCTAAATGAAAGTTAAGGATTTATGCGGTGCCCTTCTGGGATTTTTTTTTCTTTTTTTTTTTAAACAAATGGTACTGAGACTGTTCGTACTCTCCTATCTTTGTATAATATTAGAAATCTTACTGTGCGAGGTTTCATGCAAAAATGGGCCTTCCTAAAAGGATGAAAAGGCTGTAGCAGAATCTCTCAAATTTGTTTTCTGTATCGCTCTTTTTCATACTAATATGCCATAGTTCCATTTGAATAATAAACTGGCATTCACGCAACAAACAGGATGGAAATTCAGAGGTTGGTATTTTGCAATAGCAGCAGTAGAATGGGGAGACACTGCAATCTGTCCTTTCCACTCTTCACTCTGTTGTATGTTGGCGCTGCAGCTGATATGGCCCTGCTCCAGCTTTGGCTTTGCAGCTGATAAGGGTCTCTGAACAATGAATTATTTTAGAACTGTACTTTGCCATGTGAGCCGCATTACCTAGGTAAAATGCGGTGAGTTGTAGGAAAAGATAATTCCACATTCTGTGGCCAGTTGGAAATAATTTCCTTACATTTGTGAGTCTTAGTCTTGTATCATTTTGATGTGGCTTTTGTGTTCTTTCTGAAATAGTTACTACTGCATTTAGGGTTTACATCACGTAGTCGATAAGCTTTGCTGACATGGGCTTACTTTTAATAACATCTTTGCTTTATTAAAGAGATATGTGTCTCTTTACATGAAAAATATATCTTTTTTAAGAGATAAAGATGGTGGGATTTCTGACTAGACAAGCAGCAAGTATAACAGTTTTTATATTGTGTCACTTCCTAACTGCACATTAAGGTTTATCTCAGACTACAATAATAGTGTAGTTACAGGGATTTTCCTTAAAGTTTATTAGTAGAGTTTGAAACGTGTCTATTTTTGTGAAGGTGTACACCTGTAAAGCTCAAATTCATAACAGAGAATTTGTGTGTTTTGTAAAAAAAGTAAGAGAGAATACAGTTGGGTGAATATATCCAGCCACATAGTTTTTCTGTGTGTAATACAGATGTATCCATATGTGTGTTATTAGAATTTATATTCTGTCATTGAAGATTTTTCACAAGTGCCAAGATCAGTTTTCTAACTCAGCATTAGGTTGAAGGTTGGGTAAAAGAAAAGAGAAGGGACGGGGGGAAAACATGCGGCAATATCCCAACTGCAAAAGCCATCCAGAGTAGCACATACTTTCAAAACAAGTTGTATTCCTTTCCTTTTCTAAGGCAATTTCTATGCCAAATTCTCCTTTTTAATCTGGGACTAAGTGGTACTTTTGCTATTGGATTTTTTTTGTGGCACCAAGGAGAATCTCTAGGAAATAGAGAAGGACAATTGGTGGCAAAGATGGCTGTAGAAATGGCAAGGGTTACCATTTCCACCACTTCCAGATGAGTGGTTGCTGGGTGATTGTGCGTACAACATAATGACATCACCGGGGGAGTGCATGCCATAGTCAGGCTTTGAGGACCAGGGATTACGAAGGCTCATTTCTGATATAAGTTAAAGGGTACTTAGAGATACTTGTTTGAAAAGCAGGAACTCAACTGCCCTCGGCTGAAGTAGAGAATGTTACTCTTTCCAGGTGAATTGCTTCAGAAAAGCCAAAGTACAGCAAAAGTCACCAGCTTTCTTCCTCCTCAGCAATGGCTGCGACACGTATGCTTCATCGAGAGATTTGACGGGAAAAAGGCACAGTGTTCAAAGGCACCTTGCCCTATTTGTTTGACGTAGTATAACGTTCATTATCCATTGTTACGCTATGTAAATCCACTTTTTACCCCTAATCCACCTCTCTTCCACGTTCCTCTTGAAGGACACTTCTCATGAGAGCCTTTTACAAGAGAAGTGGCCTTGTTGCTTTGTTTAAACTCTTTAGACGAGTTGCCATCATAATTCAGGGGAAGAAGTTTTCCAAAGAAAAAACGCAGGTCTTCATTGTATCCTCGGCATGAACTCAACAAATATTCCAACCCACTGAGATCACCACGTTTGCCTCCACCGTTCCATATCCTCAGCTACTTCTTTGGTTTTGAGTTAACTTCTGAGTATTTCTAACCCACGTGAAGTACCTGGAGAGTTGCAGTAGGGTCCTGCTCATGTAGGTGGCCAACCTTCAGCACTGCCACAGCGCTGGGAATATTCACAAAATTGAGGATACTAATGGTAGCATGTGTACTAACAAAGGGAATATTTGTCAATCTGTCTGTGTGTGGACTATCTGCTCCACTCCTTTCCCTCTCAGCTTGAATTCCTTATGAGCAAAGAAATAATCTCTAACAGCATTTCAGATGAGAGTGCTCATAGGAACTTTGATCAGCTCCTGCCTGCCAAAAGGCAGTCTTTGCTACCTTCAGTTATTGACAAGGGCTTGAACCCAGTATCAGTGGTGTATATGTGTCTGCAGCTGCTAGGTAAGTGTTGTGCATGTATGTGACATCATTTGTCAAACTTTGTGTGTGGCTTGATAGCTGATGTCTTCTGTACTCTTCATCCAAGCATTCCGTCAAAACAGTGATAGATCTTGTGAGTTCCTGGAGGTTTTTGGGAATGGTAGCTAAACACAGAAAACATATGAAAGCATTTTCCCTTCTTGACACTTGGCAGCCGAAGTTCATCTCTAAGATGAGCTCAGAGTTTTATCTGAATCAGTTAATTAACTTACTGGTATTCTTTCCAAAGCCACTTTCGTTGCTGACCTTGTTTGCAGAGTCTGGCACCGTTATCTAGGAGGGAGCCAACCCTTCATACCCACCCGGCTCTCGGAGAGTGTGGTTTGATTATTGAAATGCAAAGTTGCCTAGTGAGAGAGAGTCTTCAAATGAATCATGCAGTGGGTTATGCATTGTGTCTCCATCTGTTATCAGTTAGAAGGTGAACCTTTCCATCCAGACATCAAGGCGTGCTCCAGCATGCATTGTCTTTGGCTTGCTTCAGAAACACACCAGAATGTGAAGTCTGCGAAGCATGAAGGAAAGCAAGCTGCAGACTTTTATAAAGTGTTGTGCCTGTGATGGGACCGGTTTTGATGCCAAGTTCAGGCTAGCAAGTAATTGTTTGAACAGTACAGGTGTTGCCCAGCAGAGCTTGCCCGTTATGGTGGAATTTGCACTAACCTCTGCGTGAAGTAGAAAGGCTGCGTGCCGCAACTGGGATTCTCCAAGACGTTCCAGGGACCGTAGTCCCCAAACCAGCCCTTCTCCTTTGCCTTCCCAAAACTGCTGTTGAGCTATGAAGGAGCTAGGAGAGGGATCTTCCCTGCCCTACCGTCACTGGGGAGGACAAGGAGGCCTGAAGTGTCTGTGTAGCAGTGGTAGTGTCACCATTCAAAGGGTGCTGGACCTGCAGTACGCGCAGACATACAGCAACGTTCATCCTGGCTGAGGAGCTTTGGAAGGCCTTGGTGTGAAATGGCTTCACAGTTCACATAGGAAATTGTCCTTTCTTTTTTTTTCTTGTTTTTTCCACCCCCCTTCCACAGGTCCATTGAAAACTGTACTGCCCTCCCTGTCCCAAACTCATCTCGTTGCTGTGTTTTGAGAAATTACTTTCCTGAGCCTGTCTGCTCATTTCACAATCAGTGTCCTGAAATTACTGCTCTTTCTTAGTCTTACTTAATCATTAGAAAGCATTTAGAAGGCTTCAGGAAGTTAATATATTCTTCCATTAATTTCTAGGCTGGTAACAGGGAACAAAACCAATAGAAAAGTTTCATATTGAGTACAATACGATGTGCTACCGCTAGATGCTCGATATGTAAGATAGATGCTAGACGTCTATCTAGAACTTCATTTAACTTATTGCCCAAGTATTTTTCCTCTTGCAGCACCCTAAATAGTCGTATTTTTTTTTGTGCTGTTGCTTGCTCAGTTCCTTAGAAGAGTAGGATTTACCATTACCTGCCCCAAAGGGTTTCCAGCCAAAGCTTCATAAAGTAAAAAGATAAATATTATTTATTCTCCTTTCACAGCTACAGATATTGAGACACAACAAGCTTGTCACTGGGCTGAAATACAGATGCTAATTCAGTAGCACAGCTGGTTTACAATTTAAGAGTTTGGCTTTTATAGTTCTGTGCAAAAGCCATTTGACCTTGCTTGTTTTGCTGGATCTTTTGGTGGGCAGTATTTTTAACCAGTCTGTTTCTAAACTGCTTACCAGTAGCTCAGGCATCTTAACGCTGTTCCTGAAGCAGCTGATTATATTAACTGCACTAAGAGCATCTGTAATAAAGAAAACCTGCTGTTTCCTGAGCCATTCAGTCTAAATTGTGAGTGCTGTGGCTGTGGGTAAGAACGTGTGGGATATAATGTCAATTCAATATTCAAATATGAGTATACTCTGACATTGTATTATACTTTTAGTATCAAATACTGGTCTTGCTTACATTTTTTAATTACAAGTCACATTTTAGGCTCTAATTTCACCGGTCGTTCAGCTGTTTTGCGGAATTGTTGACAAAAGCTGCCCAAATGGATGGATTCCTTCTTCGCTGCTTTTACCTGATAGAATTGTGCTGTGGCACTTTACCTCCAGTACAGCGGTGCGTCTCTCTCTGCCAAACCAAAACGGTGTGAAAAACTTAGTTATATATCACACTTATTTTTCTTCTAAGTGACATTATTGGCCCCACTAATAGTGTGACTAACCTCATAATATTCAGTCTCCTTCCCCCAGGAAACATGACTCTGTTCTTCCCCATTTAATTTGATGCCAGACCATGTGGCGTTTCTTTCAAGTCCTGCTTTATCTCAGTGTTGTAGTGTGGGGGACCTCTCTAGATTATTTCAATCTCTCTTCATATGTAAAGATAATGGAAACATCCACAATGGGAAACAGTAACTGTAAGAAAGCACACAGCTTGCTGTTTCCTCTTTTTTTCTTCTCCCAACTTCAACCATGGTCTTTCCTCTGAAAGAACGAAAACCGTGGAGCTTATCAAAATAACTTACCTCCCTGACTATTGATTGTCTCCTTTAATAGTCCGTTAGAATTAGATGGAGAAAATACTTTTTAGATCTTTTGGTCTGCCCCCCTGCTAGTTCAGCATTGTTCCCTTCATTATGCCGCTGAGTGTTTCTTCTCGTTTGTTGAGAAATTATTCCACAATTTCACTGTCAGGAAGATTTTCCTGATATGCAGCATGCACTTTTCCTTTTTTTTTTTTTTTTAATTTGATCTGACTGTTCCTAGCTATATTTCCCTATCATTCCAGTATTTCACTTTCTTACCAGTGTACTTACACATTTCAAGCATTCCTGCATGGCTCTCTCTCAGCGAAACTAACAATTTACTGGTGATACCACATTTAATTATTTTTTTGTGTGTTTTTCTTTTAATCATCTCTTATTTTAGTATCTTGATATTGAAAGTGATAGGGAAGATTGCAGAACTGAATATAAAAGAGGCATATTACCTGTGATTTCCCAAGCTTCC
>RSEF01000031.1:52297900-52322867 GCA_003993805.1 Himantopus leucocephalus
TACCTTGTATTAGTTCCCCAGAAAAGTTCTGGTAGCCCTTAGGACAACGTCTGGCACGTATAAAGCAGAAAAAAAAGCAGGACTTGCAGAAACCCATAACTAGCAGCTTCAAAAAAAATCAGTCTTGTTTATTGCGAGTTGAAACCTCCGTGTGTCTGAGGAGGCAATCAATAGAGAGTCCCAGGGATGAAGGTTTCTCTGTCCTTTCACTTCCAGCATTGTGAATCGGCCGCCTAGCACGGACATGAGGCATTTTAAACTTTGGGTGTGATAACACTTTGTTTACACATTTGCAGCGATACTTGTCTGTCGCTTCACGGATTCCAAAAAACTTCAGGGTTCAAAAAGCGATAGCCTTTTAAGCAACGCAAGACCAGGCTGCATGTGATACTAATTTGCAAAGAATTTGCAGTAAAGACTTGCTGACATTTAAGAAATACCTATGTGTTCCTGCTATGTGCTGTCTATTCAGGAAAACTTCAGTGATCATAAAATCCATAACAAAGAGAGAATTTTTTTTTTAAAACCGCAATCCCATACATCCGTATCAGAGTTTCGCAAGGCGTTTTTCATCGATATTTGTAATTTAAAACATATTAACAGGAAGATTTTTAAGCTATATTTTATGTATACAAAAGGGTCACAGATGGTAAAAAGATTTGTTACCGTGAGATAGTGTAGCGTTTTGTGATTATAAAATTAATCTGTCTCTAAATCTGTTTAAAGAGTTTTCGCCATATAATGAGCAATATAAATTATTAATATTTTCATGTTCTTAGGGACTTTCACAGCCATAATTTTACCAACACAGCTGTTTGACCCAGTGACATCATGTTTTGCATATTTTTGCATTTTAATGAGTTAGTCATTTAAAAGGTTACAAAGAAACCATAACTCATAAGTAATTAAATTATTTAGCAGAAGAAGTATAAGACGGTTTTCTGACATAGGTCACTGTGGGAAGGAGGGATCATCAATGTGCCGAATTGCACCTGTTTGTTGGCGATAGGTACAAACCAGAAGCTTTACTTTTAGATTACAAGTGGCTCTTTTCTCAGGGAAGTGGCTGAATACATGCACATACTAAAACCAACTGAATTTTCTGTCATTGAGATAGAAGGCTTTCAGACTGCAGTCACAAACAATGCTCAACACTAAATGGGAGTTGTCTTTCAAGACTTGGATAACTTCAAGATTTCACAGAAAACACTTCTGTGCATGATGTATTTTCCCTTTGCAGTGCTGAAATACAGACCTTCCGAGAGACTGACGTTTAATCTTTTTCTGTAATGGTTTAATACTTATAAATTCTTGGAGATGAAAGGTAAAGTAGAAGAACTTGGCAACTTGGGTTGCCTTTCTGCAAGCTAAAGATGTTAGAAATCCAGACAAACCTCTGAGCCCATCGAAATACCTACAGAGCAGTTGAGAAAGAGAAAATGTTTACAAAAAGATTTTACACAGTTAAAAAGGGGAAGGAAATGAGGTGTATTTTGGAATAAAGTTACTTGGTTTTTCCTGTCGTGCCACATAAAAAATACATACTTAAAGCCTGTTTGGGGGTTATATTCATCATGAAGTACAAGTGATAATAATTAAGACATACTGTGACGTTCTGAGGGTGGAGGCAAAGTGGTTTGGGAAACGAATTTGCAGTTGAGGACTTTCACTGTCAGCTAATGGGATGCCTAGAAATACCATAGAAACATTAAAAAAATCCCGCAATCCGGCTTCATCTCTGCACTTCGTTTGAGCATAACTTTCAGAGAGTAACTGCTATTCTCCTTGGTTACCCTATTGATAAATTGGAACCGATAATTGCTTGTTACCTGTGTGGGTTTTATGAAGATTATTTGGTTTACCGTTGTTTCTGCTGCGTTGCTTTCAAAAAGTTAAGTTCTGTATCAATCTGAATCACCTTTCATTAAAATCTTAGTGAAAAATTGAAATATGCGTGAGGTTCATGTTTGATGAGATCTTGCTGCCCCGCTGAAGCTTCTGAAATTTTTATCAGAAAATAAAATAAAGTGGTTTCATAAGGGAGGGGGGAAAAACCCTTTCAGAATACAGGCTTTAATTACAGAAGGGCTTCCCATAAGGTATCATTAAAAGATGCCAGGCCTTGGAGGAGGGGGGGGGGCTGGCTGGTGGACTCCTTCTTTCATGGGTTGTGTGGACCCCAGAGCTGTGTGCGCTGAGTGAAGGGGGGCAGAAGCTGTCACTGCCGCCCGGGCGCTTGTTGCGGGGGGATTCTTTGCCGTCCCGCATCCCGCCTGCGTGTCTGGGGTGGGTTCGCGTCCATCCAGCCGCCCCTCAGGCAGCCCGGGTCTCACGTCGCGGAGAGGTGGTGGGGCTGAGGGTCAGTAAAACAACGTCCGAAGCCAGCGTTGAACGTGAACCTAGGTGTCTTCTCTTAATTTGCGGAATTAAGTTAATGCTATAGCGCGGTTTCTTGTATTTCACTTGCTGTGAGAAATAATTTTCTGCTGAAAATCCAAGTGAAGAATCCCTATCAAGAATACAGTACACAGCTGAGGGAGTAAAACCCTTGTAATTCATGGATGTGTTTATTCAGTTTTGGCCTTGGGAACAAACATCACAAAACAGGATTGCAGATCTCAGGCGCAGACGTATTTGGGTTGCTAATTATAGATAGATGTAAAATTCTTTTCAAAACTTTTCAGCAGTAAACTCAAAAATGTGGTAGCAGCATATCTGGTGGGGGTTTTTTTAGGCTTGAACATTGATTTGTTTAGTATAGCTGCGCTAGCAGCAAATTAACAAAAAGCAAAGTAAAACATACTAATAGCATGTTTTATACTTTCCAGCATAAAGATACTATATGTGGTGAAATAAGGTGAATACAGTTCTGCATGCAAATAGGCGCAGACCTGATGCAGTGAGGAATTAGAAGGCAGTAACAGAAAGGAAATGAAGAGTTTATTGTTTTTATAGCTCTAATATCCATTAAAAGTTAGTAACACAGCAGGTGACAGTTTGGGTAAGTGTAAAGTGAATGTTTTGAAATAAATAGCAGTTGGGTGACCTGGGATGTCAGGGCTCGAGACAGGGGTGTGTGTTTGTCAATATATCCTACATGTTTTACAGACTCCTCAGGGAACCGGGGAAGATACAATTTCACCTTTTCTGTGCCAAAACATTTTAATTATATCTTCTTCCAAGTACAGCGGTTCAGTAACCAAGGAGCTGACATTGATGCATGTGTTGATAAAGCTGCAAACATTCAAAATGAGATTAACAAAGATTTTGAGGAAAGGGTGACAGCTAATTTTGCACAGTATTCTGCATCTAATTCAGGTCAGTGTAATGATAGAATATTTTATAACTGTTGTGTCATCCAGAGGGACTTTTATGATGCTTTGTGTTTTTGAGGATTTGTGTATATGAAAGTATGGTTCTTAATACATCATTCAAACAGGTTATAACTTTTTTATTGAACATCTATTGGTTGTAGCCATAAACGGGAATAAACTTCAGCATTTAGAAGCAATTTTGTATATCCATCAGCATTCATCACAGTAATAGGTTCCTTTTGTCTAATTCACCTTGAAAGTATTGACTTCAGATGTGAAATGGAACCAAAACTACTGTGCCTGCTTTGCGGCACCGCTTAATATTTGCAAAAAGATCGGATGGAAAGTTATATTAAGTGTATTTAAATAATCAAACTGTAGTTTCTTTGTATTGTGTGAGACCTTTTGAGAACATCTCAATGTATTTCTGCTCTATTCTCCTCCTTGTTTGAAGGCAACTGACATTCTTCTTTCACTTTTCTTTTTGTTTGTGAAATTTTCTCCTTTTTTTTATCCACTCACTTCTCCATCTGCTTTCACTTTTGTTTGCTTGGGCCGTCTCTCATCCCAACTTGATAATGAGGAATGCGGTGTGACCCTGACCTCTATCAGCCCATGCATGACCTTCTGACTCCCCCACATAACCTTTGACCTTCTCTTTGACAGCTTGATTAATTACCCTGTGTTATGATTTATGAGTAAGTGCTATGTAAAAATAATAGACAACAGGTGGTCCTCTAAAAACTTTTTGTGGCATGTTTTCTTTTCCTGCCTAACTTGATGAGCTATTTTAAGTTGGGAACTTAGTGGGACAATGCGCGTTTGGCAGTAGCGCGGCATTTTTGCACACTTGGACACGGCGCTGGAATTCAGGGAGCCGAGGTGTAGCCGGGATGGAAATATCGCAAAGTATTCGCAGGGTGCAGTTGCCAAAATGTACATGGGGTGGAAACAGAAAGCGGAGTCAACTGACATTTCGGGCGTTTCAGTCTCAGGTCACGTCTTGAGAAAATTGCTCAAATAATGGAGGGGGCATTTTTCAAGCTGAGCTGCATCTCCAACAGCTATGTTTACTTTAACGCTTCACTAGTGACTTCTGATTGGTTGTCATGACCTCATCCCGCTGTTGCACCTACGATGTCGCAACAGCGACATAGATGGACCCTTCCCGTGGAAAAGATGGGAAATGAACAGAACATACATCTTTCAGAAAGATGAATGGACGTGGCTGTGTCCGTGTGAACCGCGGGCAGGTTCGAGGGCTGGAGCGCTTTGGGTTGCGTTTCCCCCGGGAATTAACTCCGGTCTGGTTGCCAACAATCTAAATAGAAACCTGAACTTGAAAATTCACGTTGATAAAGCTCAGGAAAATGATCTCTTTCAGACCCTGGCTCTCAGTCCAAAAAGGTGGTTACATAGGTCAACAGATTTCTCTCCAGCCCTGACCTCTCTGGTCACATATGGTGTCCCATCTTGGTGGATTAATATGCAGAGCTGAATGCTTTCCGCTCATTATTCATGTGGCCAGGCAGAAGAGATTTCAAAAGATTTGGAATTTACCTCAAATACTCTGGGGTTCTTTTTTTTTTAACCTTACTCTTGCTGTCAGAGGCAGTAATTATGGTGTTCCTTCCATTTCGAACATCTCACTTGAACTTCCAGTAAGAGGCAGAAAGTACCGCTCCATTTCTGGCTTGCGTCTTACGGTGGAAAAGGCCCTTCTGCGTTGTTTCTGGCTTTGTAGTAAAGGTATTGTAACCGAGATTCCTGATCCTTTCCAACACTTGACTTTGTCAGCCTGCTTTTCCTTCCATTGTCATGTGCTGGCTCAGTCATGAGTATTAATTGTATTTTATTTATGAACCTGAAAGTGAAGTTTGCACCCAGTTCTCTACCTCCAGAAGTAGCTACCTGGAGGATGCCAGTAGTTGGTGTAGGTTACGTTTGACCTACCTTGAAGCGTTAGCATTTGGGGAAATAGCTGTTAATTGGGTGGTTTAGTCTGAGAGAGGAACCGTGACTGTGTCCACGGAATTCGTAGATTGGAAGCTGAGTGTCTCCGGATTATCGCGTCTCATCGCAGATACGCTGATGGGGGACGCGGGCAGACGTTGGCTTCTGTGCAACATCTGTATTCTCTCAGACATGTGGCAGAGCGCGGGGCTTGGCTTCTGTCTGTCAGCTAACGATTGATGGAGGGCGGGGGGGGTTGTACCAAAGTTTAGCTTTTTACCATGAAAAAACTTTGCACTTTACCTATTACGTGTGTTGAAAACACACCTAATGTTCTACTGACGGCAGCAAGCCTTAAAAACTTTCCTGGATGATGGGACTGACTTACATCATAGGTCACTACGTTTTAATAATGCTGTAAGGTCGTCATAGCTGAAATTGATATTTTTAATGGCATTGTGAGGTATACACTTCTGGACATGACTTTCATTTAAAAAGACACTTTTTAGTGAATGTGATTTTGTCTCTGCGAAACAGTCATGCCAAAGACTGCGTATCTTGGCTGTTTCTAAAGTTTGCTAACAGCCTTTTTTTAGATATTAGTAGTTTTGCGTGCCCAGTTTTGCATTGACTCGCACTCTGCTCAACCCCACTGCGTCAGTGGGGAGTTCCCGGTTAGTTTTCTGACTGCACTGAAGTTTAATGGTGCAGCTCTGCTCGTGTGAAATACAGTTTTTAATAATTATTTGAACTTAAAAGCCACATTGTTTGCATAGATGTTATTTAGAGCTGAGTATTCACATTTAGTAGAAAACGCTTGGGCTAAGGCTGACTGAGAGAGGGTACAATTTTACCAGTCCTTTTGTTCTTCCATGTTGCTTTATACATGTTACTATCAAATCTTCTTCCTGGTGCCATTGTTTACATCTTGCAATTTAGGATGGTGAATGACAAGGGGAGGGGAAATACACTACGTCATGTAAGCAAAACAGTCTGAAAAGAGATTACTTTCCTGAGAGAAAGTCTTATGAATTGCAAGATTATTATTTTCTCAATTATGGGAAAACCTATCTCAGTTATTACTTAATTATTTTAATTGTACTGATAGGAAAGGCCTGCTATCTGGGAGAAATTAAGGAAAAAAGTGTAAAGGGAGACATGTTACACTCCTTAAAATATAATTGATAAAAATCCTTTAATTGATCTATGAAGTAGTGAATTTAAAAATGGAATCATATTTCATCTGTTGATGTCTATGTGAAAAATTGACATTGTGTCCTCGTAAAATTGGACAAATGAGTCATGTAATTTTCAGTTACATAATCAATAACTTAGACAAATTCTACTTCTTTGATGATTTATGTCTGTTTTGTGGTCAGCTTAAAGTGGACGCAGAGTTCCAAACCCCTGTAAGACTCGCAGACCTGTAATAAACACGTGAATTTTGCGTTCAGCGCTGCGCAGAGAGTGAAGCGCATTGGCCGCAGAAGGTCTCTGCTCCAGAGGAGCGGGTCAGGATGGCGAACAGCCCCAAAACCACCAACCTGCCACCAAAACTTGGTCCGGCTCTGCGCTTCCCCAGCTCAGAAAACATCCTTTCACCTGCGGCGCGTACTTTAGTAAAGTTTGAGAGGGGCGTTCTCCCCTGGGAGGGATTTTGGGCTTTGCGTTTCCCACGCTGGAAATTCAGTGTGTCAGTCGTACAGTGCGTTAGCGCGGCCAGCGGTGGCGGGGGTGGGTTTTAAACTTCTTTTCTTCTCTAATTTTGCCTTTTCCTTTGCCCCTTCCCCCTTTGTTTATGTATTTTTATTTTTTTTCCTGCCTGTTTGTGGGCGTTTGCCCCCCTTGGGTTCGCTCAGCGGGGAGGGCCGGGGAGCGGGGTGACAGCAGACCACTTACTCAGGGCGCCGCGTCCAGCCCGGAGGCGATGTTCTCTTTGGCCTGCGGTGACCTTTTTTGACTACGTCCCTTACGCCAGAGACAGTCCCCTGAATGCCTCTATTTCACCCTGTTTAGCAGAGTGCAACCGTGCCCTTTAACTTGGTTTTTGGTGGGAGGAGAAGCTACGGCAGACGTCTGAGCAGGGCACAAGGACGAGGGGTAGGGACTGCCTTCAGATGCGATTTTGATAACTAGTCGAGTGTGTCCAACTGTAGAAAATCACCGAGTGACAATCTGTCTACCTGACAGTGGCCACAATGCGCTACAAGGTTTGTGAATGGCTCTACAGATTAGAATAAAGCGAGCCCAAATAAAGTATCTTTTGTTGGCGTGGGCTTGGTTTGCTCTGGCCAGCTAGGTACGGGGACCTCTTTGATCCTCCTGCCGAGTCCAAAACGAAGCACCGAGTGAAAAGCTGGAATAAAGCTGTTCAGCTAGATAATTAATGTAGACGTTTCCAAAAAAGTAAGTCTTTATTAAAATTTACCTTTAAAGGACAGCTTGGTTTTGACTGGGAACCCATGGTAACTTTAAGGACTCATCTGTTAAATGCACGTGCTCCTCTGTTCTCCCTGCGTTTGCGATTATATCTTCCACGAATATTACAATTCTTGTGTGATTTGCCATCATTTAAAAATCATAATAAAATGATTGGCTGATTTATTCAAGATTTATTTCTCATTCATAAATTCATGTATTTTTCAACCAGCTCATTTTCTGAGGCACAAAAATGCAGCTGGTATGCTCAAAAGCATCCTGCAGGTCACGAATTTTCTCCGGGTTTGTTGAATACAGGACATAATCCCAGCGAAGTTTCAGAGCAGATTTAAAGATGTACTTAAAAGTCATCCCCACAGTAAAAGAGTTGACTTGTAAGCAGTACCACTGAATCAGTTTTGGTATTGATTCGTTGTTACGGCCGCTATTGGCTTCTGCATGGTATGCTCGTTGTCAGCTAGACAAAAGGGTTTACTATTTTAAACTGCGGTGAATAATTTTCACATGCTTTCTTTAATATATATATTTTTATATATGGAATCCTTCCATCCTTTTAAAGGTTTTTATTGGCTGGGTATAAAGGTTTTTATTCATCATTGTGTAGAGTTCTTAAAATAATATTTTCCTTCTAGTTCTTGTACTGTTTTCTGAAAAAGTTGTATAAAGTGCTTATGAATAAAACAGCATATTAGATTATTTTAAAGGTAAAACAGGCAACTTTTCTGACGCTGAGGGATGTGTATGAGCATAAATGCATGCACAGACACATATTCACACATCAATATCCCTTTAATGACTGAAAAGAAACAGAGTATGCTTAAAATACCCATTTATAAATTATGTTGTGTGAACCTACTGAAATAAATATAAAAGTTTTTAAGAGCATTAAATAAATGCAAAGCATTTTCAAGCATTAAATCTCCCTTTTCGTATTATTTCTTTTTGTGTGTGTGTGTGTGTCTCTCCTCTAAAACAGGAAGGCTATGGAGTAATAGTACTGAATCCCAATGAGAACTATATTGAAGTGGAGAAGACAAAAGCCCAAGTACAGCTGTCTTCTGATAGCTCAGATGAACCTGCAGAAAAGAGGGAAAGAAAAGATAAAATCCAGAAAGAAACAAAGAAGAGACGTGACTTCTACGAAAAGTATCGAAATCCACAAAAAGAAAAAGAAACTATGCAGATGTATATTAGAGTAAGTTTCTTTTGGTTTTGTTTGCTCTTCTTTAATGCTGTATAGATATTTTTACTGTCCACAGTGGCTAGTAAACAGTGTGCTTTTTTAAAAACAAACACATTACTGAGATGGCATTCAAGAGTTCATACAGAGTTCCTGGCTCTTTATTCTATGGGTATTTTTTGTCACTTATCGAACGTGAAGTTTTGGAAGAGTTGCAAAACATTCCTTTCTAATTTCAAAGGGGAACTTCAAATAAACCCCAGAGGAACTCACTGGTGCTATCAAGAAAGAGAATGATTTAAGGAAGACTTTGTAAAAAAGATTTTATAAACAGAGGTGTACAGAAGAAACACTTTCTAGTGCAGCTTAGGCAAAATATTAGCTTCGCATGTCGCGCATGCATTTATTGTACTATGTTGTCTTATACGGGGGAGGCAGTAGTTATAGCCTGATAGGTTTTTTAACATATTACCTGCTGAATTAATAATGTATTGTGGAAAATACCGGTGTTCATCTTGTGTGGTAGCAGATTTACCCTATAATGTATTGTTTTCATATGAGCAGCCATCCATTGTGTTTCAGCTGAACTTCAGACGGCAGATAAAGGAGGAGAGTTATTAATATCTTAATAAATATTTAAGCTAGAATAGTTCGAGAATGGTGTAATGAGGAAACTCTGTCCTTTGCTCTTTTCTTACTCAGTGAACCTTTGCACTTTGTAATGCTACCAGCATGGGATCGTTATAACAGTGCTACCCGAGGATTTCTAATTCTGCAGGGGGCACAAACAATATTATTTGCACTTTGACACATTCTGCTTCATATACATACTATGCATTATACATTCGGGACTGAGTCATGCAATTTCCAAAGCCCTTATTATGAAAGTTAGCATTTTCATTCAACAGTAAAACATGTCAAAAACGCCACAGTATAGTTAAAACAGTACAAATGTGTATGCCTTTCTGGGGTGAAACAGAAAAATCCAGCAAAAGGCATGTTAGAATCATCTTAAATTTCAACGTGTTCCTATTGATTGTGGTTTAGCGTAACATTGTGTGTAGGAGAAATACAGCTGTACTGGCTAGCTAAAAGGGTTTGTAACCCGGATGCGAGATTGTCACTAACACCATAAATATTACTGTGTCTTTTGAGAAACATCTCGCTACTGAGTATGGGAAACAAAAGGATGCATATACATATTCAAAGTCCCCAACAGGGCCCTGGTTTTTCTATCGCTGCTTTTCATGAGGGATGCCATTCTGCCCGCCAGCCAGACCCTGCTTCTTCAGAGGGGCCACCAGGCTTGTCTCGAGGTGGACGATGTTGCTGTATTGTCCAGAAAGGCCGTCCAGCGTCCCCTTGCTGAAAGTGAACCTTTTTTTGATACCTCTTTAGCAGTTCCACCTTCTTGTGGCTCTTTGGCTTGATGAGGCATGAAATTTGGCTTGAGGAGGGTTGACCCCCAAAACATAACGGGCATGACTTCGTCCCGTTTTCTTCTTTGCGCAGCTCTGTGCCTCACATACGACTGTTGACGTTGCCTTTATTTGATTTCCTTCAAACCGAGGAAAGAAGTAGGATAAGTTTTAGTGAAAATGTGGGTGGTGGTCTCCTTTCCTGGGCGAGTTGACTGAAATTGAGTTTTCTGATGCGGCTGGTGTTTTATTCTGAAAGAATTCTTTGGGTTGTTTTCTTCACAAGGTTCTGGTACAGAGAGTTTTGTGAAACGGGATGGAAAACATCCCCGCTTTGGTGTGTGGCAGGACAAATTGCTGCAATTTACTCGCCTGTCTGGTTTCCAAAACAAAGCTGGACCACCGATAGGGTGCCATGGGCAGAGCTGGTAACACCGTAGGTGATGGCGGGAGGAGCTGTGAACATAGCGAGCTCTGCTCCACCTTCCCGGCCACAGACACGGTGGTCAGTCTGTCCAGGCGTCGCGCGATGCAAACATAACAGTGCGACACCTTATTGGCAATGTGTAGAAATAAAATTGCCTCCAGTGCTTGGGTTGGTGGGATGGTGTGCGCTGCAGGAACCACCGTTTGTTTGCAGCCTGGGACTTTCTGCCAGTGGGGCACCGCGTTGGAGCTGGTGTGGGGTAATCTCAAAGGGCAACTTAGACATGACCTTGACTTGCTGTGTAGTATGACGTTTGACTCACTGGGCTGTTGAAATAAAACATATTGTCACTTCGCAGAAATATTTAAGGATGGTGTGTGCTTCATAACGATCTCGTCAAAGAATTTTGAAAAACCTGAGTAAGCCTTACGTCATCTTTGCCGAGCAGGGCAAACCGGTACAGAGAGACAAGATGAGAAATACCCTCACGAGAAGGCATCAACTGCACCCAATGCTGAGTTAAAACAAATACGCTGGAGGAATTGTTTCAGACTGTTAAGTAGTAGGAATAAATATCCCCGGTTGTGTTCTTGTAGGGTCATGGAGATCTGTTGTGATCCGATGAGGAAATGCCATTTGAACTAATTAAAGCTGTCTGGATGATGCTCCCACTTGTGTGGTTAGATTTTCCAAGAATTGGAAAGATGGAACTCTTCCATGATTAAATTTCTTTAAGTATTTTCTTTATTTTTATAGGGGAAAAAAAAAAAAACTGATAGCTGGGACACGCAAGAATATGTGAAAGCAGAGTCTTAAAACATAAAATCTCAAATTGTACTGTATTTTTTCACAAAATGAGTACAAATAAAAATGTCTATGGGAGTGCGCAGTGCATTAAGCATAGTGGTTGAAAGATCAAAGTACTTATTGTTTCATGCTGGAAGTTTCCTTAACTATGAAATAATGTACTTTCTGGCGTACATTATAGCTTGTTAAAGGGAGTGATTTGGTCTGGGCAATAAACATCATGTCAAACATTATGGCAGGAAAACCTGCTTAATATGTTTTGTAATAAGACAGAATTTTTTGTTCTTGAAAACATCTGCCAACTGAATTCGCAAGTGAAGACAGAAAATGTCATCAATTCAGTAACAATCTTAGAAATTTGGTTTCTTTTTTGTCGATGCAAACCAAGGAAAAAACTTCTTGATAATCAGCATTGGCTATAATACTTTATGGAATGATTAAACAAAAGCATTTTACTTTTATATAACATGCTAATGAATGCATACGAATTTTAATACTCTTACTGTTCAGATTTTAACAAGTATCTTGCCAGCAGATCACTTTAAAAGCATCTGTTTTTTAATGTGTTGAATGGAGGACTGAGTCAAATAGCTAAATATGTACATACATCCTCTTAAAAAACATATTTCTATCCTTACTTATACATACTACCATTTTTTCTTAGACCACCAGAGGCTGCTGCTGTACATACTGGCTGATGCTTCCCCCCAGAAACTGAATACCCTAGCCAACCTTCGTTTATTACTGAACTAAACTGAGAATTTGTTGATCTCTAACCTTTTTCTGTGGAAACGGATCATACGGGCTTAAATGCGACACGATTATTCCCTCCATCCTCCAAGCCATCTCCCACTCCCCACAGATTTTCACATTGACAGTGTCTTCTCTATGTTAAAAGACACTTAGAAATGTAAATCAGTATTTATCCCCTTCTAAATAGCATTCACCACTTAAACAAGTATACTGAATGGATTCGGAAATGTTATTAAAGGAAAAAGTATAAATCGCATAATTTTGTAATAATAGTAATTTGCAATAACGTTGTTGCCACAATAGTCAAAGGATATCAAAGAGGGAAGAAGTAGGAAGAAGTACTTTTATCAGACCAACTGATGGGGTCAGGTTTTCTGGGCAAAAGGAACGAGCCTTTCCTGGGTCTGTGTGCTAGGAATTTTGTCCTTTTTTTTTTTCCACTGAGCTTAGCTGCTTTAATAACTCTTACTGCAAATATTATTTTTACTGTAGCACAGCGCTATTTATACTAACAGCATACCAATGAAATTGAATTAAATTTGGACGTAACGCACTTCTCATAAATAATTTTTCCTGTTTTCCGCGAGAGATTAAATAGAAAAAGATCATGTGCAACTAATTAATTTGTTTTACTAAAAATGGATGCATCAGGGTGATTTGTGCCAGCATTTAGGAGAAAGTGGTAAAAGGCAGGTTTATTAATATACGGTTAAGTACGCCGCGACTGCTGGTGGGCAGGAAATCCTGGCAAGCGCGCCGGCACAGTTGTGCCATTTCTGCTCATTGTTCGCCGGGGCTGACACGAGGCATCGCCTGACGGAAGGTCACCGCCGAGTGTCCGCTTGTGCGGGGTGACCTTTCGGGGACGGGGATTTATTTCACGTTGGAGACGGAGCCGTTTCCCGGCGTCGCCGCCGTCCCGCCAGCTGCGCGGTTCTGTCCCCGCGGCCGTCCCCGGGCAGATGCCGGTTCCCTCTGCCCACCCTGTGACTTGGCAAAGCGCGCGGCCGCGCTCCTCCGGAGCCTGTGTGACTGCATTAGCCTGCTGCTGAGACCCAGCTAATAAGCCCTTTATTCCACCAGAAGAGACAAAATGACAAGCGCCAGGCAGACGGCTCCCAAGGGGTCAGGGACATGCTCCAGCACGGAGAAAAGTCCGTGGCAGACCTGGCCGACAGGACTCCAGCCTCCAAAGTCACAGCCCAATGGTTATATCGCAGTGCCTTTTTTTTTCCCCCCTTTTACAACTGTCAGCATTACTTTGCCTATACCTCTGAAATAGCGCATGGTTTTGCTTTGTCCATATTTACCTTTTGAAGCCCCTTACTTATGTTCTTGAGAAGTCTCTTTCACTTCTAAGCAACAGCAAAATCACCCTGGTGACGGAGAGCTCATGGGAGCTGCACAGAAGCTCCCATGGCTTTATTGTTCTTGTCCCACGTACCGCTGGACCTTCACAGTTTAAAAAGACTGCAGTTCAGGTGCTGGGACGTAAACCTGTGGTGACATTCTGGGTGCTGCCGGGGACTTGGGACAGTGGAGAGATCTGGGCAATGACTTGTAGGACCGGCACCACCCTGGCCCAGCAGCTGGAAGCCAAGCAGAGGACTCTAAAGCATCTGCGATGGCACTGAGCACCTACAGTGAGGCCCCCACATCATTCCTAAAGGGTCAGATAAGCTTTACGTCCCTATGGTAGTTTCTATATAACAGAAAACATATGTATATATCGTATTGCATTCTATAGATACTACAGTGAACAGGCATCTTACATTGCATAGCTAAGGTATATGTAGTTTAACTTTAGTAGTATTCAATCATTTATGCATAGGCTGTTTAGCTTGTGCACTTAAATTAGGTATTTTTAAAAATCCTGAAATTGTAAAGACTTCTTATGATATGTTTTGCATCTACCAGTCCAGAAAAGTTGTATTTGTCTTCTTTTCCTTGAGAAATCAGAGACACAGATAATCGCCGAAGGAAGATTTTGCATCTCTTCAAGAGCACCACTGGCTCTTCTTTCTGCAATAACCTCTCTTTGTTCCGCGTTTCACAAGTGTGGTTTAATCAAAGAAAAGGAATAAATCGAGGCCATCCAGCTTTGGTGTCTTTCAAACATGCATTACACGATGCCGACAAAATATGCATTGTTAGATCCGGCTCCTAAAACGTGAGGCAAACCGTGTGAGTTTCCAAAAGAAAGAACCAGCTTGCATCTCTCCTCCCACCACGAGCTGTGCGGTGCTCCCGTCGTGCTAAAAAAGACCGTCTCTCACAGGTCAGATGAGTCCTCCTTCCCTTCAGACGGAATTCGGGCTTGGTAAACCTGGCCGGTTAGCGAGCTAATGGTAAAGAAAACTAGCTCAGCAGAAAGCGGACCTACTTGTTGAAGGCACAGGTGAATAAAATTATTCAAACTTCTTGTTCTCGGATACTGCCGGTCTTTGATTGTAGAGCGATTGCAGTGAAGGACTGAAAAGACCTCGAAGGTCTTCAGGGCCATCCTCCTGCCAGTACGGATTGCTCTCTGCAAGGATCCTGTATCATTTATCTTACAGAATCAAAGGATTATATCCTTTTAGCTGATACCCAAAACAAGGATAATGTCCTTTAACCTACTGCACGCAGTTGCACATTTTGATGCTGGATTTCAGTGTGTTCGGGAAGACTGGCAGAAAAAAATTTAGCAGGGGCTCAAGTGGCAACATAGACCTTTGTACAAAACTTGGAGATTCTTTACGTGTTTTTTTCTTGGGGACCAGTCAGCCATAAGAGCCTTGGTACAGTGAGAGATGATGAACCTTAATTTCTGGGATAAATATACATAGTCATCTTAAGATGAGTGGTGCTGTTGCAAAATAAACCTTTTGGGTGGGGACGCACCACCCCACCCCTCTCCCCGAGAAATATTTATGGATTTTGGGTAGGGGGATATGAGGACTGTACCACGATGCGTGGAGGTCAAGAAAACAACATTTGTGGAGTCCTAGGAAATGAACGTCAACAGACAGGGGACCAGGGCACAGGATGCAGGGTATGTTCAAGGATGTTGTTTTCACCTCAGCTGGTACAGAAAACAAAGTGAAAATTCAGGAAAAAATACGAAAAAAAAAATGTAGCTTTTGGGATTAAGATAAATCTGGTAGTTCCTCCGTAGTCTGCTTGGCTGCCTGCAGCAGTGACGGCTGCCAAAGGGGCTAGAAGTAGTGGAGGAAACAGTGGCATGGACAAATGTGGAGTAAACTGCCCAGAAAAAACGTCAGTTCCTATCCTGCAATTCATAGGTGGCTGACGATTTGAAAAATTAATTATTACAGCCCTTTCATTCATTACATTTTAAAATCCTTTACGAGTGAAGGATTTTACTAACTAAGATCCGTACTTTTGTGAATTTACTTACTGTGCACTGTTATTTTGAATTATTTACCTCTTGAGAACAACGTTTATCTTTTTAATCATCTCATTGTCATCCCTATACAGGCAAAGAAATATGCCTTATTGTGAGCTCTGAGGAGAACGGAGTCATGACCTCCGTTCCTGCTATGCCTTAGTGTACTCCATAGCTGATCAGCACGCCCTGAGAACTACCTTTTACCACCTTCAGAGCTGTTAACTTCATTTTCATACTGTCCAGACAGAAGGCTGTCCTAAGGTAGTCCGTTTTATGGTATCTCCGGCCATGAACTCATCTAAACGTTGAGAAATCTTGCCGTTCCTTTCTCAGCTGAATCCTTGTTTTATCCTTCTCTCCCTGGCTAAAAGGGGTTGCTAAACTGATCAAAAATGCTTTTTGTCTTTTGTGGTTGGTGGAGTCGGTAGCAGGTTTTCTCCCCTGAATGGGCTGCACGCTGTTCAGCCGCACTCTTCTACGCTTTGTTATTCAACAGTTGATTCTCTTTCTCTGTATTTTTTGATCAGTACTTGGCAAGAGTGAATTTGTCAATACAGAATGAGGTGTGTTTTCTTTATTGTCAAGTAATACTCGATTTTCAGTTAGTTTTCCCAATAGATGGCATTGCTTGGAGAGAAACTACTGAATAAAGTAAGACCAGCTTGCATTTAGAGTTACCAGGAGTGGCCTGTGTTGAGGAGCCTTGAGTTTTTCTGGGCTCTTAGGCAACCGTTTGGGAGCTTCTATTTTGGTACTTTTAGGAAAAGCATGGAGTGAGAAAGGTGTCCCAACTGCATTGAACGGGTTCTTCAGAAAGGAAGGGACGTCCCTGGGTTAGTAGCTGTTGACAGCCGTAATCACGCTTCTTCTATTACTGCTGACTAATGATGGGGACCGCACATCAGGGTCACACGTGCTCCAGTTGCCGTTCTGCAGTTAGACCGTGTCGCAGGAGGGATCCTCGGTTCACCGTCATGATGTGCTGAAATAATTTGCCGTGCGTCCAGCCGAGTGTCATTTTTTTCGTTCTTTAATAAAACACCGCTCCTGGCTGCGAAGCCTCTACACTTCTGAAAAAAACAGCAAAAATATTACGTCTGGTTTTGTCATGCCCTTACTGAATTAGGGAGCGAGTGGAAGAGTTGCTCTGTCCCAAAAGACTTACTTTACAACTTAAACATTGTCTAGTATCACTTAAATTCGAGTCCGTCATTATACCTGTAATACAATGTGAGTTACATGGGGCAGTTCCCCCTTAGGCACATAGACAAGTGCCCGCGCACGTGTGTGCGCAGAGGCACTACCGACGCTGGAACACACAAACCCTGCACACGTTGGCAGGTGTTCAGCGTTGGCTGGGAAGTTTCCTTTTCACCAAAAGCCAAGTTTTCATCGGTGCATGCCGTCGTGTAGTACAGCAAGAAGTTTTAACACGCAGTTGATTCAGACAATCCTCCTGATGCTCCATAAGCATCTGCAACGTGTTTGTTCTTTCGGACTGGTGTTTCCTTCCAGGATGGTTTTTCGCTTCTATCTCCTGTCTTTTCCACCTGCTGTGTAACTGAATAATCTGATTTCATGGATCTTGCAAGTTCAGCCTATATCCTAGAAAAGTGGGCAATTGACATTATCACTTAATTGTGTCACAGCCACTCTGTTCTTAACCTGGGAAAACTGAAGCTTTGATTGCATGTAAACGTTAAGAAGACATATTTATTTCTTTTGGGAATCTGGTTTGCTGAGGAATTCTTTTGAAGTTAGCAAATTAAGTAATAAAGAAATTTAGCAAAGCTTAGGCTGCGTAAGTAGTTTTGAAAGATTTCAAGGTTCTGCAATTAACTTTGTGGTCTTATCCTTTGATAAGTCTCTGCCCTCGCACATTCCGCCTTGCAGTACACCTCTCCGAGCCTTCGGGTGCTCCACTTTCCCTGTTGTTTGAAAAATGAACAAACACGTTTGATGACAGGACCATGTTATTCATCATGTGTCCTTTGCACTGGCTGCCAAAAAAGGGTAGGCTTATGTTTAATGGCTGTTGCTTATTTTTAAACCCCTAACCAGTGAAGACCTTGGCCGTGTATGAAATCCTCCTCGTTGAGATATGTCAAGCTTTCAGACGCTGCGTGCTGTTTAAGGCGCTGACTGCTTTGCCTTAAGTGGGCAAATGAGTTATTGCTGTGATGGATCTTAATAACGGCGTCTGATTTGATCGTGGAGTCCACTTGTCTTAAATACTTTTTCGCCACTGTTGGCTGTTTGTTCGTTATGTTCTTTCACCGTTTCCTTTCCCTTTCTCTTTTGAACTACCCCCGCTGACTGGTGGTGTTTGGCTGATACTTAAATGGATTTTTATCCTGATGGGCACCAGACTATCATCGAAGGAGTGGAAGTTCAGATACTGTCATTATTCTATTACAGTTGTGTTAAATAACCGTGACGTGATTTTCTAACAACACTATGGAGTAACACCTATTTCTACCCAAAGATAAGTGACCAGGCAAAATTCAGGTCTGCTAGACCTGAGCAAAGACAGACTGCAGTTGCAAAAAGGGGACCACTGCCTCAGTTGTGCTGGGGGTCCACAGAGCATACAAAAGTTGGAAAGAAAAGTTTATGACATGGAAATATTGTAAATGATTTTGTGTCTGGAGTGGCAGTCATCTGCAGGACCTCTCTTGAGCATGTTCAAAGTCACTTTGTGTCTCAAAAACTTGTGGTTCGAGGTTTGGAGAACTTCCACAATGCATGTTTTTACACTTCTTCAACACTGGAACTGCAGAGCTCACTCTTTTTGCTTTTGATGGGAAGTACCAGTCACGGCATTGCTGGCCAGTCTTGGCTGACACTGCTTTGGGCATGGTGTTGGACCAGATGACCTGCAGAGGTGCTCTCCAAGTGATGTGGTCCATGGTACAAGATTACTAAGTTCCACCTCAGCCCTCAAAGAAGTATTTAAGTTATGGGTAGGCTTTGTGGACATGATGAAGAACGGCAAGTTTCCGTGTCTTAGAATATTTGGTACTACTGAGGTTGTGGTTGGTGATCCACTTACAAAGAGCAGGCTTGGGTAATTGAGATGAGGAAGCCTACCTAGCTATTAGCATGGTTAATACCCCATGGCCTTGCACAGGTACTGTGACAGAAGTGCGCCTTGATAGATATAAGCCCCTCCAGACGGGCAGTGGTGTTTCTTGGCATTTTTGACACGGGCATGTTGAGCACAACATTCATGATTTCTTCAGAGATCAAGAAATTCCCCAAGCCAGATCGTCTGCTTTAATTTGCTGAAGGCCCTTAGAGCACAGAATCATAGAATTGTTGAGGTTGGAAGGGACCTTTAAGATCATCTAGTCCAACCATTAACCTAACCTGACAAAACCACATCTAAACCATATCCCCAAGTACCACGTCTATCCTTTTTTTAAACACCTCCAGGGATGGCGAATCCACCCCCTCCCTGGGCAGCCTATTCCAATGTTGGATAACCCTTTCAGTGAAAAAATTTTTCCTAATATCCAACCTAAACCTCGCCTGGCAGTACAGCAGTAGGAGTTTTTTTCACAGATGTTCTCCAGATGTTACTGGCATGCCCATTTTTGAATAATGGGAAGGATACAAGTACTGACCGTGTCCTTCCTACTCCCTCTCCTTTGTTGTTTCTTTGGCAAAAAAGGGTTTTGTCTACATTGTTAATTTGAGTCCACAAACTTTCATTTTAAACTACAAAGCAGTTCTTGAGTTTCGGGAAGAGAAAAAATACTCTGAGACGTTCAAATTGATTATTCGCCAAGTGTGCGTTTAGAAGAGGATAGACGTGGCAGAATTAAAAAGGCTGCAACTTTATTAAAGCATTAGTGAACAGCAGTTTAATTAAGCTTGTGCGCAACGACTTCTTAGGTTTTGTCTACACTGTTCATTTCAAAGTGAGACCTGAATGTATATCGCAGCGGCAGGTCAGTGCGTTAACTGCAGGTTGCCTTCAAGCCCTTGAACAGGCCCCCAGTTTCTCTTCATCTCTTAAACCTGTGCCCGTGCTCGTAAAGGGTTGTGAATTATTTAAGATACTCCTGTCCAGTTTTCTGTGAATGCTGTTCATTGGAAGAAGTCTGCTCATGCAGACACCTGTGTTGCCACCTCCAAAACTTGGAGGAGAGGCAGTTTTGGGTATTCTGGTGTTGTACTGGGATATCAGGCACAGTGAATGTGATCGCAGTTTGGGGGGTTTCCAGGACATCTGGTACCTGGCAACTATCAGTTCTTACTGCTCATTGTCAGCTTGATTACTAAACAACATTTAAGATTTAAAATATGTTAGTATAGAAACATTTGCACTAACAGAACTTAACTACAAAAATAGAAAAATACGTTAGATGTGGATTCTTAAACAGCGTTCAACTGTTGTTAACCACAAGAGCTGTCAGAGCTCTTCCAAGGTCTCAGCTTGAAGATCTGGTTAATCAGCTCCTACAGGACATCCAGGACCAGAGACAACTTAACCCAGACCGTTCTCGGGGTTACAGCTTTTTTTACTGCCCCCATTAAGGACAGATCCTGCAGTTGCCCAGGGCTGTTCTTCTGCACAATCTCTTTCTTCTGCAGTGCAGGATGGAGTGACTTCTGCCTCTCTTTCCCTGCTGATCTGCACTTCATTCCCTATCACCAAGCACTGGGACATTTTGTGGCAATACAAGGATGTGGTTGGACGCCAGGTGCCCACCCAGCGGCTCTATCACTGCCCTTCTCAACTGGACAGAGGAGAGAAAATACAACACAAGACTCATGGGTCAAGAAAAGGACAGGGAGATCACCCAGCAGTTACCATCATGGGCAAAACTGACTTGACTTGGGGAAATTAATTTAATTCATTGCCAGTTGACAACAGAACAGGGTAATGAGAAATAAGAACAGTCTGAAAATACCTTGCCCTCACCCCTCCCTTCTTCTTGGGCTCAAGTTCACTCTCCACCTCTTCCCCCCGAGTGGCGAAGGGGGACAGGGAATGGGGGTTGTGGTCAGTTCATCACATGTTGTCTTTGATGCTCCTTCCTCCTCCATGGGTGCAGGTGGATATCTGCTCCACCTCACAGAAGAAAGACCTGAGTTATTAAGCAGGAGGAGGTGCTCAATCAAAAATACCTCTATCTTTTCCTGGTAAATTTTATTGGCTTTGCACCATCGTTGGAGAGCGAACGGGATTTGTTTTTAGAGCGGGTCTGGTAATGGGGTGGCATGGCAAAGCGCAGCGAACAGCTGAAATGGGATTTGGCATTTATCAAATAAATACAGGGGGCTTTTGTCAGGATTGTTGTCTGTTTTCATCCTGACGTAATGTTCTATAGCAAACTCATACGAACTTTGATGAGAGATGTTGGAGAACTAATCTGTAAGACAGATAATACACGTGCATCATGATACAGAGAAGTTTAACAAAAGGAACTTAAAGAGTGGAGTTATTTTTAATTAAAGCACAGTAAAATCCAAGATTCCAAAAGTAAGTAACGCATTGAATGGGTGCAAGTTGCACATGCTGAATCTGCTTAATCCTTGTTTTAAAACACGTCAAACAAATGGTGCTGGCTAATAAAGGATTAAAATGGCATCAAGGACCATTTCTAACAGTAACAGAAGCTACATCCATGTGGGGTTTTGAGGGTTTATTTTTCTTACCCCACCCACCAGCATAGACATCATAGGTTACATATTCTTTAGAAGATATATATTATTCTCCAGATCTTTGGTTATCTCTGGAATTTCTGTTCCGTTATTGTTCAGTCTATGATCTCAGTAAGACCCCCAATGTTTGGCCTGTGCCACCTGAGTTAGAAGATTGCTCCCAATTTTCCAGTTAGGTCAACCAAAAAAATTAAGATATGATAGAAGGTCAGTGGAAGAAATTCATATCAAAACAACTGCTCACCATGTCATTATGACAACCTGCTGTAACAAATGTGCTTCTGTTTTAACTTATGACAATTAATTGCTAAAAGTAATTTAATCTGACAGTGGCAAGATGTTGAAAGACTCGTGAAGATGTCATAAAAGCGACCTTTCTGCCCATGTGCAACCAAAAGCCATTTTTAACAAGGAGCCTCAAAAACAGTACAACTTCTTTTGTACTTTGTTAATTAGTTATTGATTTGAAACAATGCTCTGCCAAATATTGTCAGATTAGCTAGACGCCAGCAAGGTCACGGTGTGACAGTCTAGTCCTGATAATCTTATGGTATATAAGAATTCTTTTTTCTCTGAACCTTTTGTTCTGATATCCTGAGAATTACATTTCCTGGCTTTAGCATTTGTGCTAATTTAAAATACAGCCAAGCTGTCTGTTATGGAGTTGGATGTTTTGAGTTGTTAAAAAATGACACTGCGTTAGAGGAAAATTGCTAGTGATCTAATGTCTGATGATCTCCGGCGGCGGCGATGCACCGCTGCCGCAACGCCAACGCCCTCGCTAATCTGAGCAGAAAAGAGCCCGCTTTAATAAAATGGTCAGCGCGAGGGAGTTGTAGGGTTCAAGCCAGAGGTAACACGAACAAGTCCTGAGGTTGTTTAGCGACTCGTCAGGATTAAAGATCATTTCCTAGCTTACATTACTGCGAAACAAAAATAACGGAGGTGGGTCCGGACGGGAAAACTGAGAAGCAGAATTACGGCTTGAATAGCTCAACATTCAACTTTTCGGATCGTTGCGACGAGAACCAAGAGAAAACACAAATCTGAATTTCAGATTGTGTTTGTCATCTGTGTAGATAATTGTTTTATAACCTAATGGCACTTACTTCAAATACAATTAATTATAGTATGCTACATATTAAGGTACTTCAGCAAATCTTTATAACCGTACATTAAATAAATAGTATATCAGCTTACTTAAAGCACTGAGCACTTTGCTGTCTTTATTAGGAGAAATCAAATAGCTTTGAGCCTGTTAAATCTTTCTTTCACTTAAATAACTGCTCTTGAGTGTATGTAATAAATAGAGACAGAGACGTCAAGAAGAAAAATACAGGGCGAAGCTGTTCTATTTAGTTTAACTCATGTAAGAGATATAAACTCTGTAACAGAGACTTTGCAGCTGAGCTTTGTTCTGAAACCATAGCTGTTAATGAAAATACTAAGTTGTTGTTTTACTTAAATGTGTTGAAGTTTGTTAGATTCATTGTTTCCTGTGGTGGGGAAATCTGCATTTTTCTTGGCCAAAATGCTATTTTTCTTGCAATAGCATGGTTAAAAAAAAAGTCTGTTTCTCATTACAACATATAAACAGATTGAAAGAACTGGAAAGTAAAACAGTCTTTAAGTACTTTAGGAAATAGAAAAATAACACTTCTGCATGACTTCCATTAGGAGTTTTTGAATGTTTCGGATGCATTTGTTTCAAAAGAAATTGGGTTTAGTGTTTAGAAAAACGCATGTAATCATTTAAACAACTGGTGTGATCTCTCTTTGTGTCTTGCAAAGATAATTCTTTTTGTAAAAGTATTGTATTCATTTTTATTTACTCACCCGCACAATTAATCTATTAATTGCCAGAAACATGTCGGGTCGGGAAGACAGCTGTGAAGATACAACCTGATGGTTTGTTTTAGAAATGCTCTTTTGTTCCCATAATTCAATCACACAAAAGGCCGTCTTCGGTGAAGTTCGTTACGTTAGGCAGAAATACATTGTGGGCAGAATCTCGATCCCTGGGATTAAGTAGTTTGGAAAGAAAAAAGTAGGAGGAGACATAAAAAAGGTGTGTGTAAAATGTGGGGATACGTACCAGTAGCATTGTACTGACATGCAACTGCCCCAGTCTTTGGGTACTTTTACCAAGTGGAGTCTCTTTGGCCAAACTGCTGTAGTTGTTATTTAAATTAGAATATGTAAGTCCACCCACAGAGGTCGGCAGATACTGTGCTTGGAGCATCACGGCCCGGGGATTTTCGTGTGAACCACACAGGTATTTGTCAACAGCCACGGTACGACTGTGAGGCAGGACTGGTCTGAAGAGTTGTTACGATGAGTTTCTCCACGCAGGATTTCCAAGCTGTTTGCCGGAAAAGGCTGCTTCAGATTTGGGCTTCCTTCAGCTGGAACCCTGCAAGTTATATGGGAAGGGAAAAAAAATATCAAAAAAGCAAAAATCCAAAAGTCTGTCAGAGGGCTAAAAGGGAAATTAGTTACTTTTTTCTGAAGTGAAACTTCCTTTGATTCATTTCCCTCCTTCCTCCTATTCTCTTCTCCTGCACCTCTTTCCTCTCGGTGAGTCAGCAATGTTCTCGTCCCCAGACTAAAAAAGACAAATGTCATATTTGTGTTTATTTACATTCTTGTCTTAATGATAAAATAGTTAGGTTAGGTGACTCCTACCGTGTCTGTCGATTTGGAAACAAAAAGGATACCGCCGATGTCCGGGGGCAAGATCTGTTTCGAAAGAAGGCTTTTAACTGTTTTCTCTCCAGCTCAACAAGGAGTAACTGGCCACTAAAAAAAAGTAAAAAAACCCATTCATTTAAAATACAAACACCCAACTTTTGCTGGGGTTGATAATTAAGAACCACTGAGAAACTGTTTTTGTCTGAATTTTCCTTCTTTTCGCACTCCTTTCCTGCACTTTACCAGAAGACAGTTGGGTGGTGATGACAGGACATGCCAGACTCCAGCAGAAGTAATAACGGGAAAATCCAGACTGGAACAACAGCCTGACAAAGTTGTCTTACCCTGGCTGACAAGCAGATACTTTAACTGGGGAGACGATGCTATAATAACTTTTGAGACTTAATTAATTTAGCCTGAGCTCTGGGTTTTACTTTATAAACAGCAAATCCCTTCAAGTTACAAAGTGCCTTGAATTTCCTAATAAAAGGCTGAAGACGTAGGGAGAGCGCTTGAACACAACCTGGCAGCGGAAAGCGTTGCCCACGCAGATGGGCTGTGTCTCTGTGTGTGAAGTCACTGCGCGTTGAACAACGCAGGTAACATTCGCTGCGGGCTTTGGTTATTTTCACACAGACCTGCAGCCAAACTCAACCACCTTTTTTTTTTGACTTCCAGTTCAAATGCCAATCTAAGAAATTTCACCTCTGATGCAAGCAAGCCTTTTACCAAACGCTGGTATATTCTTGTAACATCGGCGAGGTCAGAGAATCGTACATGGGTTTCCAGCCCATCTGCTGCTGAACGGAGAGGTGGTGGGAACCCATCCTCTGCTTGTAGCTGCTCTAGGAAAGCTCCTCAGCCAGGTACTGAGAAAGACAAAATCATAGAATCATAGAATGGTTAGAGTTGGAAGGGACC
>RSEF01000031.1:52322967-52344690 GCA_003993805.1 Himantopus leucocephalus
CACAGTACTCCAGGTGGGGTCTCAGCAGAGCGGAGTAGAGGGGCAGAGGTCCTGCCAGGGCAGGGCTCTGAAGGCCTCTTGCAAAGACCGACGTGTAAAGTACTTGGTCAGTGATGCATTAATGCAGCTGAGACCGCAGGCACCTCTGTGAAGAATAACTGTGGGCACTGACAACTTCCCTCCATGGTTTCACGCCATTGTTTGCCTGTTGAAATATTATAAATGAGGGCTTGGGGGGAGGTCCCATGGCCGAGAGAGTGCAAAGAGCGTTTTGATTTCCAGGGTCAGCTTGTTCCTCACCGAGCAGAAGTGGTTGGAGCACTTTGGAAAGAGGAGGAGAGAGGAGTTTGGGTTGGGTTTTTTTTTAATAGAGAAGTAGCTCTAGGTTGTTGGTCGGGAACCATGTTAGTTGAGGGCTTAGCTGGGAAAACTCTTCTCTGGCTTGGAGTTGCTTCATTTTTTCTCTTGTGTGCAATAAAGCTGGATATAAAGGGGAAAAGTAACTCCCTCCTGCTGCCCCGGGGGAGGTCAGGATCCGAGCTCCCTACATTCCCACATATATATAGAATAGCTCTGAATTTTATTTCCTGACCACCATCACCAGGGAAAGCCCAGCCTGCGTCTGAAGTGGGGAAAGTGGGACAGGATCCGAAGTTGTCTTGGATGGTAATTGCAGTGGGAGCTGGGGACAAGGGGGGGGCCCCGGGGAGGAGCCAAAACACACAACGTGAAAAACCTGGCTAGGCAGCGTCTGTCCTGCGTTAGCTAAAACGTGTCATTTCAAAGCCGATCTCAGCAGCCATGCCGCAGCAAAGCGTGGGTGTCCCCGCGTCCTCCCCGGCCACCCCTTCATCCCCTTTGCCCCGATGGTGGCAGTTTAAATGTTGCCTCAGTCTGCCGAAGGCATTTTTGTTCTACATCTTTTACGCCGCTAATAGATACGCCAGATACTGCGCGTTGAAGGTAATACTCGTTCAGCAGATCTGTCGAGATTGCCTGCTTTCCTGATAAATGGTCAGGAGTTCTGGAGGTGGGACTCCTCTCTGACTTAATATGATGTGTATTTAACTGCAATATGTAAGACTTCTGGTCTTCCTCTCTGCTGCTGACTGTATACAAACAACATCTTTATTACTAGGGCTTCACGAGCAATATTGGGAACGCTTCCATCACTGGCCCACTTCGCAAATGAAATAGGCACGAGAAATTACACAGAATCACCTCAAATAGATCTGGGAATAAGGCTGAGATCCGTAATATGAAAAATGCAACCTTAAGTCGCTTTGCCATATTGCTTTCTGAAGGCGCGTGCCAAATAATAACCTTGGCTATGCTATTTATATCTGCGGCTCCACAAATGACCAGACTTTGCTATTGTGATACCCGGTCTCTCCTCCTGTCTCAAAAGCAGCTGCTGCCTACTGCCAGAGTATATGTCGTGCCCCCATCTCAGAAGGTGCCCTTAAAAAGATAATATAGTCATTTTATTTCCCCAATTATTCCTGCGAGGTAAGTGGAAGAGGCTGGCGTTTTTACATCCCAAGGCTCTTGGTTTAATCCCTGCTAAATTCGTAAGTTAGGGAAAATACGGTGTGACTCTTCCTGAATGCATACGAACACAATTGCTGGTTAAATTAACATAACTCACCAGTAATGCATTCACATTATTTTAGTGTTGAACCTTTGCAGATTCAGTGCTCTGTGCTTCCACAGAGCTATACCACAGACGTTGGTGACCATGGACCCGCTCTGCCGCCCACACAGCTGATCAAATCCTGCTGGGCCGTGGTGTTTTAACGTGGAAAAATACACAAATAAAATTTGTACAGTGCTCGTAGAAGAAGGGAGGAAAGAAATGTGTCCTCCATCCAAACTTCCAAGGCCAAAGCATCAGCTGTCTGTGATTTTATCTCTTCTCCTCTTATTTTCTCTCAAGTCACCTCCTTTCCGCTCAACTCTCGTGATCCACTGCTCAGTCTCCACTGTCCTTTCTCCCCGGTGCTTCTATCAACACCTGCTAAACTGAATTTCAGGTGCACGTTGTCAGATTTAAGATGTGTTACAAATTTTCCTCCACCGTCACTTTTGCTCCTGTGTCTTCTCCCCCAGTCACGGCTGTTTTGCCGCTGAGATGATCTTGGCGTTGTTACCCTCATCTGTTCTCTTCTGCAGCCTCCTTTCATCTCCTCTCCTACAGCTGGAGTCACCCCAGTGTAGAAAGCAGCCCACCACCATCCTTCCTGAAAACCCAGTTATTTAGGGGGTCCGCAAGAGCCAGCCCATCTTCGTGTATGTGTATCTCCATCTGTGTAGCGCACAGACTGGTGCTACCCACTTCAGTAGGTAAAGCAGAAATACAATTGCTGCTGCGAGGAGATGTCCTGCTGCCTCCTGGCACCACCTCTCGCGCTGGAGTAGGAGACCTTTCAGAAATACCTGTGCAAGACTGCTCTCGACTCTGATTAAAACAATAAAGAAGATTTTCAGGTAGATGAGGTGCTTCTTGATACACTGGAATTTCTCCATTAAAAATCGAATCTTGTTAAATGTCCTGAGCGCGACACTTTAAAAGTCTTGTCTTGAGCTACTCATGCTGCAGAAAAATATTAATACGAGATCTTTGCTTCCACTTTTTTTACTGTTTTCTGTTTCTACCCTTTCCTTACTTTCCTCCTCCTCTCTGGTTGTAATACCAGAGCTGCTGTCTTTGGGGGAAAAACAAAATCACATGCTGGCTGTATTTTTGGCTTCTGTTCCAGCTTTCCTCCCTTCAAACCCTCTAAGACCTTGCCCTCCACTGATGCTTTGGAGCTGATCCGATTGTAATAAGCCATCATACAGTTTCATTGTCTTCCATCATAATGAAATAGGTTTTGTCACGTGTAAGGCAAATATTTGCAAAAGGAGTGAGGACGATGCAGCAGGTGATGAGCATCATTTAGTACTCGTAAGGATGCTGTTGGCGGAGGAAAAAGAGAGGGCGGCTGTTGGAAAAGGGTTGTGCCAGAGCAGGAGGTGGTGCGGTAGAAGGGGCAAAAGAGACTTGGCACCACCTTTTTTTATTTTAATTTGAAGGTTGTGAAAGGATGGAAAATATATAAGAAGTGAAGTGTAAATGCAGGTCCAGGGAAGAAGGGAGTGTGGTGGTGGGAGGAGGTGAGGAGGACACCAGAGCTGCGAGGGGCAAGACGGGGTATTCCCAGTGGTGGTAAACCCCGAGTGCCCATCTCTGCATTGTTGGGTTGTTGGGTTCTTCAAAGGACTGAAGAGATGTTTTTACCTCTGCCAGTATTAAAGCAAGTGGCGGAGTTCCTCCAGATATATTTGGTACTTAATTATGCCAGAGCTTCACAAATCCTGCCCATGGCAGTAGCGAGGATTAAAGTCTTCCCCATTCGTTTGTCTCCATCATTCTCCACCCATGCCTTCTGGTATCTAATAAACACATACATACATACACAAACTTGATTTTAAAAGTCTTGCATTTTAGTCAAAGAACATTCCCAGTGAAATCCATTTAATTTTTACTGGGTGCGTTACCGAAGAGTGCTGCGAAACGTGGGTCAGGTTATGATAATCAGGAATTGTATAACAGCAGGGAAGAAACTGCATCCCTCCACTGTTTATTTCAGACCTCCAAACATAGGATTTTCTCTTCAAAGAGCAAGTTTTTTGTACAGAAAATACATCTTCCATTGTGTGGAATATGCCAGTGTTAGCCAGTTGCCACTGAAAATGCTATTCCATCCTGGGTTGTTTTAGTGACAAACTGCTACTTTTCTAAGTTGAGTTTTTATAGTGTTATATTCATGTTATATATTATTTTTAATTTAATGATCTTTCGGAGGAGTTGGGGGAAGAGTTTGCCCACCCCGAGGCTCACTGGGGCAGTGGGACGAGCTGTACTCAACTGCAAAGGTTCTGCTGGTGGGGATGGACCTGACATCTCCGGGGAGGGTGGGAGACAGGAGACCTGATCCCTCTCCGTCTCTCTGCCTCCCCGACAGCGTGCGGTTCTGTTCTCCTGTATTTAACACATGTACCATACTTGTTTACAGTAGCTCATCGAGCTAGAAGGAGAAATTGTTTTGCTGTGATAAGCGGTAATTATAGAAACCACCTTCAACTAAATTGTTGAAAAGCTATTCGGTTGTATGGCATATTTCCATATTTGTATGCATTTCACTTTTCACTTGTCGCAAAAAAAAATGTGGCTCCAACTCCTTGATTTAAAAAAACAACAAAGTAAAAGGAGAGAGCTGTCACCGCAGCTTAGAACTAATTTGATTTTCCTGATTTGATTTTTTTGAGTTTTGATGAATTACAAGTTTAAGGTGGGATCTGAGCCGCTCTGCCACAGTAAAGTCTGTAGTACCTCAGTGCCTCCAGGTCTTGTCCCATCTGTAACTTTCCAGCAACAGGTTACTTTAAAAAAAAAAAAAAACCAACCAAAAAAAAAGTAAAATTTGGCATTGAAACAGGAAATATGTGAACCTGTCACAGTAAGCAGTCTCAAAGGGCAAGCTGCTTTGCAGGAGCTAATTAACCTTAGGAAATAATTACACAAATATGCAAATGTTGTTTAGATAATTCCATGTGTTATCAACTCAGGTAGTCCATCATAACTGCAGACCTTGCAATGTCTAGGTGTTAGAATCTGGCATAGTTGATAAGGCTCCGGTTGCTGCATCACTTCAGCTTGGTATTTAACAATTAATGACTGTGATATTACATTAGTAAATCCAACCTGTTTTTTGAATGCAACAGAACGTAACACCGTATTCACTGTGTGCACACTGCTTATCTGTCTGTTCCTAATGGCTCCAGCCATTAAAATGTTATATACCTTTCAACTCTTAGTGCCAGCAATATTGGGAAAAATGACAGACCAGAGTCTGGTCGCTTCCTCCACTTTTTTGCGCAGTGGATGGCCCGAGAATTTACCCACAATCGTTTTGGGTTTTCAGGGACTTAAAAACCGTTACAGAGAGAACGTTAAATCTGCAAGCCGGTTTTCTCAAAGCTTTTTCTTCTCTTTTTGAAACGAGGCGGGGAGCAGCGTTTTGTTCAAGTCTGTTCCTGTTAGCATCAGATCAACCCCCGAAACGAGATAGCCGTGGGCTGCCGTTCTTGGTCAGATCCCCCCAAAACCAAGCCCAGCTGGTCGCAGGACAGCCGGGACCTCCCTAACCCGCTCCGGGACCTGAGCCGAGGACCCGGATCGGCGACCGGCATCCTCCTCCCTACCGCAAGCTGCTGCTTCAAGCAGCTGCAGGAGAGGTTCTGGCCCTGGGATATTAAATGGCTTCAGATATATGAGAAACATGAATTTATTAATCATTGTAATATTATTTTCATTGACTGTACTATTAAACTATTTGATTAAACTTGATATTAAAATGAAAAGCTCTGTGTTAACCATTTGTGAGCAGTTTTGGAGCAATTATTATTTTGGTTTAAAAAGTGAGACGTTTCTATACATAGTTTAGAGATAGTGTTTAAAAAATACCAAAAAAAAAAATAGGAAGTCTTTTATCACTGAAAGGAGGAATCTGTTCTTAAACCAGTATTTGTGGGTACTCAGCTCTTCCACATGAAATCAAGTTTCACTCTGTTGGCAGACGCTTGGTGATCCTTTCTCATTCAAAAGGCGTATGTGCGTGTGGCAAGAGCATCTTTTTGATTAGCCCGATGCACCCGTCATTAACCGAATCAGAAGCTAATATCTGGCTACTTATATTCTGTATTACTTTGATGGATGCCCCCTTTGTAGCAGGTTCCAGAAAGGCGTGCCTCCTCTAAGCATGCAGGAAAAGGGATAAATACGTCAGCAATCTAAAATTCCTCGGCAATGCTCGTTTTAAATGATTTTAACCACCTTTATCTCCGAGGCGATCTTCAGTGGGATTTGCCCCGTGCAAGTGTGAGAGGTGTTCGATACCTGATCGTCTCCGTAGCCTTGGTCGTCACTGATGGCAAATGAGGTATATTTGCTCTATTTTTACCGGTGAAAAGATCTAAAATAAATAGTTACTAGGAAAAAGACACGGATGTCTTTTCATTCATTAGTGAATTAAAGGGTAAATCTGACTTGAGGGTGTTCCATTAACGCCGGACGGTTTCGCGCGATGGGAGCGGGGGTGAAGGTTGTGCCTTCTGTGCCCGGAGCCCCCCGCTCCCTTCCCCACCGCGGCACGGAGCCGGGGTCGGGAGGGACGGTGGCCTGGTTTTGGGTCACTTTGCGTGGGTTAAGCGTCACCCAGAGGCCTTTCCACGTAACATGGTCCTCAATACTTTTTTTTTTTTTCTTTTATTTCTAATTGTATGTATTGGGGGGAAGGAGGAGATTTTCATAGGAATGAAGACCCACAGCTGTGACTTCCACACCTCCGAAAAATCAGACTTCTGATTTAGACTTGGAATTACCGGTTACCGATGGCCGGCTTTCGGCAGCTGGAAATTTAAGTTTGGCTTTCCCAGCGCCTTTCCATCTCCGTCTGTTTCACAAACGATGCGTTCTGCCTCAGCTGCCCCCGGAGGCACAGAGTGTCGTTTCTCCATTCCTTTCTGTACAGTCGTGTAGATAATCACGTAAAGCAGCGCCAAGACCACCCCACCCCGACTTTATCAAATAATTTAACAAGGTGGTATATAACTGCATTGTATTGTGCAGCAACGAAAAGCAGCAGCCGCCTGAAACTGTCACCTTTCACACCGAAACTGCGGTATCCAGCCTCATAATTTAACCCAGAGGAGGTTAATCCCCGTGTCCTCACGGACCCGGCGCAATCCGAAATCCTAAGGATGCCGGCCGTACCCTGCCGTCGGCGGTGCCAGATGTTTCTCGTACGGGCACGGCGCCGGCTTGTTCTCCCTCCGAGTTGTTTAAAACAGGGGCTTGTTACGGGGAAGGGGGGAAAATGAGCAGATGCTCTGAAGAAAGAGCTTTTCGTCTAAACGCACGCGACTCCTCCGAACTCCTTCTCGCGCGTATGTGCGTTTCTTCCCTTGTTTAGGGCTTAGCAGAGTTTGTACGGCAGCGCAGTTCATCCTGACGTTTTATGGGGTTTTCTTCACCAGTGACAAAGGAAACTGTAGTTACAGTCTATATCTAACTCGTTCGAGCTCATTTCTTTTTGCTTTTGCAAAATCCTATCGAGTCTTTGTCCCGGTCTCGGAAGCTGTGCAGTTAATGGTTTGGTTTACTAGAGCACTGGTTATACTTTAATTGGTGGAAGGTTTTTCAGGCTGAGTTACTGAATCCTTCGGAAGCTTCTTGCTGCTGTCTCAGTCTTGGGGAAACCCCAAAATTGTGAGCTTTTCCCAGCAGCGTGTAAAATAATAAAGACAAAACACCTGAAAATGCAATGTTAACCAGAAACAACCTGTTATTTTTGCCAGAATGTTAAAGCAGGGTTGTGTACCTGTACAAAAATTGCTGTTAAGACGATTAATGGTAACAGTGTTACAGAAAAGCAACTATCATCTCCTGCGTATTTAACCAAAATAAATCTTTTTTTATTTAAGATAAAATAGTAATTTAAAAACTATTTGCAGTGTTTTAATGTGCCTTTTCCGTACGTGTCATTAGCAGAGTACATCACTTTTCAATAGGAAACTCCAGTTCACGTTGTCCTTCAGCTTTATCTTAACAACTGCTCTGTCAATCATATTTTCTTTATGAAATTGCTTTTGACAAACTTCCCTCTTTCCTCACAGAGAGAGGAGTCTCTACCTCCTTTACCTACCTCTACAATCAAATTCCAAAACAAGGTTGAAAGAAAATAAGCCCTTTCTCACATTGAGGTGGTTTACATCAGTTGATACGTAATTAGTTAAAACTATGTTCTGTCATAGTCAATCAAGAGCAGGATCTGTCCAGGATGCAGAAGAATACCTTCAGTGCTTTTTGGCAAATTTGATAAATATGTTTTAATCGCTGCTACCTTAGAGAAAAAAAATTTAAAAGCACATAATTGTTTTAAAAGCTTTGGGTCCAGATCCATAAAGATTTGTAGCCATCTCACTCCTATTTAGGAAACGGGGGATGAGAATAGACGTAAAAGCCCAAATCCACCACGTTATTTAGCTGTCTGTCTTCCCGTTGATTTTAGACACTCGTAAGAGCTTAAATTCCCAAAACTGAGTTTCAGAATGGGACCGAGACCTAAACCACTTCAGCATTCTTGGTAAAGTTACAGTATTTCACACTATGCAATTAGCATCTTCTGATTGCCAGGGGCTCTTGCTGGTTTGTACTTTATTTCCCCCAATGAACGGGGCTTTTGTGGTCTGTCTCTGGGTGACCTAGGCAGATGAAGTTGTCGGCGGAGCACAGCAAAGGGGAAAGGGATGCAAATTTTAGGAAGTGAGGTGACCTTGACTGGTGGGCTCTTTGTGGCACAAGAGAGCCTGGAAAGCGCCCGCAGTGTTGTGCGAGAGGTGTGACATGCTGGTGGGGCCGGGTGTCCCGCAGAGCATCGCACTCTTGTCACCTGAGACTGGGCAGATTTGTAGTTACGACGTGGACAACCTGCAAAATAAGTAAAATGCAGAGGGGGGGCTGGAGGGCTTCCTGAGAGCCTCTAAGGTGGAGGTGGGAGTGCACATCCAGATGTTTGTGGAGAGTGCGCCAACATCAGTGTAAATCACTCCCGTGGCTCTTACGGTGACTGGCGTTCTCAAATTCTTCTTCAGTCCTAAGGAAGAGCACCCCCCTCCCTACCCAAGACTCCAAAGCGACGGCTAATGCGTAAGCAGTCAAGAGGTGTTTTATCTGCCCTGTGGCTCATAGTCCACAGTTGCAAAAAGCAGCATTTAAAAGAGTAGTTGCAAATGCCATAATTTTAATCTCTGGCAGATTTCCGTTGGCCTGTAATATGAAAAAAATTGTAAGGACGGAAATTACATTCATATTGTTCCATCTTGTTTTTATTTGTTTTATCAGACTAAGGCTTAACTACTTTAAACAAACCATCAGTGAACAAACATTTGACAAAGAGTTGTCAAAAGAATGAAAATCAGAGCAGTGGCTCATAATTTCTTTGAATGCCTCCGTTTAGCTGAATTGCCATCATCGTATTTAGACAAAATTTTGCAGATGCATAATTTTTGTTGTATTTATTAAAATAAGCCACAATAAAGCAACAGTTCTACTGCCTTTAAATTGCAATCTTAAATTTCTTTTATTTAGACAAATGAATCCGTTCTTTTTTTGACACCAGAGTATATTCATTTGAGGTTTGTTTTAACAAAACATCTTAACGTATAGGAACGCGTTGCTTTTAGACAGAATTGCCAGTTTTTAAAAGGTAATTGTTGCAAACGTAATTTCTTTCTGCAGGATAATGGATCTCCTGAAGAACATGCAATTTATGTTTGGGACCATTTTATTTCCCAGTCAGCTGCAGAGAACGTGTTCTTTGTTGCTCACAGCTACGGTGGACTTGCCTTTGTAGAGCTGGTAAGTGTGATTTCTCCATTGCCTTCTTTCCTGAATTCTGTCACAGATTTTCTAAATTCTTTGTGATCACCTTCTTGAGAGCAGCCATTTAGGAACAACTCTGAACCAATGGTCAGACGGGAGGTGAAGACTGAGAACACGGAAGAGCGTCTTTAAAGCAAAGTCACATTAACAGATGCACCTTCTTGTATATAGATTGGAGCTGAACGTGGGGGGAAGTTTGGGGATTTTACCCAACTTTGCAGTTTTTCCACAAAGGTCTGCAGAAGACACTGGGAAGACTTTTTTTTGCCATTGTGGTTAAATCCTGCAGTGATGTGAGGTGGGGAGGACTCTGCTCCATGCAAAGCTGCTCTGCCGCTGATGCAGTCTTTCACCCCTTTCTCTAAAGGCAAATTTTTTGACCCCATCTGGTATACGAGGTTGCCTGTTGAACTTGCATACCATTCGTTGAGTGTAGCTGTAGTCTCCTCACTTCACTGTGAAATGCTGGTGTAATCAGGACGTGTTTTACTGAAGAAATAANAAAAAAAAAAAAAAAAAAAAAAGTCCTGTTTATTGTGAAAAAGTAAATTGCAGAACATTGCCGTTGGTTTTATAGACACAGGTCTCAGCAGACTTACATGTACATCTTTGGTCTGCGACACGTTAGTTTAGTCTAGCTGAAAGTCAGTAAAAGTGGTTCCTGCCTGAATGTAAGATGAATGCCTTAGTTAGGAAAAAGCACGCACGAGTGTTTTGGTTTTAATCTTGCGCTGCTCTAAGTAGCGAGAAGAATCCCAAGCAGGGCCACTTGTAGTATTTTAAGAACTTAAGATTTTTGTTAACCCTTTTCATTGGTAGAAATTAAGGCCATTTTGATTTTCCCTGTGCCTCCAGAAGAGCATTTTTAAAATACTAATGACGTGTACAGATTTGAGGCTGGAGAACAGTTCAGCTGGTAATTTTCCGCAGGTATTTTGTTACCAGGTCAATAAACAGTCTCAAAACTGAATTTTTAAGCAGCCAAATTAGTGAGGATTAATAACTGCTTACATAACCACAACTTTGGGCAAGAGACGGGATGCATTGGGTGTGCCCGTTGCTCCGTGGATGCGGTGGAGGGCAGGGAGCATCTCTTCTGTCTTGGCTTTCCCGAGCTGTGATTTTCAGCTGCCTCGTGTTTCAGCCCAGGTTATTCTGATGTGCCCCCTCTGTGCGAAGTGAAGCGTGGGCAGAATTTCTGTGGGTTTTGTAAAGCCAGGTTTTTTGGGTGGCCGGACGCCTACGGGTGCATAACGCTTGGCACAGGGCGGGAATAAAAAACGACTGGAGACCTTTCTCAGTGTTTCCTAAACAAAGTGCTTATTCGAAGGAGGCTTGGAGAGTTTTTCCGTCACATTTCAGCCAATGGCTCGGGGTGGCATGGGTAACAGATGACCAACGTGTCATTCCCATTTTGCCTGTTTCTCTTGTCACACTGGTGGATATTTCTTCACTTTTGTTCTACTTTAATATGAAGCACACAGATGTTTCAGAACAAGACTTGACTTCTGACCTCGGGGCTTCCAGGGTCAGGGTGCTCAGGGCCTGTGAAATTATCACAAGCTGAGCTAAAGTTTTTATCCATCGCAGGAAGCAACCAGTAAGTAAGAAGTTAAAAAGGAGCTTTGTCAGAGAGACAAGATGGTCTCAGTAAGGGTCAGCTTCTGTAGTCTGCTGTCTCTGCAGGAGATGCATGCCTGAGAGGAAGAATATAATATATAACCATTGGCACATCACATATCTGTCATGCAAAACTAGACCTGAGAAGTATATTTAATGTAGCCCGATTGTTTTTTAAAAAAAAATCAAAGGATATTAACACCTGGTTTTGGTAGATGTTGTTTGGTAGCTGAGCTCCAGTGAAAGCAGTTTAATTAAATAATGCACACACTGAAGCCGATATCATTGAAATAAACCCTGAGCTATTTTTTCACGATATTAATTTGTAAGATTTTATTTTGTTGTGATCGCCTTTCTCTTCAACTTTATATCCATATGGCACTTAGTAATTGCAAAGAGCTCAAAAAAACAGAAACGGAGCAGCTGATGGGCAATTACTGTCTTATGACAAATACATATTCGATCGCTTCACTTTCTTTGCTGCTTCGTGTGGGGGAGATGGTGAGGGCGATAGAGCAGCTGCACCATATAGCAACCGTACCACCTCTACACTTGCTATGCAAGAATTTTGGGTCAACTGATTCAGAAAATTGTAGGTTACGGTCGTTATGGAGACCTGTTGCACAGCTGCTCCGTCGGCATCCGTGCCTCTTGCATGAGAGCGGTGTGAAGCATATGGCTTTAATTCGGGGGGAAGGTTTCTGCCTGCGCCCTCTGCATTTTATTGTGCCCACAGGGAAAAAGCAAGCAAGCAAGCAAAAAAAAAAAAAAAAGTCCAAAAACATTTGTGTTTTCAACGAGTATCTTTTAAAATCGCTTTGTGAGGGTCTGTCCTGACCGTTCGCAGCCATCCCCATCACCGAGATCTCCATCGCTTCGTGGCGGCGCGGGGCTCTCGACGGGAACCTGGCGCTCTCGCCTTCAGCAGGCAGAAACCAACGAAACCTGGTGTTGAGCACAGACTCTTTCGTGGTCGTTCGTGCTCCCGGAGGGGTGCAGGGACGTGTCCAGTCTTGGAGCGGTGCAGGACCGGTCCAGGCACCCCTTGGTTTGCAGCCGCTAAAGGAGCCGGCACAGGAGCGGCGTGTTTCCCCGCTCCAGCCCTGGGATGTGAGCATCATGCATTTTGGTGGGAAACTCGAGAACTGAAAAGAGAGCAAACACAACCACCTCGCGTGGAATTTGGGCTAAGAAGTAGGAGCATTTTGGTTCACAAACCCTTGGTGGCCAAGCCTGGTCTTCATTGCAAATTTGTCTCACCGTAAAAATCAGGCTATGGCTTGGAATTCCTTCGTTAAACAAACCAGTAAAACCTGGCTGCAATTTTCAGCTGCGTGCCACGGCATCTAATATTTTTATTGGTCTTTGCAGCTTTTTTAATCTAAATTTTTGCATGTCTGTGATTGCAAGATGTGAAGAAAAACAGGGTGAGTCTGTAATATCATGCTCGAATGCACAGAAACTGTTACCCAGTTACTGCAACGTAGGCACGCGGTTTCTGTACCTTGCTGGGTCATAGATTACTGGGGGAATAATTGAAAGTGATTGAACATGTGTGGGAAGTAAAGTTCCACCAATAAATGTAATTAGTTGTATTGTTTATAGCTTGAATTACAAATGCTAATCATAAACCATATGCTAAAATGTATCCTAATATTTAGTAATTAAAACTTTGTGTAATTGTGGTTTGAAATTAAACGCGCGTCTAATAATATCTACACGTAAATTACTTTTTGAATACACAGCACTAAAAATAGTTGTTGGGTCACTGTGTTCCGCTAATTACTGATTTCGAAAAACTCGAGCCATGATTCATGAACACATCTCAGCTTCTTACTTCTGTTACCCCTTACACAGTGTAGTCGGGGATTTATTTTCAGAAGCAGCTTCTTGTAGCTGACGGTAAATTGTGGAACTTTCCCAACTCCTAGCTTATAATAATTTTATGAAATTTAACAGAAAGTGAGAATTTCAAGTTGATGGAGTCAATTTTATATTTAGTTTACAGAAAATAAGTTTCTGGTACAACGCCTCCTTTGAGTTTTTTCTGCCAAATTTTGTGGGTTTACAATTATTTCGCTTTAAAAAGAATGTTTTCCCTTGTCATTGCCTGCATGAAAGACCCGCACAGGAGGAAAGATGTATTGTGCCCCCGTGCCTACCTGCGTGCCGTGGCCATCCCCTGTAGAGCTAATTACGGCATCAGGGCCCGGCTGCACATAGAGGGGACAGAAAGGGTGGTCCTGGGATGCCGGGTGACACGTAAAACCCGCCGTGTCCATCATTGTGAAAACCACATGGCAACTACTCATTTCGGAATCACGAGAAGAATTGTTAAATCTAAGCTTTCAAAATTGTCAGTTAGGTATTCAGTATCCTTAGGGCTTTTTTTTTTTTTTAAAAAAAAAGAAGATTTTGTGGATGATTTCTCCTGTTTGCCTCCTGTATTCCTGAAACCTTAGGCTTTGTGTTTTCAAGGTTTTCCTCAGCACTTTACGAACCAGAAGTGTCGGTTTTTTCTTTTTAATTTTACTTAAATAGTATCTTTAAGAAGAAAAAAAAAAAACACCAAATATCATGGGAATCGTGACAAAATTCTGAGAATAGGTAGTGGTACCTCCAGCTTACAGCATTCATACTGCTGTAAAAATACAAAGCGCACAGGGGAATGTAATGTAATTAAATTAGGAGAAGGAAAGTAGGTTTATTGTCTATGAGCAGATGAAAAACTATTCATTATATGGTCTTTGTTGGCTATAATGTTGGATGTATATATTGACAATTTGCACAAAGGTGTGGATAAAAGTGTGTGTGTGTGTATTTTTAGGCAGCTTTGTTAAAACAAGAGCCTTTAAAACACGCTGTTCAAATCCCCGTATCCACTGCAGCGTCCTGATTCCATCAAAATCAGCCAATTTTGCCCATTTGAAATAATTTCAGGTCTATCATTTTGAGCCACGCTCTGCAGTACGCTGCCACTTCATTTTGTTGCGTTGTGCCGAGTGCAGGAGGACCTGACCCTGGCTAGAGCTGATAGGTGCCATAATAATAACGATGATAAACGGACACCTGCTGAGCTACCTGGGAGTCTCTGAGGCTGCATGAGTATTCTGGCATAGGAAAAATGCAATTTAAGAGCCTTAATGACTGGGCTGTGAACCTGTCATTAGCTTTTCATTAATTTAATTTCCTGAAATTTCAGATTGAATGGTTTGTTATATTTGGCTTTTATTTATATATACTTATATAAATATATCTATCTACTGATTTTTATGTTTAGTTTGGCTCAAGAATGGATGAGCATAGAGAGGGTACTGTGCCTATGCAACTCTTAATTCCCTTGGCTGATGTATTAGGTCGAAATACCTCTACTGGTGCGTGTAAGAAATAACACAAGATCTGTGGTGGTTGTAGGAAGCGCGGGAGAGAGCTGGAAGTAGAGAGCTGAGAAGCAAAACACCTCGGTGACCAAGATCCTTATTGTGAACAAAGCAAAATATCTCTGTGCTCCGAGGCTCTGTGAGCATTAAACTGGGGAAAAAAAAAAACAAAAAAACCAAAAAACAAACCCAATATTCTTTAAATGTTGAGTGTCAGTTGGGAGAGCGGTATGGGATGGTGTCTTGTAGGTTTATGGGGACTTGCGTTATATGTCCAGTCTTAGAACAAATCATCCCACCCAACTCTACCTGTTTGAGGTCTCACCCTTTTCTGTGTTGTACATTCACATTAGCACCTCTTCGAGTCAGGTCTGACTTAGGTAGGGACGCTCAGAAAAATAAGTCTAAAAGTAAAAACAGGATCTTAGTTCCATTTGGGTATTTATTGCGGCTGTACTTTGTTGTGCTTCTTGGGAAAATGCTCGTTCATCTGAAAAAGGTCAAACGAGAAATGAGGGTGGACAAGAGGAGCTAATGGAGAAACAGCAGTGGGTCGTGTAAAAAGGATTGGACAGGACTGGGGTCACTAGCCTTGGGGCAAATTTCTTTTAGTATGTCTGTTGCTGACATGGGCACACAGAGTAAGTATGCGCTAATGAAATCGGCTCCTGGCATGAAGTGGTGAAGTCACCGCTGGCATTCAGGAGTACAATTCCTGCAGTAATAGAAGTTAAAGGAATTAATGCAATTAAAGACTTAAAGGAAATAATACAAACTTCAGGACACTTAAACATTGACTGTCTAGTCATCTGTGTTTGTGCATGAAGAGTGGTCTCATCAGCAGGAACAGCAGGGATGGAGAAGCCTTTGGACGCACAGCCTCATCGCTGATGGCTCTAAGTGACTGATCTGATAACACGAGAAAAGAGCCAAATGTGATCCTGTGATTTGTTCGCTCTTTCTGTCCCAGGAAGGGAAATATTAATGCTGGCCAGCACGCTGGTGAGATTAATCTGAGATAATTTGAGGCATTCGGGAAGATTAACTGAGTCTGGAAGAGGTACGTGGAAGAGGTGTCGGTACGCTCAGAGCGATGGAGAGCCTATTTTACTAGAAACCATGAAGGGTACACGGACGTGCCATGCTGTGGTGCCACATGGAGATGTCCTACCTGCCGTGAGCACCGGAATCAATATAACCGTAGAAACAGTACACACACCCTCTGGGCTTATTAGCCTTAATAAGAGCTGTGTAATCTGCTGATGCTCTTACATTAACTTTGGTAGCGACTGAAGAAAAAGAAGGTTTGGCGTCTATTCCATATTTGCTACAGAAGCAGAGTTTAAGAAGCATGGCTTGGTCAGCCTGGCCAAGGAAAGCTTAGGAGGGATTGGTCGCACTCTGCAAATACATCGGGAGAGCAAACAGCGGGGAGGGAGAGCCGCGTAAGCCAAAGAACAATGTTGGCACAGGAACAAATGGATTAAAATTGGTCATGAATAAATTTAGGGTGGAATTAGGTTTCTCACCATTGGATGAGGAAGGCCGGTTTGGAACAGGAGGACGAGGGCAAAGCTGCTACCCAGCGTGACCCACGCATGGCAAGAGTTATGTGAGTAATTGGCTGGGGCCGTCAGTCCTTGGTGTGACCCAGGAGTCCCTGTTCCTGCGAAAGCCAGCCTGCGCAGGTGCGTCTTTTCAGCCGTGAACAATTGGACCCGGTTTGGATTAATTTTTCTGGAATCGGCACCTCTCTGTCTCCGAGCTCACCCGGTGGCTCGAGTGCTGGAAGCACTGAGTTTGAACCAAAATGAGGTCAAACACTGATGTTTGCAAACAACTTTTTTCCCTCCTTGCGTGTCTTTGGAAGTGGTGGACTCATTTTTGCTAATGCTTTCTGAAAGGCACAAGCTTCGGCTTGTGGTAGAAGGCCACAGGGGTCGCAGATCCCACGGTGAGGGGTTGCAGCAGTAAGGAAATTAAATGATGGATTGAGCAAAAAATACTAAAGTTTTTAATAAGTGTCACTGCCTGCTGTATTCGGAGCAACTTCTTGGTGACATTTGGCTTCTACTGATATCTACGTACAAAAAGTGTGTGTGTGTATGTGAATATACACACATGTATACACACATTTATATACCTGTGTTGCTCATTTTAACACAGAGCAGATAAACATTCCAGGCCGCTCTCAGCCTACATAAATAAGCTGACAAGCGTACGCTGGCACCATTATTTCACTTGCTACCATTTGTTGTTGTTATCCATTTGCATTGCGGTGGCAATCACACAGCAGTGCCTTGTCCTGAAGAGCGTGCAGTCTGGAAGGATCGTCTAATGGGAAGAGACAGAGGAATGATGAACGATTTCCAGGCAGTCCAGAGCACCATAGCTGCATGTCCCTTTTCATTTTTTGGTGTTTTAGTTTAAACGCCGCCTAGGCATCCCCTTCCTCGGTTCATCCCCAGCCCTCTCAGCCTTGCTACTGGATGAGAGAGGAGGTGGCTGCGATGAGAGCCCGAGCGTTGGACACTTCCAGAACAGTCTTGTGTGTTGAATATTCATCCCTCCTCGTTACCTTGCTCTAGATAACTTGCTCAGCCTCATTACTTTTTGCTTGCTCTTAATCATTCGCTAATGTAGTACCTCATGCTTCAGTCACCTCAATCCGTGGTCGTATGTATGCCCCTTCCCCACTTCTTCCAAAAGGAGAAGGGACCGGAACGATACACCACCGACTAATTGGCAGCACCACCCATCATTACATTACATCTCATTGGCCCCTTCATATTAATTTTCTAGTTTGACACCAAAGTTGGAATGCTAATTATAAAATGAACAAAGAACGGGTGATGGGTAAAAGTTGGGTTTATTGGAAATCCAGTTGCTTGGAAGTATGTGTTTGTATCCTATGGGATTCAGAGGTGGAAGGCACAGTGCTTTCTGCCTTTCTTTGCAGAGACTTTTCTAGAGTTGCGTCATCTCTCTAGTTGTATATTTTTACAATTTCTTGGCATTGTTTTAAATTCCGTGCACTACACAGTGAACATTTATTTTTAGATTTTGGTATGAAGAGCTTTCTGATCTTTAGCAATTGTTCTCGTACTTCCATCCCCTCATTCTCTTATTGCCCAACTATATATAACTAGGTCTTCTTTTTTTTTTTCTCTCTCTTTTTCTTTGTATTCCTGTCTGATTTAAGTACTATTTGTCAACATTTCTCTACCAGAGAATTGAACTCCGTGTTTTAAGTGCAGTTACTATAGTTAGCTCAAGGTGAACTTTTTTCACTTTTTCAAGGTACCTTTTTTCAGCTGTGCAGCGTTTTGGTCAATGCAGCCAAAACGGTACTAGGTATGTTTTTTCCAAAGTTTCTTTGAATTCGGTACTTGCTAATGTTCATGCATCCCTCAGAGTATTTTAGTGTTCTCAATTTCCCTTTCCGCAGTGGTACTGAACGTGGTAGATGATCCCTTCTCCCCCCACCCCCTGCCCCCAACAGTATTATCTCACATTCTTCCAAATTAAATCTAGCTGCGTTCTGGCCCTTGTTGCGGAGGATGACAAACTAGATTGTCATAACGATCCCTTTTGTGCTGCAGGCCTATGAATCTTGGAAGCTCGTTTTGTGTTTCTTTCATGCCTTACTTCTCTGGGCAGTTTCTCCCGCTTTAATGTCACCTGCAAATTTAATTAATTCAGGATCTTTAATGAAGATGTTAAATAAAACCATATTTGGCATCTATCCCTATATCTGACTAGAAACTTCCTCCTGGCTCAATAAATTCCTTTGTATCAGTATCCTCTCCTGCATTGTTCCAACTGTTTTAAATTCTGCGAGACAGTGTACTTACCCGTCAGTTTATTTTTCATTTCAAATTCTACCTTTGAAAGAAAAAAAAAGAAAAGCCTAAGCACAGAACCGTGTTCAAAGAACACGTCGCTCGTCCTTTCAGTTGTGCAGATGAACTTCAGCCCTTGAGCCTATCAAAGCTGATGGGGCAACGTCTGTGTGAAGCCGTCTCCATAAAACAGGTGAAGTACACCGTTGATCCCAACAGTTAACTCCAGGACGCAGGACAACTGCTTTTCCTCAGTTTCTTGCCTAGCTGCTGCTTTCCTCACTAGTTGCCCAGACTTCCCAGGAATTAAAAGTTATATCGTCTCTAGATGTGCACCTCTATAGAGGCATTTTCTCTCTGAAACATCTCATACTCATCAGAGCTCTTCCAGACACTGGGGAAATTCATCAACAGTAACGGGCGACATGTCTTCTGCCCTGAACCTCTGAAAAAAGTACCTCACATTGAACATCTTTGCCTTCTGTCGGATGTGAACTATTTCAGTCACCTCTTTTTTGGCTCCCCGAGGTGAATTACTGAGATGCTGGTGTACATGCCATCCTGCCCCGAGTCCTGGTGCCTCAGTCCTGTCTCCTGTTTTTCCTGAGCAGACTTACTAGCGCATGACCCCATTCAGGTTGGTCTTTGGACTTTGCCTTCTTAAGCTTGTGAAATCTTCTGTTCATGGAATCATAGAATCACAGCATCGTCTGCGTTGGAAGGGACATTTAAGCTCATCAGGTCCAACCGTCAACCTAACACTGCCAAGTCCACCTCTAAGCCATGTCCCTCAGCACCACATCTGCCTGTCTGTTAAATACCTCCAGGGATGGCGACCGCACCACTGCCCTGGGCAGACTGTTCCAATGCTTCAAAAGATGCACATCTTCCTTTTTATTTCATTTAATCCACCTGTTTCTGGGTCTTACCAGCAGGTGCCGTGGTATGCACCCTTCAGTTTTCCTCACCCTCTGCAGATGCCTCTTTTCTGGCAGGGGTGCATCAGGAGAGGAAAATGAGATTTTTAGAACACCACTTTATGCAGATGTGGTCATTGCGTCTATAAATGGCCACGCGCTGGACTGACTGGAGGTTCAAGCAACAGAGTACTGTTGTTTGGGGTTTTTTTCCAAGCACATCCAATATGAAAAACTGGCATTTTATTTAACTTTGTGGGTGGTTACTTACCGCTCTAGATTGGTTTGGAGAGCAGCTTAATACCGAAGATTTTACAACATATGACATCATCACAGCCTAAAGAGATTGCAGTTCTCTTTGAGTGTATATCTGCACACTAATAAAGAAGAAAAGTCGGAGTTTTGGGTTTGCTTATACCATGAAGAAAGTGGGAAAATCACATGTATTGTTCCCTGGCAGGTTTTGTGGTGCATTTAGATTATTTTATCTGAAATATTAGGCTGTTTTAAATTCTGGGTTTGTTTTTTCTTAATGGAAAAAACCTTTAAAAAAGGAAGTTGTCTCACTGTTATTTCAGGGTTTTTCCCATTTCTGTGACACGATCTTATGCCAATAAGACTACACAAGTGTATTGCGTTACTGTTAATTTAAATGTTAATTATGGTGAAAAGTATATGTATGGCTTTTGTGTGGAACAGCAGAGATTTTATAAGACTTTAAGACCCGGTTTAGTGGATCAACCAGGGGAACTGCAAGTTAATAATATATTAGGCATTGCAAATCCAGGTGGAGTAAAAGGAATCCAAACATATTCTGGTGAAGGGAGCTCTAAAACTGTGGTACTATAAGAAGCAGCTGGAATTTGCATTTTATCCTAGAACTTTCCTTTCTTTAATCTAGTGGAGATATGTAACATAGCTCTTTCAATATATTAGTGAAGTATTTTAATATTAATAATAGCATGACTACCAGTGTTTAAATGTTAAAATAATCCTATTAAGGGCTTTGCTTGAATGTGATATGAAGTAAAAATATGTAAGTAGATTTTGCACATATATTCATTGAGAAAATTGTGCTTTTAACACTGCAGAACCGAGATTTTAACACAAAGTGTCAAAACGCAGGAGTAAAATTTCCTTATAAATACATGAAAAATAAATAATTTAAATAGTTATTTTTCTGTCTTGTCCACTTTCCGGGGCAAATTAAATGTAATAGTGAGTCTCAGTACCCTGCAGTATCAGGACACAAAGTGCATGAGGTTTTTACAAGGTTGATTAAGCCAAGGTATTTTATTTGCTTGTCGATATCTGGATTATGTTTTGTCCTGGGGTGGCTGTAGCCGTCTGACAGGAGTATTATACCTTTGTGCTATGGAGTTAGGAGCTGCTAGTGATCTTTAAAAGTGGAGTTTCTTCAGAGGAAAAGTTTTTGTGGGCTTTTTTGCTTGTTCCTTCATCCTCCTCCCTTCTCTCCCCATCCTCTTCCCTAGAACAGATGATGAATAATGTTTAGGAAATCATTCCCCGCAAGAAGAACTGTTATTTTAGCTATTTTGATGTAGTTACCAAGTAGTTGGTGAACCTGTATGGTCCTGGGGTCATGAATATTGTTTTGTGCACCTTACCAAGTTTTATCCCAATTTGGAGTGCTTTTGAAGCATTAGTATTATATGTTAGCTGCTTTGCTTATGAGCCTTAGTATTTTCTTGAATTCTTTTAAAACATAGTCTAAAACAGTTGAGGGTACAAAAAAGTATAATTGCGATATTCTTTGACAGAATAAATTTCAGTCAACAGAGTGATGACTGTGATGCTAGATCTCTGGTATTGTGGTTCTTGTAAATAAATGATAAACCTTTTATTTTTTCCTACATTGCTGAGTAGGTTTTTTTAAAAAAAAAAAGTCAAAATAATGACACAAAACCCCAGCCACCCCCTCTCTCAGTCCCTGCCCCGGCGGGCACATAACTTCCAGCCATTTTACAAGGTGTTAAAGTACAGAGATTATATTTTCTCAGCCTTAAAAAAGAGCGCTGTTAATTTAACCCTCCGTAATCTTATTTCGCTTCTCCGCCGTTGCTGTCTACAGCCCCGNGCAGATTCTTTTTTTTTTTTTTTTCTTAAACCAGCTGTTGAAAATAACCTAGTTTAAAGAGTTCACGGCTGAACGTGAGGGATTCATCATTATATATTTACTGTCTGAGGCTGATATAGCTGTAAGGTTTTTCAGATGCCATTGATCTATTGCGCATGTTCCCTCCCCGGGTTGCAGGACGTGCTTCTATTTGCATAAGGCCCTGGGCAAGGTTCTTTCTTGCATTGATTGGCCTGTCCAAGGGAGCCTGATGTGCTCCTGCATTGATCACCCTGTCTTTTCTTGGAAGGCAGTGTTACGCCGAGTTCATCTCAAACATTCTAGGGAGAAGGGGAAACTTTACTGCAGATGTCTCAATTTTATTCAGATGTTCCTTTGA
>RSEF01000031.1:52353147-52419218 GCA_003993805.1 Himantopus leucocephalus
CCCGGAGCCTTCTCTTCTCCAGGCTGAACACCCCCAACTCTCTATCAGGGCTTCAGTTACAGCTCCCAGAGATGGGACCTGTGAATGGTGTTTGGTGTCGTGGTCCAGTTACATGATGACTTTCAAACAGTGGTAGAATGCAGCCAGACTCCTCATCGTAGGGGGTTGCTCTCCAGGACCCTGTTCTGCCCTGGGGAAGCTGTGGTGGTGGTGCTGGTAGTGAAATAAAGACATGGAAAACCTATCCAGGTCTGTTTCATCACTGAAGAGGGCTTTGGAGGAAAAAGAGCAGAAGTAAAGCTCATGGTTGCGTTTGGTTTTAGCGTTGCTTATGAACCTTACGAGATCAGAGGGTCATGGGGAATATCTTGCTAGTGATGTGTAATGGTTTGGAAATAAACACCAAGGGTGGCTCCAGCTGCCTTTGATCTAACTAAATGGCTATTATGTATATTCTATTTAACTTATTTGAAAATTAGGCAGAGCATACAGGAATGCTTCTCTGTGTGCTAGATGCTTGAACTTCCAACTGTGTGTTCAGGACCAAACAAAAGGAAAATGGTTCTCTTTCAAGGAGCTTATCATTTGGTAGATATATAACACAAAGCAGGCATGAAATGCTGTGGGAAAGAGGGACTGACTTTTTACCTTATCCCATGTTTTTAACATTTTGAATTTTTATTGATGAGGGCCAGAATTTGCAGATTTCACACAGTGTCTTTTGCCTTCCACGATATCTGTGAATTATTTTTTTTTTGAAGTGGGACTTCTTAAGTTGAAAATGATGAGCTCTTAGCTTAAAAAGACTGGCAAGTAGTTAAATCCACAGCAGGACTTCTTTCAAAGTACACCAGAAAGTTTGGAGACTGCTTGCAGAAACTTTAGCAGACGTCGCTTGTGCTTCAGTGCAGGGGTGGCTGATCTTCGTGGTCCTGAGGCATCCTGACGAGTTCCCCGGGGATCCAGTGGTCACAGGAGGAGTCTGCTGTTTCTTCAGGTCCTACCCAATGGACCAGAGATGTTTGCCGTAGCAGCCCTGCCCCGCTGGCTCTTCCCATGGTGAGAGGGGAGGGTTGCCCAGTGCTCTCCACACCATCCCAGCATGCCCACTGGTGTAACCTGGTTTCAGGAGCCAGCCAGGGTGACTTGGCTGACAGCTATGGAAAGTCTTGGTCCGGCAACCTGGGTGCAACCACCAAAGACAGAGTCCAATCCAAAATTTTCAAGATAATTTCTCCCATTTCCTAGGAACCATGAAAATAAAGACGTGCCGCTCTCAACATGCCAGAGTCTCTCTTCGAGTCTTGTGGGTACAAGAGTTTAGGTTATTTCACCAAAGAAGGACCATGTGTGATAAATGAATACCTTCCTACATGGGAAGCTGGGATTTTTTGGTGCTTTTGTGCAGCAGCCGTTGTCCTAACATGTAGGCATGACGGCATTCATTACGCTAACAAATCACACTCCTCATTCCTCTATTGACGCATCACTACCTGGTGTCACTTCTCTGGCTGATGTCATAAATACTTGGGGATGATTTGTGGTATTTGACTGGCAGGCTTGTGCTGAGGGCGATGGAGAGACAGTGGCACAGGGGTCTCCTGGAGCATTACTCAGCCGTAAATGATGTGAGCAAGCCGATGACCATGTTGGTCCACGATCACTGCACAGGCCGGGAGGTTGAACAAGGATGGCAGTGAGACAGCATCGCAGTCCCCAGCCCCGTTTCCGTGTCCAGGGATGCTGAGGTGGAAACTGTTGTGTTGTGGCAGTGTCGTGGCTCTCCAGTCCTGATGGAGAGCAGGTCCATGCCCCGTGTCTCCAGAGGGTGAAGTGTCTGGGCTTCCTTTGCCAGTACAGCTGTGCCTGGCGGCTACCAGCACATGGCATGGACCAGACATTTAATTATGAATGCGTACTGTTTATGAGAGTCTGTTCTGTACTCTGAATTGGAAGATCTTTATCTGAATCATTTGTCATATTAGTTGTACATCCTTCAGGCTGCTTCACAAAGCCCTTCTGCATATGAAAGATTTTCTCTTCCGCGGAGCCTTCTTAGCCTTGCTGCCACTTGCCCGTCTCGTGACTGGGTGGAACACCTTGTTTGATATCTGATGGTGTGTCCAATGTCTGACAAAGAGGCCTGGTAAAAAATTACCCAATATTTCCCCTTCTGCTTTACTGTTTTGTCAGACTTTGAAGGTGTAAGTCATATTGTGGTCTGCTCGGTGTAATTCAGTTTTCTGCACATACTTGTTTGGCAAAGGCGCGTGCGTGCGGCAGCAGCATTTCAGTGGGAAAGAGGGAAGCTGCTGCTCCTCTCCTTTGGTTGCCTGCAATAATAAATCACCATTTGCCATTCCCTAACCACAAAGAGAGTTATCTCCATGAGTTTGTGTGACCCCAAAAGTTTCAGTTTACATACCCTCTTGCTCAGAGACCTTGCCTGTGGAGAGACTTTTCCTTCCTGAAGTTACTCAGAGGTTGCAAGAGTCGAAGCTGGGGCTTCAAAGGACAGGAAGAGTGAGTGTTGTCTTATCCTCTGGCTGAAGTGGAAATCCAGCTGTCTGTGTTTAAATAACAGGGGCGTCCGACTCCATGTCCATCTGCGAGGTGCTGAGCTTAACGCTCAGCTTTTCTCATTTTCTGTTTTGGGGTTTGTGGGGTTTTTTTTTAAGGCTGGCCTTTTAATAAAAATTAATACATAGGCTGACGTGTTTGTGTACACATATGATGAACCAGGGGCAACTTCTTAAATCAGTGCTCGGTCCTTGTTCAGCCAACATCCAGAAATCTGTGTAGGATTTGCCCTTCTTGATGTTAAACCAGTGCAATTCTGTCTGTTTCTCTAGGTATAAAATTAAATATAAAGAAACTGGCTATTTCCTTGAAAAATGCACCAGTGTGAGATTTGCATAAAGCTGTAATAAAAGTTTTCCATGTACCATTCAGACAGAAGCAATGAAGAAGTAATGCCATTTTACCCTGTTGTATTTGATACTTAACATGTAAAAACAGTTATTTACTTGATTGTTTCACATTCATTTCACTAATATGATTGTTCACTTGTAGACTGAGTTCTGGATTTACACATTTATTAAAACATGAGAAAATTACTTCCATAAGTTACTTCAGGCCACGTTTTTCATTAGATATGAACCATTACCTTCCTGATGGTAAAATATCAAAACAAAACTCCAACCCCTTGTATCATTTCATTTTCAAGCCCTGTGTATTATGGGTTTTGTTACACACTGATTTTCAGGAGCGGTTTATTTCAACTAATTTGTCATCACAAAGATGTTAAGATCACTGCATTTTATTTAACTTTATCTGAGTAAATAAAATTCCAAGAACGTGCATATTCTGGTTGAAGGCTTTTAGAGGTTTTCAGCCCACACGATGCAAAAGAGGAGCCCAACAAGACAGGCTGAGGGTAGATGACTGGTTTTATTGATCCATTTTATAGGCGTACTGGTTGTTTAGGTACAGCAAAGCTGGTCCATGGTAATTTAAAAGATGTTCAGCTCAAGCAAGTACCTTAGGAAGAACTTTTTTTACGGTGTGAGAAGGTTTTTATTTCCATCCAGCCTCACTCCCTTATTGATTTGAAATAACCCAAAGTAACAACCTCAGAGATGTTGACCAGGCTCAAAGCCCCAGGGCTGGAAACGGTGGCAGCATGATGCCTGACTGGGGAGCAGATGAGTGTCTCTGCCCTGGAGCAGTCGCATCCCTCAGATGGGTGGACCAGATGGCCAAGGTTGGTAGCAGCATCAACAACCCAGCTTCTATCTGCTGCCACCCTTTCGCGGAGCCCGTACAAGCTGCGAGCTACCGCGGCGAGTCTGACAGGCGGCGACTGGAGGAGTCGTCGTAACTCAATCATCTGTCTGCACCCCGAGACCCCGCTCCTCCCTAGTCTGGAGCTTCCTACAACTCCCGTCAACAGCAAGAAGACTGGTGGGGTTTGAAAACTTGCAAGTACTTGCTCAGCGGTACATCGCAGACAGCATTGAAACACCTCTCTCGGGCACGACGGGGCACCTCTGGTGAAATGTCAGTCGTGCATCGCTGCTAGGGGTCAACTGTGCAGCGACTACTGCTCTTAAATGATGCTAAACTGTCCCTAATGGCTGCTAGATTGGGCTGAAAGTCTGGCACCCAACGTATGTTTGAGCAAGGAAACGTGTTTGAAATGATGGGTTGTGATTTGCCCGTGCTCGGGGCTGACGAGGGCTGTGAAAGCCTGTGTGAAAAACTGAGCCCAGGCTAGCAAGTTTGGGGCTCAAGGCTCAGAGCGCTCCCAGTTTCCTTCAGCTAGGAAGCACTCTGCTTCCTAGTCCACGTAGATCTTGACCTTTCTTGATGCTACAGCACTTTGAGCATTCAGTTTTGGGTCGAGATGGTTCTGATTAAGGTGCTTTACTAATTGTGTTGGTTTGTTATTTTATATTTTATTTTATTTTATTTTAATTTATTTTATTTTATTTTATATTTTATTTTATTTTATTTTATTATCTTACTTTATTTTATCTTACTTTATTTTACTTTATTACACTGTTTCAAGCTAGGCATGGCACTCAAATAGCTAACCAGTGCTTCAGAAATCCAGGTAAACCAAGAAAAAGCAAAGCTATGACCTAGAGCATAAGGTTTTACTGGCAAAGATGTATCAGCTAAGAGCTTGAAAAAATCCTTCGCCACCCCAGCCAAGATAACTATGTTAGCAAAACCTCTAGTGCAGGTTTTGCACAGCTATTCCAACAGAGGAATGCTCTTGCTGGCTGAGCTCATGTCATTTGGAGAGGTGATGCAGCCTCCTGCCAGAAAACCTCCTGCATCTCTATTAAGAGGATGCTGCTGACACAGACACATGGTAAAGCCAAAGCAGCAAAGGATCTTCTGCTGTGCCGGAGGTTCAGGCGTGATCATACACTCACAACATCTTCCACTACCCGAGTCCGAATTAACTGTGAATACAAAATGAAATACGGTGTAGCAAACTGTGTATTTTTCAAATACGATTTTCCTGGGGCTCATGAGCTGCCGTGGCCATACCCGAGCTACTTTTAAACAACCCGGCTCGAGTATCAGATGCTCTTCAGCATTAGTTGTGCCAAATACTGCACATGCTAATTTAGGCTGCTTCCTGGCAGCACAAATTGGCCCTTGTGGAGCTCCACATTTCTAAGACCGGACCATTTTTGAGCTCGTATATTAGAGGCAAGCCAACATCTCCCTGCTGCAGTCAGCAGCACAGGAACATTAACAAACTGATCCGGCGTCACTTTCTGTTCCTGGTTGAGATACATGGAAGTTGTTGACCCTTCAGAACTTTATTTTCATGCCCATGAGACGTACAGATATTTCCCCGGCTCAGATCTTCAATTTTGGGACAGCAGACTGCTGCTGTCAGGAGGGAGTACCAACTGGCTGACTCCAGCTAGACCCAGCCGCTCCAAACCTCCTTTCCTGACTGTCACTGCGGTTCTCCAGTAGCCCCAAGGCAAATATCTCAGCAGCCTTCACTGCTGAAATATCTTGAGATGCATTAAAAAAGGGATTGGCTTTTTCTCGCTTTAGTTGAGCTTTTGATGGGAAGAGCTTCACCAAACCCTCTTGACCGAAGGTACATTCTTGGTCTGCAAGGAAGCTATCTGCAGAACGCCAACATTGTGTGCTCCAGACCGTGGAGGATGCCCCTTCCACCAGCTTGGTTTGGTTTGAGCTGTTGTGGGTGAGATGTAGTGGACCCGTTCTAAGATCTTTACCCACACGGTACCGTACCGGTTTCTGTTATGTGATGGGCTTTCTGTGGAACTGTTAGGCTTCGTTCGTACTCGACGGATTGCTGGGGGGTTTGTAAGCGAGCTGAGCCAGCATCTCTACCCGGGGTCCCGTCGCACCTATTAGCCTGTGTTTGGGAACTTGGTGTTCTCCACGTTATTACAGGTCCTTGAAGGCTTTTCTCCTGTAAGCTCTCTGTCGCAAGACACTAGGGACAAGAGAAACAGGAGAATTGCATTATTAAATTTAAAGTTTTAATAAAGCTGGAGCCTGAGGCTTTTATAGTAGAGAGCTGTGAGTTTTGTTTGTGCTCTTCACAAAATATTACCAGTGGAATTTTGTGTACAGGGTTTTTTTGTTGGTTTTTGAGTGAGCTATGCATAAGGGAGATGACCCCAACCCTTTTTTAATCTTGAATTATTTTAGAATTAACTGTTTTTCTAATAATGATTAATTTTAAGAACTTGCACCCCCAATATAAAGTGTGTGTGGAAATTTTCAGTAGAAGTTCTGCAACAGAAATTGGTTTACAGTGTGAACTGTGACAAGTCCTAAATTCCAGATGCTCTAAAGCAATCTGTTCTAATATGTTCATGCATTATTATTACTGTTGCAGTGTGATTTATTACTATAGAAAGCTATCACAATTGTAGATGTAACATCCCGTAGATCTTTGAACAAAATATCATAAAGTACTTGGCTGTGGTCATTCTGTGATTGTATCTCTGCAGATATTTTCCTTTGCTGTTTAAAAACCGGGGTGCATCAGATGCTTTGTCTACTGCAAGGAGGGATTTTATCACGTCTGTGAATTCATTTAGGAAAAATTATTCTTGCTGTTAATTGAAAATGGGAACTGGTTTAACTTTGGATTATTTATTATTTTTGCTATGTGCTATTCTAGTGTAGTTGCTCTGTAATTCTAATCCCTAACAAATAATATTTTATGAAGACTTGAGGACCTAATTCTGTTTAAAGACGTGCAAAAAACTGAGAGTATTTCAGAAATTCTGGAATTCTATCCAGGAAGCAGTGAAAGGTTGTGGGAATCCCAGATTGACAAGCTTTCACTACAAACAAACAAATTATATTCTTCATGGTGAAGAGGAGTCTTTCTCAACTGAGAACAGGCATTAGCTCAAGTGCTGGTGCTCAGATAGACCAGCTGCTTGGTTTGTATGAGATTGTGTGAAAGGGCAGTTAAAGGGGGTTTTGAATGACCGCAGACATGTACCAAGATCCAAGGAGAGCATCTGAAGTTACTAAGAAAGAATGGCACATCCTTCCAAAAGTGTTAAATACCGATTGCCCTCTCGCACACCATTCCTGGCATGTGGTTTCTTCCCTCTTTGCATCTACCACTGCTTTTTTAAATATTTCAGAGTCCACCTGATCCCATTTTGATCCACCAGAATTTCTACTGCAAATTCGTTTCGCTTCTGGAAACCATTGAAGACATTTGGACAGGGGCTTCCAGTTCAGCTTCCTCTGGAAGTAATTCAGTTTGCACACACCAAAACCTCTTGGAGACTCCGTCTGGTGTGAGGCAACTGGAGATGATGGAGGACTTGTGTCAAAGTTATTTTTGCACTGTGGCAAACGCGTATTGTAGATATGCCCATTCACGCCCAGTGCATACCATGTAAACACCACGCCACAACTGGAATGGCAGTCGAAGACAGGGGAAGTAGCTGACAGTTGCTTTTTTTTTTCCAAAAGTTCGAGAGAAAGTAAAATTTGGGGGCATTTTTTTTTAATCCATTTTTCCTCATTCCTAATTACAAGCAACTCAGAGGAGTAAGTATGCCCCAAATCCCAAGTGATGGAGGTTAATTTGATTGTGTCAGCCCATAAAAATAAAGAGGCATGTTTTAACTTCCTTTTACCTTTCTCAGAAGTTTAAATTTTTAGCCATTCTAAACCTCTTAGAACAGGTATAAAGAGTATGGAATCAATGCTGCAGAGTTACTCCCATAGGCCATTTACCTAAAGTCTAACTGGGATATTCATGGATTTTCGTGTTTAAGGGGTCAGACCTTTGAGTCACCTTTTAGCATATTGATGCTTTCAGTTGACAAGAGTGCTATGCTATCAAATACATTATATACCAAAGATGTATTTTATCATTTACTCTTAATATAGCTACGTTAAATATATTGCATACGCGATTGATGTATAAGAGACCACGTTTTATACGTATACATTACAAATAATGAAGGGACCAACCTTTTGTCGTTACAAAGTTATGTTAATTGTGTAATACAAACTTACAGAGGATTACCATGTGACATTACAGACAGTTCAGTAATACATCACTTATTAAATTGACAGACAAATAGGCAATTAATATATTTTAACTTAAAGAATGCATTTTTAGGGGATTGTAAGTTCTTGCTTATGTAAGTGATAGAGTTGAATACTTGTGCAAATAAATAATTGATGTTTTCCCTTGCAAAGTGAAGAAACAAATTTTCAACCACTGGGATAGAGAGGACTTTCAGAAAGATGCCTGAAGGACTTCTAACTTGTTGCAGTGAACACTGGTCTAGACCTTGCCATTCTAAGGGAATCAAATATAAAGTAGAGATGATATGTGGTTAATAAATTACAAACCCAAATTTTACTGTGACTGCAAACAAGGAACACAAAACCAAAGGTAAAATGGAAATGCCTGAATAGAAAAGGTGATTGGGAAAGTCTAGAGGACCCATAGTGGTGTATTAAGTGATGCAGTAATAAATGAGAACTGATCTACCTACCAGAAAAGTGCCAGTTTACCTACATCTGATGATATATTAATTATTGGAAGACGAAGAAGGAATGTGAGGACCGAGTGAACAGAGCTGTAAGCCATCCAATGAATGGGTGCAAAGAGAGATGACTTCCTGTAAAACCTATTCAGCTAAAAATAATTTAAGATTCGAAAGTGAGCATTGAGTGGGAAAATAAGTAATTCCTAGGCTGTGAAAACTTCATGTCTATGGAATTTACTGATGTACAAAGAGTATAAGGCATGAAGGAACTTTAGACCAAAGCCTTAGGTCTTTATTTGCAATTGTTGCTTCAGTAAAAAACACTGTTTTCCTGAAGAAAAAAAAATATAGTTTGTAGTATTGTAAATAGTCTGTGGTTTATTAAATATCTTCAGTTTTAGCATGTCCATTTTAAGAGATTGTACTGGCTGCATGGAATAAAACTACTCCTGGGAAGTATAAATCGTGCATCTTGTAGCACCCTTCCTTTGGAATTTGATGTTGTGTCACATTTGAATGGCAGCTGGGTGCTAAATTTGTGTTGAATGTTAATATATTTTACTGTAACAATTTTATTCTGCTCACTTAATTTTTAAAATTTATATGAATTCAAAACTAGTTTTAGGAAAGGTAAATGTTTTAATTCTGAGCAATCCACCCATTGAATCTGAAGCATTTGCTGAGTATTGAAGCTTCTGTGGCCAAAAGCTTCTTGTATCTTCCTGCAGGATGAATTACCATCCCTGATAAGAGGGTCTGCTGTTTGAGCATCTCCTGGATCTGTTCTCTTTGGTTATTATTATCAGTTAGTGTCCCATTGTAGCAGAGAACGTGAGCTGTTGTGGTAGAAGCTGAGCGTCCTGGGTTTGACGTGCTCTGTTGTGACATTTCTGTGTCACTTAAAGATGGACATGTTAGACTTCTCGTTGAAGTGAAGGTTATACCCTTGATCCTTTCTCCACTTGATGTATTGTTTTGATCTATATTCTTTCCAAGTTGGCTCACAAGGGCACAGATGCCCACCAAAACTTATTTCTTCTGGACTGGACGCAGAGAAATCTGTAACTGAAGCTCAGTTTATCCCTTCAGTCCCTCTTTGCTGCTACATCCATGAGCCCTTGTCCTGACCCCAGCACTGTGGCTGAGTTGTCCAAAAACCTTGCATTGTCAGCCTCGGTCTCTTTGCTGATCTTTGTGAAGAGAATGCCATTCTGCAGGCATCCACAAAGCTGAGCAGCAAGCACCGGCAGCACGTCAAGTAGTGTGTGTTATTCCCCATACCACGGATGACCTGAAAAGCAAAGACTGCGTGTGTCACGTGAAGAAAGAGTAGGAAGAGATGGCGATCGATGGGTGCCAGTTCTTCCACGTGCGTAGGGAAACTGGGAATAGCAAACCTGGGCTGGGTCTCGGAAGGGAGAAGGGAACTGCACGTCTGTCTTTCCTTGTGATTCAAAGAAAAAGGTGATGTTCTTAGATGATCTGGGTGGCTAGTTTTTGAAACAGAAATGTGGGACACAATAGCTTGAGAAAAGACTGCTTTTCCAAAGCAGAGCGTATTTTTTTCCCCTTGCTGGTCATTAGCAGTGCTTGTGAAGACCAGCCCTTCATGGAGGAAGTCATGCTGGAACACAATGAGCTGGTGACGATTTTAAGCTTCCCCCAGCATGTAATAGCTCCAAGTAATTGGTAGGTACATGTGCTTCAAGGACAATGGCGGTTTTGCTCCTTTGCCCATTTAAATCACAGTATTCTGTGCAAGACAGTGCAGCCAAATACATGCTGGAACTCACAGCACGAGTACAGGAATATTAGTACGTATGGCATGTTCCTAAAACTTACTCAATATACAGCAGATTTAGTGCAAGTTGGGCGTGCGTGGCTTACAGGTCTTGTTTTTAGATACCATGTCTTTCAGAGAACCTTTTTTTCTGGTAGGATTTCTGAGCCACTCTTACTGCTCTTACATGGATCGGAGGGTCCAGTCCCCCAACCACACTGCAGGCGGTGCTGGGTGTAGGAGAAGCCTGGCAACTCAAGCCCCTGACAGCCTCGCAGGACCTGCAGCCCTTCAGCAGAAGGTCTTTCTGCAGATGCTGTCCTGTTCAGAGAAGGAGGGTGATGCTACCTTACCTGTTATGTGAAGGTAAAGCAGTTGGATTGTTGTGGTGGCTGGTAAGAGAAAGGACTAGCTACAGCCCTCCCAAAAGCACCCTGGCTTTCCCCTGCAATCAAAGGGTCATCTCTTCGGTGATCATCTCATGCAGATAGCTCTGCCTGATAAAGGGGACAGTAAAGCTTTAGTCTAAAAACCAGTATTTTCAGATGTTTGGCAGATCTGAACCATGTTTGGGGCCTGGTGTAATTGCAGAGTAGAGTAGAGTAGAGTAGAGTAGAGTAGTGTAGAGTAGAGTGGAACGGAACGGAACGGAACGGAACAGAATAGAATAGAATAGAATAGAATAGAATAGAATAGAATAGAATATTGCAGGTGAGACATTCATAACGAGTCCAAGTTCTGCCGAACCAGGCTGTCTGAAGGTCTGAGTGACTCAGCCCTTTGGGAGGCAAAGCATTTATCTGTGCTTGAGATGTCCATACAGGTTTGGGGAGGGGGGTTGTAACATCAATAAAAACCTTTGTTTTGAGGCTCCACCTTCCTCTGGAGCTCCGGGGTTTCATCCCCAGTTCAGCAGAATCACTGGTGGTTCCTGCAATGACCTGAAGATCGTCCTGAGCAGTTCACTGTTCTTGTGTACACTTTCATAATGGAGGGAGTTTTGCCGTCTTTGTATTTACAGTGAAATTTAGCGCTCAGTATCAGATGTTTGGCTGAAAATGTCCGTATCTTGTTACAGCTGAAAGCAGCTCACCCTCTGACAATAGATGCTATTTTGTCCTAAATGTGTGATTTTTGTCCTATGCACACGTACCTGTTATGTCCCATCCTCCGAAAACTCTAGATATTAAATGTGCCCCACAGGAGGGTAAATGATGAAAAAAGCAGTGTTTATGGAAAGGCTTCATGTGAAGAAAGATTACTCTCAAGAGTTTCCTTATACATTCTTACACAAGATGTCCTAAGCTCAGCTGAATTCCTGAGTCATGTAATGCTGACGTTAGCAAAGACAGAGTAAAGTGGGCACCTGGTTTTATCTGGAAGGGGGAGCTCTGCGTTGGCATTACCCGGCCAATCGTGGTGAATATTTTTCCCTTAGAATATCAATTCAATTACACTGATTTTAGAATACACGTAGAATTGTAGAATGTTTTAGGTTGGAAGGGACCTGAAAGATGATCTAGTTCCAACCCCCCTGCCATGGGCACATAATGTAAATGAAAAAAAAAAAAAANATACTGCGGTTATGGAGAACTGGCAGTGAGAGTGTTTGGTCAGAAGGGTTTACGCGTGTGATATTTTGGAGGAACCAGCAGATAGTTTGCGTAAGGTATGGGTAAATGCTACTTTTGTATCAAATACCTGGATCGAGGTGTTTATTTTGAAGTTTCTGATGGAAAATATAGTTCACATCCCCATTGTAAAAGTATCTTTCAGAGCAGTGTTTTCGGAGGTGCAGCCTGTATGCTGGTACGCAGTTACCAGGGCACGAACAAAGAACGCCTGGTTTTAGAAATGTTGTGTATGGTGCCGTTTATACAAAAGGGAGCTGGAAAAAAACATTTAGTTTAGTGCGGCATACACGGTGATAAAGACACTAGTTGCGAAATGCTGGTTTTATAAGTATAATTCATTATACTTTCTTTGATCCAGTGTTACAAATTAGGGTCACTCGTGTCAGGAGATTAAAACCTTTTTGTCTCTCTTTGATATCAAACTATTCTTCCCCAGTCCCTTTTATCTTGCAGAGCAGCGCTGAATTCCACAGCATCTTTGTCAGTTCACTCATGTTATTTGCAGCAATCATTTAATTGGTTTTAGAACTAATATTATTTAGTCATACTGTCATTTGCGACAACAGAGGCTCTTTAATACCCTAAAAACGTTGAGAGGCTCCAGCGTTAGCTGGGTAAGCACATGTATAAGAGAGACCACAAAGAATTTTGGGACCATGGTGGGAGTGCAAGGTAGCTAAATTGGATAGAAAAAGGAGGAAAAAAAAAACCCATGCAAGTCAAAGTAAGATTGTACATCAGAAAAACTACAGCAATCTACTGAAAATTAGTAGATGATAGTCATGAGTAGCTTACAGTGAACCACGGGTACCAGCTTCCCTGAAGCACAGAAATAGGAACTTGGAGAAGCTTGTAAAAGGTGTCCTCAGGGAATCTTCCATTTTTTCACTATGATACCTTTAATCCTAGAATTGTCAAGCCACATGGAAAATAATAGGACTGAATAGTTCAGTCAGTTAAAAGTTAGTATTATTTCTTTTATCAAAAATATTAGGTCTTTCTGTGTTTCTGGAGCTGTTAGGATTTGTATAAACTTTAAAACAAGTGAAGTCGAGTATTGAACTTGTATTGCTCTTTCTTTTTTAATTTAAGATCATTATCTGTGACTAAGCAGACACTATTCAATAGAAAGAAAGAACTTAAAGCCAATATTTTTTAACAGATGATTCAACGAGAGGCAGAAGTAAAGAATAAGGTAACTGCTGTGGCGTTGACAGACTCTGTTCACAATGTGTGGCATCAAGAAGTTGGGAAAACTATTCGAGAGTGGATGCGAGAGGTGAGGCCAGGTTTTTTTAAAGAGTTGGGGTATATACGTCTGTATATGGCTGTATAAACATGTCTTTATCTGCTGACCTCTTCCATTTCTTTAGGGTATGAAAGACAGCACATTACAGGAGCGCGGAAATCGTGTGCCCATACCAGCCCCTAAAATAACCGAGATTAAAGCCGTTTCTGAACTTCAAAGATAGCAGTCAAAATAATAAGAATCAAGTCCGGTGTTTCTTCCCGCTGCACAGCAATATAGACACATACACCAAGGCAGCCCACACGCTGTCTGATATCTGGAGCAGAGTCCTGGGCGCGCCCCGCGCTGCTGGCTTGATCTGGCGATGCTGGAAAAAGCCCCTTGAAGCTCTTCGTGACTCAGTTTGATGGTTTGTACGGCTGGCAAAACACCCTTTCTCTCAGCACTTTTGTGAGATGTAATTGCTTCCGAAGTGCTCTGAAGTTTTCTGACGGAAAGACGGAGTGTTTGCTGCTGTACAACTACCAACGGCTGGTTGGTCCAAAAAGGTCTGGTGTCGGTTCATGGCCAGCATCACCAAGTTCCACCCTTGGGTGATGGATGATGCCATGCGTTCATTATTATTCTTTTAATACTCAAGTATGGGGTTGCTGAGATTTTAAAAATCATACTTTTTTTAAAGCAAGACCAACTAAACTTCCATTTACGAGTCTCTTCCTCACCAGATCAGGCTCGTGTCTGGTTTTTCTACGTTCCCATTGCAGAACGCTAAAACAATAGGTGCACGTGGCAAATTTAAACTGGTTGCATCCTGAACTTTTTTGTTAGGTTTGACTTTTTCCCGTGGATGTAGTGAAACTTTCTGTATAGGCTGCCTATTCCTGACTTAACCTTACAGTTTTATAGGCCGTGACTGATGGGAATAGCGAATCACCTGGGATGCAGCCTGACAGCTCTGACTTAAATGTTAAAAATATAAAGAATGGTAACCCCTACAGGCTCTGTCAGAAAAATCCCCATTTTCTTTATGGGAAATCAAAACCTTAAAATATATGTTATGTAGTAAAACTGAAATTTTAAATCCTGTAATTTGAATCTGACAACTCCATTTTTCTTTAAGCATTTAGTCTGAATAAGACAAGTGCATTACCTTTAATTTCATTTGCAGAAAGTAGATCTTAAAGAATAAGTTAAATGATTAATGGCCTAAAAAGTGGATGGAGTGTCATAACTTACATTAGCATTGAAAATCTCCTATAAGAAAGAAGAATTTTACATATGTGAAGTGTGGCTGAGTGGTATTAAGACTAGCATATCACCTGGATATCTCTTACTTTAATCAGGTTTAAGGCTACTGGTAAAATGAATAATAATTAAAATATACACCTAATCGCTGCCTGTCTGTAGGGCTAATTGCTGTCATTGAAAGAATGAATTGTTAAAAAAGTAATTCTTCATTGGAGCTATCTCTCCTGTATCATTGGTGGCCTATTTTTAGTACCTATAGAAGTCATGATTTTTGAATTTATTAGGAGCTGTGATGAATGATAAAACAAATCATCCATTTACATATCTTGACACTGCTTTCGAGAATACTTATTTCTTACAGGCAAGTGTCACATTGTATATAAAAGCTGGTTAATTGTGTGCTAATCTTCTGTATTATCTCCAGCTCTCTGATGTAGTGTTCTATCAGTAGTTAATATTAATTTTACTTATTTCAAATGAATGTAATACTTCATAAAAATTCTACTTCTTTTATAATTTCTACCATCTTACATTTGCAATTTCACATTCAGCTGTTAATTAAAATTATACATGCAAATTGTAAAATGTATAATGCTTTACTACTTTAAACCTTAAAGCCTTTGTGGAATACTTCCATTTTAACCATTTTTTACTAAAAAAGTTACATTACTGGGTAGTGTGTTTGTTTTCTTTTTTTTTTTTTTTCCATCNACTGTTTCTTACAAAAATCTGCCATGCTTTGTGAACTTCACTTTCTAATCTCATACAGCAACCCTTCCTTTATGTTGTTCCTGCTCTCCCTGGTCCCAGAACAGTAGGGTTGCCTTGACAAATCTATTCAAAAGCCATTCCTCGCCCTTTATTGGTGGGGACTGAAGCCTTTGAAATTCTCTCCTCACTGCAACACAGCTGACATCTTCTTCCAGACAGAATGAATTAAGGAAATACAATAAGACACTTGATCTACCAGTCAAGGATCTTTCCACAGTGAGGACGGACTCCATGGTGCACAACTAGGGCAGCAAGCATCTACAAATACACAATACATGCTTGTTTACCCGAATAGCAATCGTCCATTTTTACAATCATGATTGATGGGATGATTTTTTAGAAATCTGACGGAAAATTCATTGGGTCTTTCCAAAAAGTTGTGCGGGGTTTGTTCGGAGGGGTTTTTTTTGCCTTTTCCTCTTCATGAAGTTAATCAGGTTTTCAGAAAGGGAAAACCCAGATTTGTAATAAGGGAAGCCGTGTAGATCTCATAGTTCAGCTGGCAATCCTACTGGAAATGTAGTTACTTTATAATTAAATCTTCAATTCACTAGATTTGGTGTAGTTTCAGCGTATTTTTGTAAAAGCATATTATTTAATACTTTAATTCATAGACTCCTCTGAATAGATAGCATTTGGAGCATAACATTTAAAAAATTCATGGTAAATTCATCCTACTCAGAAGTTCAGGAATGAAAGGTAAATGTAAATGCTTCCTGAACGTAATTCCCCAAAGACCAGTATTTGCATTCTTAAATGTTCATGCCCAATTCATCTCAGCTATATTTCCAATCATTTGAATACGTCTGCTCTCTTGATGGCTTTCATTCAGTTATAATCTGTTGTTTTGTGATTTCACAACCATTCTTTCCGCAGTGTACTCCATCAAAACACCCTGAAAAATTCTGATTTCTTAATGTTGGCAAGCAAGCAGGCTCCGTGTTTATATCAACACCTATTTAACAACTACAGAAAGGAAAAGCTTAAAACGTGCAGTGGGTAATTCAGGCACTGGTTGGTCCAAGCACACGCTTTAGTCCACTGGCACTCAAAGTAGCACTTGAAGACGTGCTATTTAAGCACATTGCAAATCTCCTGAATTATGGTCTTACTCTTTTTGCTTCTTTAGAATGAAACTACAATACTTCGTCGCCCGTTGGTGTGAATAACCTAGCGTAGTTCACCTTCCAGCCCCTCTTGGGGCTGCTGTGTAAATTAGTTTGAGTGTTTCGAGGTGATCGTTGTCCTTACTTACGAAGTCTGTATTTGTTTTTGCTCTTGAGTTTTTGGCTCACCCGGCAGTCGCCGGTCTTCTCTTACAGAACTGCTGCAACTGGGTGTCCAGCTCCGAGCCCCTGGACACGTCGGTGGAGTCCATGCTGCCCGACTGCCCCCGCGTCTCCGCAGGTACGTGGGTTTGTTTGCAGCGAGCCAGGGGACGTGTTTGTGCCCAGGAGCAGCTCAGTTATTTAAAAATGCATTTGCTTCTCAACGCATTTTAACCCCTCTGCGGCAAGATATGGTTGCAAGCGCGTGGCTGCTGCTGTTCTGCGCAGCCCGCTGTTAATTGTTGGGGTTTTTTTGCTTTGTGTGGGATTTAAGTTCTCTTGTCTGCTCATAGCTTATATTTTTCTAGTTGTCTTTTCCCTTTGGCTTTAAGTAACTGGTGACATTGTAGGTAGGAGCTTAAGAAGAATAATAGCGATGATGAAAACTGGGAAATTTAACATAGATCCTTGAATAAATGTCTGATTTTATGTAGGCAAGAAGGTTTTAAAGGAGTTGGTAAATGAAAGGTACAGCTAAGTGAAATGAGACGCTTTCCTGAATCCTCATCAACACAAGTCTAGTTTACGTAGCAAATTGTTTACAGTGTCCAAGAATCTTGACGTGAGATTTCTGTTGTTTTGGAAATACTCAGCTACGCTCTTTCATTAATGAATCATGAATCATAAATCATAAGGAGCACATGAAATAATACACAGAGACTTTTGTTAATGTGTAATAATTCCAGAAAGTAGACATAGTTGTCAATGTAACAGGAAAAATCTCAAATCTCTGTAGGAAAGTAATCTAAAATACATAAAGCTGTTACTGAACTTTCATGTTTGATTATCAGATTTCCTAAAAGCCATAGGTAGCGTATTTCTGTAGAATATAAAATCAGGTTCAAAGGAAGACGCAGCCTATACAATATTAATTTAAAAGCTGGAACAGTGTTTGACCTTGCTCCGTGAGACGCAGTTGTTCGTTTGACAAGTTAGAGATTCATATCTGTCTGGATTTGTGGGGTTGTTAATGAGACCTAACCTTGCAGATGAGATTTGGTTTACTGCAGGATATTTTTAAGGCTTGGAAAATTTAGCGGTACTTTGTTTGAGAGCTCACAACAACCAGAGACCTGTAATCACATTTCTGCTGCGGGTTGGGATCTCACCATGCAGATCGTCAGCTCTGTACAGACGCGGTGCAATCGCATTGACATTGCTCTTTAGTGCTTGGGGAAGTGAAGTATTACTAAAATTTTCATAGATCCAACATCCGTTCACCAACTTTTTGCTCCTTCAGGGGAGAGTACTGCAGCTTAAGAGAAAAATACCGTTCAGTAGTAGAATTCTTTACAACAGGCTTAACTTTCTGGCATCTGTTTTGCTGTTGTGCAAGAGTGCATGTTATAGAGGTCATTTTAGTCAGGTAAATGGGAGCTTGGGTAGCAACCAGTCAGTATTTGCAGTACGCTTGCTAATGCTGAAAATCCTCCGTATGAGCTTCTCTTTCTTTGTATTCATCCGATGTAAATCATGTAAAAGGTATTCTATACAAGAAATCCTAAGTGTTATTTAAAAAACAGGCTGATGCTTTAATAGGGTTGTGAATAAGTCTTAATTTTACTTTTCTATTGAGGATGGGTCATAGTGGGCATAACTTTTATACTCCACTTAATGAACTCCCAGCTACACTGAAGTCCTCGGCACAAGAGTTAATTTAAATGGGGTAGGATTTCAGCCGGTAAAACTTGTAAAAGCAAAAGCTGGCTATTTGTATTTCATGCATACATACACTGCCACTAGATTCAGATCACTGATGTTTTAGAAGTTCTTGTCAGAGATTTTGGACAAGATTTAAATGGAAGCTAACTATTTCCAGCTTGGTTCTTTATAATATAAAGACTGTTTAAAAATAGTATGGCTTTATGTGACTACTGCTGAATTATCAATTTGCTCATATGTTTCTGTTTATATTTCTTATATTCATGTCTTATATGGACAACTGTAAGACATTTACAGAGGAACAAGTGAATAAGTCTTACAGTGTGTTTATATGAGCAATGACATAAGCCTGCATTGGGGTAATCTGTAATAAATTTATGAAATGCTATTAGATGTAGGAGCATTAGTATTTAATGTGAGAGATTTTATTTCGCTCGTTTCCTGAGAATTGCAGTACTGAAATAGCCCACATTCAAATACTGGCAGCATTGCCCTTGGTATTTCAGTGAATGACAGTGAGAGCAATCAGAGCAACGAGACAGAGATTTTTTTTAAATAAGCCTTTTGCAGAAGGAAGATTCACTTCTCTTTTCTGCTTGGAACCCCGTATTTTATCTGTGTTTGCATGGAGAAGTAAGATTGGGAATAACTGCCTCTCGGTCACATAGCATGAGCCAGCTTTTTAAAAAAGCCGGTCTGATATTCAGCCATTCAGCATACTGGGATTTACAGGAAACCCCAGTTTATTTGTAAGCAGTGCCTACTTCAGATTATGTCACAGTCTCCTGCTTGCATTTCCCTTAAAAATCACTAGAGAGAAATATATGGCCATCAAACTGGAAAAACAGCTTGTATTTCTAGATAGAGTTGTTCAAGCTTTTGATTAGAGCATTATTAAGTAATTAAAATGTTTGCCATAATTCATTCATGTCTTAGTTACAAAAAGGAATGAATACACTTTAATAATTAAACGTTGTGGGCCTGAGAGCAACAACAATACAGGAAAAGCAAGCCGAAATAAAGCCATAATAAATCCTGTCCTTATGGCAAGAGGTGGGGTATGGTGAAGGTCCCACCTGCATGGTCTTTCCACCACGTCTCAAGGATTTGGTCGCATGTTAGTGTCATAGTTTAACGTCTTGCTGCAACAGTTTATTGTCACACCAATGGGATTGTCCTCCAAAATTTCCCATTTAACACAGTTGTCCTGTGTGGCATATGTAATCCTAAAAAGCCTCCCATGCTGTGTTGAGAGACATAGGTCCCAGCTCAAACATCTTCCATCAGGCCTGGAGCTCCTGATGAGGCTGTCTGTCCAACACTACCCATCTTGTTACCCTTCCCATATTTATCCAACAAGAACAAGGCGTTCTTCCTCATTAGAGAAGAGTCCACCACTCTCCCTCTGTCATTTATCTTTGCCTGGGCAGGGCTGTCCAGCGTCATTCCCCTCTGTTCCTTCTCTGGCTCACAGCCCTCTCTGGTTTCCAGAGCTTCCATTGCACAGGTAAGGTTCTCAGCTGTGACACTATCACCTCATTGTCCTGGAGGAGCCCTCTGCCAGCCTCCAGACTTCCACCTATGTTAAAAAAACTGTCTCCTACCCTCTTCATTTTCAGCCCTCATTAAGGACCTCAGACCTGAGGTCATCTTCTGCCTCAGTCTTAATCCACCTTCCTAATGGCATCAAACCAGAAGACCTCTTTTCTGTCTCAAAGGAGATGGATCCATTTCCTGTCTATATCTAAGACATAAGAAAATGTTGGGTGGAGAAAGGTGAAGACTGTAAAAGCAGTCTGTACATTAAAGATCATCACACAAAATGGAGTAGGGGTGGGAGTATTACTGGTTAGGAGATTGGAGGTCAACTTGTAATTTGACACAGACAACGGGACAGAGGTTTTAATGACAGGTTGTATCATGTTACTGCTAACCGTTGTTGTAGCTCACTTCATGTTCCTGAGACCTTAGAACGTTTCTCCTAGTTCTGGAGCAGGGAGTTCACAAGACCTTTGGGAAGCCATCCTACTGGAGCAGCTGCTGGGTGGGAATGCCTGAAAGTGAGGATGGGAGAAACCAGAGCCGTGGATCTGTGTCCATCTCTGTTGCTGTTCAGGAATTAAATTACTTTGATTTCAGGCTAGGGGCCTGAACATGACCCCTGGAAGGGCATTGTGGTAAATTTTGCCAGGTAACCATGGCCTTTGTTTTCCTGAATACAAGTATTTTTGAGTGCCTCATGGGGCACACCTTAGTGTTTGTATAAGATACATTCCTTAGTTCATGTGTTTCTGCCAGTGAAAGCTTTTTATTTAGGAGAGAAGATTAAACTTTGCAGTATTTTGCCAAAGTGGATATGCACCAAGACCCATTTATATAATCAAATAAAAAGAAGTTATTGTAACATTAGTAAAATGAATTGCCTAATCAAATCCTTTTAAAGCCTTTCTAGTTGACCCCCAAAATCACTAGTTATTCTTTTAACAGTTGCAGCCATTGTAGTTAAAACATTGTAAAATAAGGAAATTATAACATCAAAAGACAAACAAGATGACACAATGGAATGAAACGTTGACAGTAATCAAGAAAAGCTCTATTCACCGTAGAGCCTAGACTTGAATATATGTCTCTGTAATAAGGGAAAAAGTGCAAGAATTAATTCATGTAGCTGAATAAAGTGATCTCAGGCTGGCAGAAGAAAAACAAACTCTTAATTTCAGGGGACAGGTATGACCTGTGGTGGTGGTGCTCTGAACAGTATCCTGAGTGAGCCCTCAATATTTCCTGGTACCAGACATCAAGCTTGGCTCTGTATGGTATATAAAACATTTCAGTTCATTTAGGCAAGCCAACCAAAACTTTTTTTTTAACTTTGAATTCGGAGAAGGTCATTAATATTATTTCTAGCAGGCTACTGCAGGTGCTTATGGTTTTTACAGGTAAATAAATAGAAGTGAAAAAATGGCTTCACAGAATGGTTGAGGTGTGAAGGGACCTCTGGAGATCACCTGGTCCAGCCCCTGCTCCAGCAGGGCCACCTGGAGGCAGTTGTCCAGGACTATGTCCAGCCTTCCATAAGCTCCATTGCATGTCAATAAAGAAACCATGGTCATGGTAATTAATATTCATGTATGGCTGTGGGGGTTTTATTGGTATACTTGCCCTAACTTCCAAAAGACCCCAGAAAGTCATGCCATAACCGCGTGGTGTGCTGGACGGTTGTGTAGGGTTTAAGTCTGTACATAAGTGAGTATGGAGTGGAGACAGTGGTAGTTGTCCAAACTCAAGTAAGATGTGTGTCAGCACCAAAAGGAGGTCCTTCACATTGCACAGAGGTTCTGAAAGCGGTTGTTTTCCTGCTTTGCCTTTTCAGATCCTTTTAACTGGGAGAGGGGAAGGGGGGCTGGTGGTTGTTTCTGACGGAGCTTGTCCCAACAAGGAGCAGGGTTGTCATCCGTTGCACCCCTCAGTAAAATCACAGCCAAAAGCGTTCCTGCGTATGTTAAACACACAATAGGTACTTTAAGGCTTGGGGGGTTTTTTTTAGAGATTTTTCTCTATGCACATAAGAGACTCGGAGTTCAAAACAAATGAAAGATGAGATTCTGCAGAGCTCACTGAAAAACAGGGAAAAGCTTGTTACCTGCTGTTTTTGAGTCCTTGGCATAGCTTGATTTAATATCAAGACAAGAATATGGTACTAAACAGTCCCCTCGAGACTGCTGCTTTGTGCTAAGTAATAGAATAGCATCAATAATCCTTCCGTGGGGCTACAGTAAATTTAAGTAAAGTTATTCTGGACTGTTAGATCTGCTTAAAAGCACTGATCCGAGAAAGCGAGCGCATCACTCCCACAGCGAGCCCTTCCCTGGAAGAGCCGGCGTGCAGCCCGGCCCCCGCACGCGCTTGCGCCGACTCGTGGGATAAAGCCCTTGTGGCAGAGCTGGTGTTGGTCGCAGGGAAACCACGGATTACCCATCAGGTTACGGAGGTGGTGGTTTTCGTTGGCTTTGCCTAACGGGTGACTCCTGCCTGCTGTTTTAAGAGTTCGGTTGCGTATTTCCGTCGAAAAGCCTCGTCGAGCTGCCGACGCACCCCGTGCTGAGCAGATCCTGGGGTTCAAACAGGAGGATCTCCAGTGAGGTTAAATGGGCTCCGCGACACAGCGGGGTCTGTGCACAGAGGTAATTGCGTGAGCGAGGCTTGCAACAGCCATGAAGAAGGACCGACTTGTTTCTCTCCGCTTTTTTGTCCTCGGCTCTGTTTGCACCGCACTAAACTGCCACTCTTACGCGTTTATGTATCTTGCTCACAGCAAATGAGGCAGAAACAACCATAAACTGTATTAAGCACTGAGACAATACCTGGCTCATCCCCCCTAGCGGCTTTTGGCCCAGCTTTGCAACACTTCTCGTTTTTCACTCTGATTTGGTGAAGACCATTCCAGGCTGTTTTCTGACATTGCTATTTTGTGACCAGGGGTAGGTGTCCAATGACTCCAGCAATATAAGAAATAAGTACAAAACCACACACTTTTTACAATAAGGCAGATTAGGCAATTTACCCGTTTTGCTAAAAATGTTATTTCTGCATTCACTAGTCATTCATGGAGATTAAGATTACAGTAATCAGTGTTTACTGTAAACCTCTTTGCATTTTATGTCTTCATGTGCATGTAGTTCTGTCAATAACAGCTTCTCACTTATGAGAAAAGATTACACGCCGGCAGTGTTTTGTCAAGGTGGCAGGCTCCGGTGTTTAGCTGCGTATTAATCCGTTTTTAAGGTATTCGTAGCATTAATAGCACAAACGGAGCAATGCAGGGATCTGCAGCGCGAAGGTTGCTCCGTCGCCCTGTGTCAGCATCCACACGCGCCGCAGGTGCTGGTCCTGAGCTTCCATTTCTGCTGCTCTACGGTGTCCGTCAGGAACGGGAAATTATTACGCAGACGTTGAAGCATCAGCCTGTCTTAGCCACAGCTCTGGCAGTTGCTGCACTAAGTCCAACTTTAACTACTGTCTTCTCAGCACAGAAGTAAGTAGCTTTTTCCCAGCTCTTCAAAGGCGCTCTGCTTTTAGTCTTCTGCTCAGCCTCAGGTGTTGCAGGGCAGCTTCGCGTTTCACGTGTAATACCGAGTTGGACGTGGGCTCCTGTGTTGTGTTTTGGGTGGCTTAGCTTTGCGGTGCTTCAGAAAGGACAAAATATATAAAGACCTGTTGAATGATATTGCAGGTTCCGTTCCAGAACGCCAGATACTCAAAAGTAAATACAAAAATGCGAATTTGAAAGCGTTGACTTAAGTTACCAACTGTTGCTGCAGTCAGAGAGTTCGATTTTATAGGAATTTCAGTTTTAAAATGCATTTTTATCACTTCTTATATGACCCGCTAGTTGTTTGACATACCACCAGTGCTGTTATTTTTTAGGACAAAACACTCATATTTGTATACCATTCTACAAAGTAGGTATTTGAGGCCATACCAATATCAGAGAAACTATTCTATCAAAAATTGTTCACATACTCAAACATATCTATTTATCATTGCATTTTTATAGAGTACAGTGAACTAGTTAAGAATGATGTATGCTTGCCTTAGAGTCCCCAAGGTTGTCTTTGATTGTGGTAATAATGAATAATGTAAATTATTACAGCTAGATATCTCCTACAAAGTGTTTGACAATGGTTAGACTGCCATGACCACTGCTTCTGATACTACTTAATGTTATCTCATTAGTTCCTTGTATATCCATAGGCATCTACATGTTGGCCAAAATCTTACTCTAATGTGTGATTGCAAACTCTTGAGTTCAGGGAGTTTTTATTCGGCGCTTGTACTTCATCTTGGCCCGTGCAGGTGCCAGCCAGGAGAGGTGATGCTTAGCCAGTCCTCCGCATGGTCGTGTTGTTGAAATGCGTGTGCTGTCATTCCTTACAGCACTTGCAGGCACCACAGTGGTACAACAAATAATGAACACATTCGTGTTTTGAATAGGCAGATACAACCATACTGCAGATATCCAAGTGACAGTTTAGACTGACACTTTAAAGAGACTATGTAAAGTATAATTAAGTTATTGCTAAAAAGCCAATCTAGTATTAGTTCAATCTGCACTAGTTTTGTCTGTTGAAGGGGAAAAACTAGAACAAGTGATGTTTTATCTTCTAACCTCAGGAAAATCCTTCAAAACCAAGTGAGGGTGAAGGGTCTGGAGCACCAGTCTCGTGAGGAGCGGCTGAGGGACCTGGGGGTGTTCAGCCTGGAGAAAAGGAGGCTGAGGGGAGACCTTATCACTCTCTACAGCTCCCTGACAGGAGGGGGTAGCGAGGGGGGTCGGTCTTTTCTCCCAAGGAACAGGCGATACAGGAGGAGAGGAAACGGCCTCAAGCTGCGCCAGAGGGGGTTTAGATTGGATATTAGGAAAAAGTTCTTCATGGAGGGGGTTGTGAAGCATTGGAACAGGCTGCCCAGGGCAGTGGTGGGGTCGCCCTGCCTTGATCTATTTAAAAGGCAGGTAGACGTGGTGCTGAGGGACATGGTTTTGGCAGTGTTAGGTTGATGGTTGGACTCAATGATCACACGGGTCTTTTCCAACCTAAATGATTCTATGAGTCCGTGATTCTGTGAAGGTGGGACTCAAATTGACTTCTTCCTCCAGGGCATGTCAGAATACACCCTAGCAGAAATAGGTGTTTTTCCACTTCCTGCTGTTTTTTGTGATGGCAGCAAAAGCTTTGCTTACATGGTGGCATATCACCACCTTTTTACACCCAGTGCCTTCCCAGCCTCTCCATGCACGTAGGCAACACTACATCAGATAGCGCACCTTGCTCCTTGCTGCTTAATTAGTGGGTTAACGCCTGGTTAAAGTGTGTCTTCCACAAGGTGGAAGAGAAGGCCACGGACCTCTCTCATTTCATCTCCTCTGAAATACCTACAGGCTCCAGTCCAGCAATGGTGAAACTCTTTACATGGGTCTCAGTAAGTTTTCATTAAGTACTTTGTGGGATTGAGCTTGAATGTTAGTCTTGGTATTCCAAGCTGCATCCACACTACTGTTAGTAATTTTTTTAAGTATTTTCTGTGTTTCATCCTCAGTAGCTCTATGAAGCCAGAACATCTATAGAGAAGGGGTCTGGTGCACCAGTCTAATTGTAAAAACTGTATTTCTGCTAGAGCTCAGCACTGTTAAGGAGGTTTTCCCTGAGAGATGTAATGCAAAATTCAATAGCAAAATTTTTATTTGCCTTAACATAACATCCAAAAGATCATTTACATTTCAGCTTGCATTTTCTGTTAGAATCCAAACTTGGATTTGGTAGAGTTTTTCAAAAGGTTCACTTTCAGTGGAAAGTTTTTGATCTTCTTTCATAAATGTTTATATTTTAGGCCAGGAAAGACGTTTAGATCACTTATTCTCCACTTTTATATATGTCTTTGTTTCCTTCCCTTTGTGATTTGTCAAACTATTAAGAGGAGTGGCTCATTTCTGGTTTGGCTTTGTCTAGTTTCAGGTTCCAGCCATTAGTTCTAGCCGTGCCTTTTTCTACTAAGTTAAAGAGACATATAGTACATTTGCTTTTTCTCCATGTGAATTAGATACCGGAATCAAGTCAACACTCAATTTTCTTTTGAGAAATGGAATAGATTGAGTTCCTTAAGTCTCACTGCAATTTAATTTCTGCAGGTTTCAAATGCTTTTACACATTTTTCTGTGGTGTCCTCAGTCTTTCAACATCTTTTCTTTGAAACGGACCTGTGTGCATCTCACCTAGCGCAATGCACAGACTTCGAATCTTCGCTACCTGATTGACTGCCATTTCGTCAGCCAGTGGTCACATCTGACCCTTTTATCACCATCAGTTTAGGAGGAGCTTGTCCAGAATCTCCCAATACCCTTTCTAGAGGTGCTGCTCTTCATCTTGGTTCTAAAGTAGTGTTATGAAACGTTGCAGGTAGCTCTAAAAAAAAAAACCCAAAACAACCAAACAGATGAACTCACAAAAAAAAAAGGCTGCAGCCCTTCTTGTTAATAACCGTTCTGCCCATCTTCACGTTTACACAAGCTTTGCCACCACTGAATTTATATTTACATCCTGTGTTGTTGAACAGCCTTAGGACACCCCGTCAGTAACATCTCTATTCGATAGTGGTTTCTCCATGACAACTACATTTGCCGATTACTTAGTCTGCAAGTTCTTAGAAATATTGAATAATATTGATTTTAAACCTGTTTTCACAAGTAAACAAGAATTCTACAGTTGTGCCATTTGTCCCCTCGTGAATTTATGAAGCATTGATCAATTTCTGCCTAATTCAAAGTTTTAGTTGTAATTAAGTTTTGCCAACTTTTGTGATAATAGTTTACAGCATAGAAGAAGAGGAGAGTAATGCATCTTCCTAATAACAGGAAGACTTTTTAATGTCTCCTTTTAAAGAAAAGGGGCGAGTGACTCAGATGCTATACAAAGTGCCTGGAAACAAATGTCTAGCAAAGCCACAGTCACAGCCAGGTAAGTGGCTCCAGCATAATGAGAGTGTAGAGGGTCTTTTTTCCAGAAGTTTCGTGGGGAACCTGGGAAGAGCAAATAGCAGTTGCTGGAAAGAAAAGGGAGACAAAGGACTTTCCAAAAATACTTCGCAAAGTTGACATAATTTGTGCTGCTGCTCAGAATGTTATGGAGGAATGAATCGAATGCCTGAAAAAAAATTGAGTGTACTCTATTTGTGTCTAAATCCGTGCTATCTAAACGTGCTAATTCATCAAGGTGTGAAGCTGATTTTATTTGTTTAGGACTTATTTCCTAGTAAGTTGCACTGGCTTGAATTAATTACATTTTTGTACTTTAATTATTCATTAATTTAATAATTCATTAATAGACTCCAACATCAGTCCCATGGCATTGTGGGTCTGAAAGAGTTTTTGAGCATGCATTGGCTTCATCCCCCGGCCCAAGGCAAGAACAAATGTTCTTACATCATTTCCTGATGGGTGCTCATCTCTTTGGTCCTTTGCTTTGTGCTGTGTGATGACAAATCCTCACCGGGAGGTCTCTTCCAAACTTTCGGATTTAGTTACCCGTATCTTCCTTGGTGCATGAATACAACCTCAGGAACAGCTGAGTAAGCAACAGTTACCCCCAAAAATGCATCAGCCGTTGAATAGAGTGGTAAGCACTGAGAATTATGATTCTACAGCAAGTGACTTGCAAGGAAAATTTGAGTGAACTAGGATTTTTTTTCCCTGAAGAAGAGTAGATATCCTGGGAGGAAGAGCAACAGAGGAAGACTTACATGTAAAAAGTTCCAATTAAAAAAAAATAAAAGAGAACTTATTCTTCATGTCCACAGTACCTAGGGCAGGAATTTATGGACTTACATATTCATTCTTCCATTATTTTTCTTGAGATTTATGTCAGGCTAACTGTGCAGATAGTCTTGTCTGCAATTTTGGATTAGGATTTTTCCCATCTTCTGTAACTTCTCTGCTATTTTAAGTGTTATTTAAAATGAACATCAGTAGCCAGTTAGCTGGTTTATGACTCTTGAATACAAACTCTGCCAGCCTGCTGATATAGAAATATTTATCTCTGAGAAGATATCGACGAGCAGCAAAAAAGAATGTACTTTGTCAAACACTTTGCCTTTTTTTTTTCCGAACAGAGAACAGAAACATATATTGAACAATTTCATACTTTCTTCTGCATTGTTATTTACAGTTTCACCATCTCCATCTGAAAATTGACATATGTTTGCTGTGGATTGCATTTGTTGCTTGTATATAAAACAAAGTTCTTCATTGTGCTAAGTTTACCAGCCTTAGGTTGTTTTTGCTTAAGTAGTTTTAGCTTTCCTTATCATCTCTTTATGCCGATAACAAGCTATTTCCACCTTTTTCTATATCTAATAACCAATTTCACTTTTTTGCTGAACCAGGAGGACTAACGCCCTGTCTTGGGTATTTTTGTCATCCAGCAAACTTTTTTAAGATACCATTTATTCATTTATGTTTAAATATCTCATCTTGATTAAATTTGCTAATCTTTTTTGTACCTTGAAAGCAAATAGTGTTTCTGAAGCACCGTGTGTGTTGCTGGCTGAGGCTTCTCTCTGTTCCATCCCACTCAATGTCATCAGGTCGGGTTCACTGGCCCCAGGCAGCCACCCACTTCCAGCCCAGTGACCTCATTCGTCTTCATCCATCGCAACACTGCCCAAAATGGTAGTCATGGAGAGCATTACACCTTTTTGTGTTAGAAAATCATCGTTCAGAGTTTTTAGAAACTTTTAACATTCGTGACCACCAACATCCACCTCCTGAGCTGATGCCTTCCAGGGTGGTGAAACTCTCCAGGCATTGCAGAGGTGTGCTTAGGGAGAAACTTACCCCATTCTCTGGTTGGCAGAGGTTGTCTGTCACAAACCTCCCCACCAGCGTCTCCTCCTGGGCTTTTTTAGCATGCTGGCATACATGCACTGAAGACCCAAGCTCGGATTTATCAGTATTGTTGGGATAAATAACGGTGTTTTTAGAATAGAGCACCACATCCTCGCCACTTTTATGCATTTGAATCATTCTAAATAGGTAATAAACAGACATTTTAATACTTTAGTCATACGAATTATCTTAACGGCTGTCAGTAATGCCAATTATATCAAATTCCTGCTCATATCTGTGATTGGACAACAAACAAGAATCGGAAAAACTCCTAGGAGTGGCATAGAATTGATTTTAACATTCCTTTTCTTTTTCTTTGCCACATAAATTAAACTTATTTGCAACACATGGAGGTTAAATTTATATCATATTTGCCTTCTTAGCACCCTGCCCTCAAGTTGCTAATTTAACAGTTTTCTGGCGGCTCCATGTAGCTCTCAGCCGAGAAGATTAGTTTCCCAACCTGTGAGATAACCAAAAGATGAGAAACACGGAGCTCTGCGATGCCGTTTTTAGAGGCCCTTTTCACAGTATATTTGCACTTTAAACTTTCTCCTATCAAGGAACATGCCTATATTTGGAAGGCCCATTTTTCTGTTGAGAGGACTTGTCATTTTCTGCTAACCAGTGTCAGCGACTAATCTCGTCATGTTAATGTACAAGGACAGTTAAGTGACTTGTTTTAAATGCATTGTGATTGTTATCTATTTATTAAAAGCAAAAGCAAACAACTGCTTATAACTAATGTTCAGATGCTGATTGTTTACACAAATAGTGTTAAGGACAAGGCTGATTTAAGCAGACATATATTCTTACATTATGACGCAAAAACCATACTGTATGTGATAATTGTTTATTGTATATATATCTCAATATTATAAATACTTATGTATTCCAATAAATATCTTTAGTGACACACATTTAATAATTAACATTTTTTAAACTGTATTCCAACTTCTATGTGAAAGAAGGGAATAGGACATTTCCCCCCGCATTAATCCTTTTATTTTAGGCAGGTTTACAAGACATACCTACAACAGCTTAACAGAGAAATAATCCACGCGGTTAATAGAGCGGACTGTTTTAGATGATGTTCGTTATTGCTGCTGTGAGTACAGTAGTCCGTTTGAAGACAAATGTCATGTACTTTTGAACAAACCCTGTTAAGTGCCCATTGTTACTCTTAAGGACAAGAGTTGTCTTTTTTAGAGTTTAATCTTTGTGCAAGTGAGGCATTGTGTATAAAAGCTCTTATCACTTTATCTGAGATTTTTATGTTAATATGTCGTTTGAAATGATAACATGTTATAAAATATAATGCATCTATATAATTTTTATTATATATAAATAAACCCCCATATATTTGAAGTCTGAGGGCAAGTTTTTGTCTCTTAGATACTCACATGAGGATCCGTTTGAGTCCCACAGATGCTTTACAGAGGTGCAGGGGGGCAGACCTTGGCTCTGACTTTGCCTCGCTGGGCAAGACTGGTCGTATTTTGTTTCCCTGTTCGCCTCCAGATGTTCGGTGCCGTTACATTAGAGTTCAAACTATATACTGAACGGAGCATTAAACCCGAAGAGCTTCTCCGGAGTACTTGAACACTCGTGCGTGGTGTGAAGGGAGCGTCCCAGCCCTGCCGCAGGGTGTGCATGATGTGGCTGCTCCGACGGGAGTTTTCCGATGCCACTGCGCATGTGGGGAACCTCAACAAAGTGTCCAAACGCTTGTGCCCCAGGAGCAGGCGTCGCTTTGCGGTTTTAGGGTAACTGAACTTCAAGGGCTCATCATTACTCTCAGTAGTTGGCATTAAACTGTTTGTTATTTGGGTAATCTGGGGGCAGAGGTCTAGAGATCTGCTTGTGCCACTTGGTCCATTCAGTCAAATCTGTTCCCTTTTCAGCATAAAAAAAGATCCCATAAAATCAAACACATGTAAGGTGGTTGTTGAAGGTTTCCTAAAGCAGCACTATGCTGGATGCTGATAATAACACATGTCAGAGCTGCAAGATAGGATTTGTTTCATTTCAGGAATTCTCTGGATGTTTGCGCTTTTGACAGTTCCCGACTACTGATTGCAGAACTTGGACTCATACATTAGGTGCAGCTTGCAAATTCAGCACAGTTTGTGAATCTGGCCAATTTCTTTTGGCAGCTGGGGACCCGATTCAGCTGCCACTGAAGATTCCCAGTGGTTTTGGTGGGTCTCACGTCAGTCCTTTTGTCCCTGCAGACCACTATTTTAAACCAAATGCTGCGTGTGAATTGGTGACATTTTTGAGAGTGGGTTTTTTTCCTTCTTTTAATAGCCCTGGATGAAACGTATTAAACGTTTGTGTCATGCTTTATCTGATACAATTTTCTCATTATTCTTGAAGCACACATCTCCTGTCCTCCAGGAAAGTGCCATCTTCCCATAGAGACCTGCCTCCCCGCGTGGAGGAAGGGGTGCAGCCTTCAGGGGACAGGGAGCTGAAGGAGCATGAGAGGAGCCCTGAGCTGCTGGTCGGCAGTTTGGTCACCTTCCTTTGAGGTGTTGGCTTGACACCCTTCCACTGAAATGGGAACTGAAGTTGGTTGTTGCTTCTAGTGTCAGTGGTCTAACCACTGCACTGTCACATAGGTGAAGGCTCTCCTTTCCTCATCCAGCCTAAAAAAGAGTGATTCCTGCTTTTTTTTTCTCAAGGAACAGCATTCATTTCTTGCAGGCTGCGGCATAGGGGCACAAGGTGTTGCTAGTCTCCATGATTTTAATCAGCCAGCGTGTGCTAATTGATTATTTGTACCAACACCTTGTAAATGCCATGCATTTTTTTAAAAAGTAGATCGTGGGATGGAGTAGCCTCACAGGCAGAGAGGCAGGATGTTCACTCAAGCTAACAGCAGGATTTGTTTGTACACTAAGGACAGGAGGAGTCAGCGACAGAAGAAGAACCAAGAGATTGGTTTTTCCTGGGCAAGGTCAAAGTGAAGAGAAACCACAAGCATCCAGAGGAGGTGGCACCAAACTGCAGCAAACTTTCCCACCAGCCAAAAGCCACAGGTTGCTCTCATTGAGCCAACCCATCCAGAGCATGCCTTAAGCAAGGAGATTAGATGCAAATTGCGCATTAATACTGGTGTACCCAGCCTGTGGGAAGGCTGGTTGGACTGGGAAGCAGATGGCACTGGGGAATCCATCATGTTGTACGATGTCAGTAGAAGGTACACACATGTAAACGTGGCAAGATCAGTTCCCGTATCTCCCCACATCCTTGTACCGTTGCTCCAGAGCAGCCCAGGGCTCAGCAGAGAAAGGAGGATCTTTCCGGTTCTTTTGCATGTGGATCACACAGCTTATGTTTTATTAAAAGTTTAGAAATTCCGGATGAAATAGAAGTATGAGCATTTATATCACTGGCTGTCAGATTGTCTCATTTTGCTTCCTGAGAGCTCTGCTACTCGTTAGTGCAGGGAAGTCCTGGTTTCTGCTCGTTTGTGTCTTCGCTGGAACTACATTTTTATTTGTAGGGTTTTAGCAGTGTATTCACAGCTTGTAGTTTGCACCCACAGGAAACTAATGTTATCTTGGTAACAGAGGTACCAGCAGGCACAGGTGGATTGGTTTGTCATCATCAAACATGGTGGCTTTTATCAACCACGTAAAAAAATACTCCTCATGTAAATGAGGAAATAGAAATTTATTTTGAATAGTTATTCTTTCCATGCACAGGCTCTTTTGTTACACGTTTTGTTAATTCTGCTATGATTTTTCTGTGCTTTTTCTAAACTTTTCTTCTGATTTCATGCCTGACTTTTTGTTTAATGCTACTAAATGATTTACTGATGCTTTACAAGTGATATTTCATCTGCCGGAGACACTCTGTGAGCTGAGTGCTGTCCCCAAATAAGATACAATATTGTGTTAGCATTAATATGGATATTGATGCAAAATCAATGCAAATAGACTCCACATCTAATCCCACACTCCCTCGCTCGAGTTCACTGGCAGCAACGGCAAGTTACGTCTTTGATTTCAGTGCTGGATATGCAGTATTTATGAGGGGTTGCACTTTACATCCTTACTTTGGGTATCATTATGCCACTGCACGTTAAAACAATTTTTAAAAGTAAATTTGTTTCATCGTTGTTGTCAGACCCCACTTAGACCAACCTGAGTTTGGGGTTTTGGCTTAATTAGCTCGTGGCTTCCCCCGATAAAGACTGCGCCAGCTTCTTGAAGGTGCAGAACGTAATTAACGTCTTGCAGGTTGTACCTGTACAAGACGACACAGGAGACCGCTTCCAGGGGCGAGTGCCCGCCATGTGCAGGGCAGGATTTGGCCGTTCCACACATACTCCTCCTCGGGAAGGCTGCAGAAAAAGTGTCTGGCTCCGGCGCACTATTAGGCTGTAATTAGTGTAACTAACAACTAATATGAAAGAGCAGGATAGAGGTCACCACAAGACTTCAAAGGTCTTAACAGGTTAAGGTTGGAGGGCAGTCTATCCCCTTGCTTAATCTGTTGCCATATCTTCTGAGATTTGTTGAAATCTTCAGTGACCTCTGACCTTGACGTGTCGCTCTCCTGAAATTTACCGGTCACATGCCATTTTCTTTATTTCTCTCCATTTAGACGGGCATGGGTCTTTGTGATCGGCGTCTCCCTTTTCCCTTCAGATATAAGTGTGCCCAGGTAAACAGCTTTTTAACGTGGAATAAAGACTGTGGTTTAAACTGCTTTAATGCTCTTGCCCTCCTACATTCAGACTCATCAGAAACCGTTGTTTTGCTGTGCTTCAGCATGTGGTTTGTAGATGAGATTTGACATGTAGATTACGCTCAGGCTTAAAATTTAGCTATTATAATAAATTGGGCATTGTACAACCGTTTGCAAAAGCTACTGGGTATCAGGCTTTTATGAGTTGCTTTCTTAAACCCAACTGTCCAAGAATAGTTTTGTTTATATTGTCAGTAAACGTGAAAGCTCTTACTGGTTAAGTGTGCAACTCAATGACAATCTGTATTGTGGGAAAAATCAGTAGGTATTGCTCCGTGGTGTTTTGGTATGGGAGACAAATACCCATCAAGGAAACTCTCCTGTTCCTGATGGTTTGGGGTGGTTTTTTCCCCCTCGGACTCAGCACTGCATCTCTCCCATCAATCCCAACATACACCGGTGGATTCCGATAGCGAAGGGTCAAAACGCATTGCCTCTTTCCCAGGTATCTGGCCTTGACGGTGCCCGTCCCAAAGTGATGGGCAGAGCAGAGGGGAGGGTTTCCTTCTCCTCCCCTCCATGGATGCTTCACCTGGGGAGGACCGTGGTCATTCCCGTGGGGGGAAGACGAGCGGACCCCCCGGGTACGCCAGCAGGGATGCCGTCCAGCTTCCACCATCCGCTGCTCCGGCATCCCGCCCTGTGGTCCCTGCCGGTGTCTGAGCACCGTGGATCTGTGGAGAAAAACGCTCAACATCAATTCAGCAGAGCAAAGACGTGCAGCCAGCTACTTGCCTGCACCAAACCAAGCATGGGTTTAATTATCCTTTTAACCGATTAAAACACTTTTAAAGAGAGTAAGAGCGACCAAGAGGGAGTGAGAGCAGCCCGATGTTAGATTTAAAGTTCAACAGGGGGGAGAAAAAATCATACAAGGATTTCACAAGCAACGACACTTGGATGGTATTTGGGAAATCTTTTTCTTTCAAGACTATCTTGCGATTAACTATGGGAGTAGCACATCAAAGCTGCACTGACTTCAAAGCTTAGAACCACTTACGGCTTCCAGCTATTACTAAAACCTACCACTTCACCCTGCCAGCAACTCATCTCAGCTGCCTCTGTAAGTTACACCCATCGACTTCCTGCCTTCGGATTTTGGGGAGGAAAAAAAAAAAACACCAAAAAAATCTTGTAAATTAAATATAGCTGTTCACATTGAAGCGATGTCAAAGTCAGGGGAAAAAAGCAAATGGAGGCATTAAGACATTAAAGATTTAGCACAAACTCAACGGTGATTTACATATGCACGCTCCCATTTGGCCAACTCTAACGAAGCCGTCTGCTTTGAGGAGGTTTCATGACTGCATTTTACCCCCACGTAAGAGCCCCTGAATGAGGTGAGCATGGTGTTTAGGCCATTATATAGGTCCAGGTGTTCCCTATAGCTTGGCACAAGCAGAGCTGCTATGGGAGTCCGGGATAGCTTCACGTATACAGCACATACCGTGGAACCGGTTCTCGTCCCTGATCCGTAGTGACAATCCACATCCTCTGATCTGCAGAGATACTGCACCTCAAAACGGTGCGTCAGTATTGGGCCATGATCATCATTCATTACTGCAATATTATTGATTCCGTTGCATTAGCAGGAGAGGCTGTGGAAGCAAACTTCACATATTTGGTATTTTGGGAGTCCCTGAAACAACTCATTTGTAGTAGCATAGAGCTGTGCTACGCTCTCTGAACTGATGTAAGAAGGCTAAAATGTACCGAAATTGTAATTTATTGCAGTATTAATATTGTTCAACACTTAAAATTGTTACATTGTTATTTTCTGATTGGGAGTTTTATGCCTCGGCTTTTTAAAATGGTACATTAATCTCTGAATAAAATTTGTCTTGCAAATGACATATTAATAGAAAGTTAGGAACAAGTGTGGGTCTTTGAGTGTGTTTTATATAACAGTTTATATGTTCGGTACAGATCAATGACATGCTCTCTAGAGCTAAATGCCATTAATCCATTTACAGCCGCTCATTGCAATGAAAAGAAATTACCATTGAAAGAGCCGATCGTACGTTAAGGAGAATTTCTCTGCTTCCCTGCATAGTCTTATATTTTGAAAATGCCTTTGCCTGTGCTTAAAGCCAATCTTTTATTATGATTATTATTATTTTTTATTTTTCCCTTTACAAGGAAGGAGTTTGGCAGCAGTTGGGGCACTGGTGGCTTCTCCCCGGCAGCCCCCCCCCTGGCCGGGCTGGGACGGCGGAGGTGGCCCCGCACGGTGCCGACCTGCTGGCCACGGCCACCCCCTGCCCCATGGTGGGGGTGCCTTATCCTCACCCCCCACCCGCACAAACGATGTGCTTCTGCAGCAAACGTATGGCAGAGCGGCAATAGGGGAACGTGGAGGCAATTAACGGGTTGTTTTGGTGGGCGGTGGTTGCCACTAGGTGTAAATAAATGAGTTATAGTGCAGCACTCTCAGCTGAAAAAACAGATACTATTGGCTTGTAAGGAGTTGATGTATGAAAAAAGCGTACAGGAACTTACTGTTAAATCTAAAATACGTATGGCTAGTGTATATTCTGTCTGAAGAACTTGTCTGTGCTTTAGATACGTAAAGGGGCAGAGGGGAGCTTCCTGACTGGCTGACGGTGCAATCAAAATGTCAGATTATTTGAAATAAATTGTTATTATAGAGTCAGGTATGACTCCACCAATGCATTTATGTATTTCACTGTGCGGTAGTTCTTCTTTCTTCTTGAAGAATGCATTTCTCTGAAATAAACTGTGCAGACTAGGAACAGCACAGTCATTTGAAGTTCACTGAAAATATAGGAGGACGTCGTGTTTCCTGTCCTTATGTTAAACTTGGCATATTGATTTTTTTGCACAGCTTGCAGCATAGAAATGTGATCTACAGCTATGGCAAGGCAGGCTAACCACATGTGAATTTGTTAAGTACTGCTGGATTAGCAGGAATCATCGGACTGTGCAAGTACAGAGACTTGACTTCTGTAACTCTTTATTTATGACTTAATCAATTAAAATAACAAGTTTTGATTTTATTGGCTGTAAATAAGTAAGCACAAATCATCTGCAGAAGCTATTGTTTCATATGCTTGCTTGTTTTCGCGATGTAAAGGCTCTGTATGTTAGCCGCGGTACGTACGGCGGCTGGAGTTGAAGTTAAAGATCAAATATGTAAAGATCCAAAAAACATAGTTAGCTGCTGTTTTTTAGATTAGTGCAGAAAATTCAGGACGGCATAGTGCATTCCTTAACTTGCAGGTTTTTATCTAAATTTGCCATTACTTTTCTTTGTATACTCTTTGCCTGTTAAATCTTTTGTTGCCTTTATGTTCAAAGATACTGAGATTACGGAAGCCACCGGTGCTGCAGCCTGCATTTAAATTTAGTTACGGTACGGCCGTGCGGAAAGCGTTCTTCTGATGTGGGGCTGCCTTCCTCCTCTCTCTACATTATTAAGCCTCCTTAAACACCTCCATTATACCGTTCACCTTGCTTGACTTCAAAGAGCGGCGCGGCTGCGTAGAGAGGGTGAGCCGCAACTCTGCCGAGCGGGTTACCCATGGTTTCTCAGAAATGCTAATGCGCTCGCCGCCGTGTTTATGAAGTTATCTGTTTGCTGTTGGATTGGAGGGACCGTTCTGCAGCTCCAGAACCAAAACGATGATAAAATGTCCAAGACAAAGACAGCGGCTAAAGGTATTTTGGGATTTGAAGTCATCGCCATTCACCTTCTGAAACCTTTTCCACCCCCCCCAAAAAGAAAGAAAGAAAAAAATTAAATCAAGAGGTTATTTTGGGGGGAGAGCAAAGGTGACGCTGTTCCTGAAGAACCTCTTGAGTGCAGACTCACCGAGTCCCTCACAAAAATGATGTGGACGAATGCCTGGCTTATCGCTCAGAGTTTATGGGGAACTAATCTGTTCAAAATGTTTGGAATAAGCTAAAACCTGGCTTGCTCATCTAATGAAAAAGGTCAAAACGGAGAAGAAAGTGCCACTGGTTTGTGTTAGGTGACACTGTGCCCTGCTTGTCTAATTTGATTACACAGAGCCACTGAAGCCCCAGGCAAAGCTGATTTTAGCTATAATCAGCTTCTTAACCTTTTGAGAACTAACGTAAACACTACCTACCAGTGGTTAATTATGTTGCTCTGTTACATACAACAAAGTGCAAAGGTAAAAGTGTAGAACTGCAGTAACACATGTTGTGACAAGATCACTCCAGGGGATTACAGCCCTCTGCGTTTTATCTGCACTCATTGATTTCTTTCTCAAAAATTAAAAATGGGCTATGAGCAGGGAGCATCGGTTTATCAGTTTCAGGCAGCATTGCCGTGTCGTGCCGCTGTCTCATCTCAAATTCCTCCTATGTACGGAAGGGGAGACCTTGTGTGGGTTGGACCGCTATCGTCGTGGATCCATTATTTTTTAATTAGTTCAGATAAACTTTATTCTAATTGTTTACTTGTAATAAACCATACGTGTTCCCTTCCTCTATGATGAGCATCTTCCAAAAAGTTTTGTCAGCTCTTTGGCAGACAGATGATGCTCGTGTGAGATACCTGTCTTCAGGTGAAATATGTGGGATGAATTTTATTTTCAGATTTTGCATATACATATTAGGCAAGAACCAAAAAGCTGACGCACAAAAAATGGCTCTCTGCAGGACCATGTTTCCCACGTGTTTTAGTTCACACGCTCCCTCTAGTTTGCCAGGAAATTTGCGTTTCCATGAACTTCAAAACTTTTAGGAGACTTCTAACCCAATGGACTTCTAGTGTATTTGAAATTTTCCTGACCCATGCTGATCCATGATGTTTTTTTAAAGAAGCCTTGGTCTACTCATCTCCCATTATACTTGCTACTCCAATGTACTTGTGGCTTGGCGGTACCAAGTTACCTCTGTCTGGATTTTCCACTCTAGAGAGTACGCTTATTTTACTCTTTCTGTGTCCCACTGTTTTTGTCAGCAGTGCCTCTAATCAGCATCATTCTTCTCCGATACCACACACAGAGAAGCACCCGCACAGAATTATCGTAACGAGCGGCAGCATTAGCACGGGTGTTGCGGGGCAGCTTCATGCTGCCCGTGTGCTCCACGGTATCTCGGGGGGCGTCATGGAGCTGGACCACCAGGTCTCAGGACCTTCAATGCCTTCTGCTCATGTGCTTCCCACCAAAATTCATGGTGGTGTGCTGTGATAGCTGATAGATTAGCAGGATTGCAGGTATGCCAGGGAAACAGATGAGCCCTTGCTAAATTCAGATACTTATTTTATTAACTAAGATTAATAAAGGCAGAAAAACTAGGGCTAGTAAAGCAATAACACTAAAGAAAACACTACTTACACAAAAACAACAATAAATAATAACACACATGCACATGCAAAAATCTCACTGACATGTGACCCATTGCATTTATGTACAAGGTGAGAGTTGGTAAGAGCTGTAAGGGTTACCGTACGTGTATGTGTCCATGGCAAGGGTATAGTGTGTTGAGAGGACACTGGGCAGACTGCTAGCTTTTGAGCATCAGAAGGGTGACGGACACACTTAGCTGACGCTGAGTGTGGTGGTGAGTGGACCCTCGAGGTCTGGACATCAATGAGAAATAGCTCGTGAGCTTCTGAACGTGTTAGTGATTTGGTCTTCATCTCACACTCCACGGTTTCCTCCAAGAAAGGCATATACATAAAGAAACCGAGGCTGACTATGTCCCCTTTGGGTTTCTTGCAAACCTTTTGGAGTTTCAGCCTCCAGCTGTACCAGTCGTCTCATGTGCTGGTGGCCCTTCACAGCCTGCCAGCTGCTGTGCACGGCTGGGTGACTTGCATTTCCCACGGGAGACTTGCGAGGGAGGTTCTGCAGGCACAAAGATGACCTCATCTGGTCATCTGGTTGGTGGCAAATAATGTTTTCTAAGGTTTCATGTGGACTGCATTTTGCCTGTATAGCTGCCAGGTAGCACCTTTTCCCACCTACTCTGGGCATCCCTGTCTCCTTGCTTTGGTTCATGGTAGAAGGAGAAAACTACTTTCAAGTATTTGTTGTGTATGTCACCATGGCATCAGTTGCATTTCCTGAAGTGGTAGACAGCTTCATCTCTAGCAAAACGACATCATTATTCTGAAGCAATGGGCTATTTTTCTATGTCTTTTCCTCCACCAGGAAGAAGTGGGATCAGATTCTCTCTTCTGGTCCAGCTGTCTGAGCTGGGAGGAAAAGACTGCTGAGGCAGGTCTGCAAAACCCATCAGTCTCCACATTGAGGACTAGATGTCCTCGTGCCTCCTCATTTCCTCAACACGTTCCAGTTAGAAGGAGGTTTTGTGCAAAGTTTCTGCCGTGTGAGGACCTGCTTTGCTCCAGAATTATTATCTGGGGACTGTTTGGGTTGGGCTAATTGCTTAGGGTAGTATGAGGCAACAAATAGCAATAACGCAACAGAATTAGAGCGACGTCTTTGCCTTCCAGAAAGAAACTTTGGGGCCCTGTGCTTGGTAGTTAACTTAATTTCTAGAGCACATGGCACAAGGACCAGAGTTTGGCTGTGTCTTAATGAGTTAGGTAACTCTGTGGTTACTCACAAAGGAAATTAAAGGCTTTTTTTTCTGTGTCTGGATAAACTCAGAAGGAAGGGAAGGCACTGCTGGTGCCGTGACACCGGCAGCAGCTGCTCTCCAGTCCCGCTTTGAGGGGCAGCCTTTCTTCCCATCAGCCGCCAGGAGACATGAAAGCGCTGCTGCTCCCGGCTGCTGAAAGGTACGGCGTGCTGCACGGTACTGGGATCACAGCGGTGGCAGATTTTGATCCAGACCTAGCAGAAGTGGGACCCCGAAGAAGAGGAGTGTGGCTTGCGCAGGGGTGAATTTATCAGAGGCTGCACAGAGCGGATCACAGGAGCTGGAGTCAAGCGATAGTTGCTTTCGCCCCCTGGAGAATAAATTGCTACCCTTTGCAGCAGCAGATAGAGGATAAGTCAACAATGACGCGTCGCTGCAGAAAAGACAAACCTTTTACTGAAATGTCCAAATCAGCTTATAGCTTGCAAAACTATTGGTGAGGCTTCAGCTGGGAGACTATGTAAGCTGATGGGCAGCACAGCCCATGAAAGAGGAGAAAGAACTGGAGAACCTCCAAAGGAAAGCAGCAAAAAGTGACGAGAAGTCTAGAAAACGTGGCCTTTGGGAAAAGGGTGAAAAAGCTGAGAAGGCTTAACCTAAAAAAAGAGGACTGAAAGAAAGAACATGGTGGAATTCATCGGGTGTGTGAAAGACTGTGGCAAAGAAGAAAGGAACCGTCTGTTCTCCGTGCGCCTGGTAAATAGTACAAAAAGGGATAAAATTAAATCTCAGCAGGAAAAGTTTGGATTAGACCCTAAGGGAAACTTTGTACCGTTACTGCTGGAGGATACTGCCTACGGGTTCTCCATCCCTGGAGGAGGTGGTTAAGGACAGGTCAGACACAAGTTTGCCAGAAATGACGTAGGTGCTGCAGGTCTTGCTGTGGGCCAGGGCACGGACCGTGGGACATCTCTGTCACAGCTGCTTGTCCATGGGTATATGAATAGGCAGAGAAAAAGTAAAAGCTAAGGGACCGAAAATCCCGATGACGCAAAGGTTCTCAGGTTGATAGTTTTTAAGCTGTTTTCATAATTTTGAAAAAACCCTTCCTGGGTTTTTTTTAAAGATATAATAAACGCTGTACAATACAATCAGGCAAAGCTGTTCAAGCAGTGTAAAATAGGAGTATTTTTTTAATATTTGCCAAGATCATACATGGATGAAAGTTTGAGTTTAGATTTCTGGCAGGCGTGTTGGGTGACGTTATCTCTTGGTTTTAGCAAGATACAGAGGACTGACAGTTATTGATAACAGTGTCCTCCCCAGTCTGGCGTACAGTAGCAAAAGCAGGTCTGTTAGGAAGTGTTAACCAGGAAGATACTATCCCTTGTCATTGTTTTTGATGTCCACAACATCCCCAGTCAAGGAGTAAAACAAATATATCACGTTGCGGAGGTGGTCCATCACACACAGGGAATAACAAATAAGCCTTAGTAAAGTGTGTATGAACAATCCCTTTACAAACTCATCAAATACATATATACAGCAAACAGATTGAAGTCTGGATTGCTTTGTGAATTTGCTAGCCAGGAAAAAAATAAAAGGGGTGCATTGTAATTTATAATAAATAAACGAACCCTTTGTACAGCACAGTAAAAGGCAGAAGAGTAAAAAGTGAAGTCCGCCTTTTATTCGTGTCAATTCCAGAACATCTTCAGGCAAGCGGTTGGCAATAATTGAGATCAGTAAAATAAATTGTGCTGATCAGTTTGTTCCTGATCTTACAGCTTGTAAATAATTCTTTGCTGAGAACACTACTACCTTTAACAGCAATTGTGTGGGCTGTGGCCAGCTTCATTTCCACTCTGTTCCCAGGAAAGAAAGGAGCAAAGTGCTCTTGCATTTGCAACGTTTTCCAGAGAATGGATTGGAATAATCATGCGGCCGGGGAAAAAAAAATGTACAGACCAGATCAAAACACTACCCCAGGAACCTTTTATTGTATTTTTTTTTCTCCTTCCACGAGGTCAGATCCCCAAACTCCTGGGAGTTTGGACAGTGGGGATGCTTTAGTAAATGTGCAGTGAGAAAACTGCCAGATTGAAGGTTTCTTAAGTGCTACTGTCCAAAATCACCAGCCATGCTTGAAAATAGTAATTCTTGACAGAACATGCACTCTCAGTATGTGACTTTTAGCTGCAGGGGGCAGAGCATATGCTTTAGTGCCAAAAAGTTGTTTGGGGTTTTTTTATTGTGTTTGTGTCATAACCTTTTTTATGTTATGTTTTTATGTTTTCACTTCTTTTCCTATTTCAGTCTTCGAAGCTTGCCATGAAAGCTCAACATAAATAACTGCAAAGAAATCCTGAAAGCCTGCAGATCGTTTAAGAATTTCTGAATCCATAATTGATTCTTTGCATTATAGACTGATGCGATACTCAGTACACACAGTGACATTTTAATTCACTCGGGAAGAAAGTCCTTTTCTGTTTTTTTTTTTAAAGATTAAATAAGAGGAAGCATTTTGGCCCTACAAGGTTTGTTTGATTTAATGAATCAGCCCAGAAGCTTCTGAGCACCCAGAGTTTCCATTGCTTTCGGTGTCACTGGGTCTTGAGGATCCTGAGCACTTTTTTAGGAGGTGCCCAGCACCTTGTTGGGTTTGACCACTAATTCCCCGACCACGCAAAGAGACTCACCCGAGCAGCCCCCTCTGCTCCTTTGCTGAAGCTTTATCAAAATCGTGTGGTCACAGAGGTCTTCAGCGCACCTCTCTCTGCTTTTTTGGGGTGTCCTGAGTAATTTGCCGTGGTAGCAGAGTACAAGCTTCACGCGCAGCGACTCAAGCAAGGACAGCAACAGTTCAGGTTGCTTTGCGTTTTGTTCTTACCCAGGGGCAGACCTCAGACTCTTACATTAAGAGTTTACAGTTATAGGCACTTCAATAAACCTGAGGTAATAAAACAGACTGATTTAAGGGGTTTAACACCCTGATTGGAAGGCTGATTGCATGCGGGCTGGCTTGCTGCAGGAGACCTGTGCACAGTTCCAGCTCTGCTGTGGAGCTGCAGAATATTTAAGGGCAAGTCACAGACCTTTAAAATGCGCCTATTTAGATGTCTTTTCCCATTAAGCTCTGTGGGGAGAGGGTTAAAACCCATCTGGTACGGCCAAATGGAAGAGTTGGCATTATAGGATCTGGTGGGAAGAGGAGTGGGTCCACCAACGATGGCAGTAATTTATTAGAAGAGGCACTTGCCATGGCTTGGTAGAGCTGTTCCTCAAATCCGTGCTTGCCAATTCCAGATACATTACTTTTTCTGTATGTCGTACCTCGTAGTGTCTCGATCTGATTCAATTTCAAGATCATGGGTGATGGTGTTGGGTGTTGATAGCAGTACCTGTTGTTTGCATAGAAAGATGGTAAGGTCACCTCAGGATGTCAGCGGGCTGTCACACCGGCAGTGAAGAAGTGCTTTCCACCATGTACAGTATTGCAAATACCAGATACTAACAACTATTTCCTTCTCACTTATGGTCTTGTAGTAAGTCGTTGGTGGTCTGTATTTTATTTATAGATGCTGCAGTGAAGTGATCAGTTGCTGTCTCGCGCTTTTTTAATACAAATTTCTTGCCCATCTAGCTGTGTGGAAAAAAAGCTTGGAAGGTTTTTCAGCCAACATTGGCAAGGCTCAGAAACAAGAACCTGCAAATTATCTTTTTTAATGTAATGATTTTTAAGTCATCCTCATTTTTTGTGAATTTTCAGAAGCTGGTGGAGGCAGAAGTGCATTAGCCAAAGCTGGAAACAGAGACTGAGCTGGGACTGCTCGGTCAGGGTGCGTGGGGTCAGCATGCGGGTCTTCTCCTCGCCCAGCTCTGCCATGGGTGTCCTCAGCTTGGATGGGTGATGAGGAGAGGGACAGCATCATGCATGTCCACATTACGAAATAAGGGCAGTCTGCTTCACCAGATAATACTGGATAATAGGCTGTTTCATGCAAATAGTAACTCACTAGCAATTACATTATGCAGCTAGACACTGAAGACAAATCTTACAAAAACCATTCTAAATTTGTCTCTTTGTTGTGATAGACAAGATGAATATGCAAATAAATGAATGGTGTGAATATTTTGTACTCTGTCCCAGGCAATACTTGGAATTAAGAAACCACATACGGGGACTTGGAGCGTGGCTCGCGAGATGCAGAGCTTTTCACCTCCGTGTCCAGCGGTCAGCCCTACGCAAAGCCAGGGCTACTTCTGCCTGGTGTTGGCAAAATTATGTACAAAATGTGAAATCCATGTGTTTCAATGGGCAAGTGCCTGAGTTCATAACTCATAGTCTCAGCCGTGAATGGATGCGGAGATAGACCGGTGACCATTTAACTGCCCCAGCCTCTGCCCATCCCTTTGCTGACCACCTCCTCTTTACCAAAGGCTATAGGGGGTACGCACGTTCCTTCACCCTTAAACTGAACAAAAAGTGCATTTATGCTAACCTGATGGGTACGTTCATTTCTGCTAATTCTACCTCGGTGGCTGTCGTTCTGACAGAGGGGCAGGAGAAGCAGCAGAGAGCAGCAGCACTTCAAACCCCTGCAGCGAGATCTGCGGGAAGCTCGTGTGCCGGAGCCCTGAAATATGCTCCCCAGCCTGGAGCAGTTTTCAGAGCATGTGTAGACATATTGTCAGGGTACATAAAAAAGCGTGTGCTGAGACTGCCTGTTCTGTGAGCGTTTGGAGAACAAGGTATTACAATTTCTAGGATTATAAATTGATGCTTAGTTGTTTACAGTACAGATGCAGAAGAATACCATTTGCAATGTTACCAGTCCCTTTGATAATCACCGGTTTCATTTCTTTCTGTGGTTAGATTCATAACTGTCCACTGTTCTTAGTTTATTGGTCTTTGTGGTTTGTTTTTTTTAATCTAAAGATGGTTGAAGATTCAAAGTTGAACAGTCTCTAATCATGATCATGGCCACGGTCATCGTCATTGTCATGGTCATGGTCATAGTCAATGCAGAACTTCTGCACCCTCCAGCTCCTTGCCTACAGGAGGGATCTCTGCCTGGCTTGTGAAATTGTCTGCCCTTTGTCCAAATCATTCTGTATTTAGAGGTGGTTTTGTTTCCTGGTTGATCCCGAGATCTTAAGGTGCAAAAGCACTGCCTGCTGTAGGTGTTTGACAACAAACATGGAGCACTTCCTTAATGACCCACAGTGGAGGAAGAGGTCCTTCAGTCAGATCAGACCATATGGAGACACAGTAGAGCTGAGGTTGTCTGTCTTCTTGCCATGTGCTCTTGATAGAGGTAGTCTGCTTGCTCTGTTTAAACATCTCAAAGTGGGAGATCAGTAGTAACAAACATCAAGGCTTAACTGGACTGCAGAGCTCCACTGGGACAGCAGAACCAGAGACATGGGGTCGGCGCTCAGCAGGGTACATCTGGGTGGGAGAGATAGGAGGAGAGTTCCAGACCTGCTGTTCTGGTCCCTAGGGCTCTTCCAGAGGGGTGTGGGGTTGTTGGTGGCACAGGACTTTTGGGCACCACAACCCACTGGAAAGCTTCAGGGTGTGTGGTGCACAGAGGTAGTATTAACCCAGATCCACGTGTGTAGTGATTGTGTAAGAGGATTTTGGTCCTGGAACAACTGTACCTCGGCTGTGGATGTTGTGTTAAATGATGCACAGGTACCACATCTTTCTTGCTTAATTGCATGGTCCAGCCATCTCAGCATGCCTCATCCCTTGGTTGCTCGTGCTCTGTGTAATTTTTTCCCACTGGCCACATGAGCCAGGTTGGGCTGTGGAGCTGGTGACCTGGATGTCAGCAGCAAGAGGACTGTGATTTTTTTAAAAAAAAAATAGCAGAACCATTCAAGTCGTCCATTTGTGTGGACTTTTTTTTTCCCTCAAGCAGTCTGCCCACTGCTGTCTTCTCAGGTGAATCCCGGCTGTAATATAAAAAGCACAAAGAAAACAAATCTTCTTGACTGAGAAAGGTCAGGAGGAAATCCAATCCAACCAAGGGGATATATCTTAAGCTGTTATAATATTGAATCTTGGAAATGCAAGCCTGGAAGGGGTCTCAGGTGGCGTATCCCTCTGCCAGGTGCCAGAATGATAAAGCTATAGTTTCGCTGTCAGGTGCATGTTTATACACAGATCTATATAAAGGCTCTGTCCACACAAGTGTGGTGCAATGGAGGCATCCAGGTGGTGCAGCAGGTTCCATACACAGGTACAGTCTTCTGGGGACAGAGGTCTCATGGACCCTTCTGTGGTATCTCCTCACATTTCTGTTTTCTGGATAGGCATTATGCAGAGTTTCTCCTGCTTTTCTGCACCCCAAGGCAATGAGAGGTCTTGCGCTAGCCCAAAGCTCACAAGAGCCAACAACAACCACGTGTCACCCACAGCAAACAACCCAACAGCCTACACTCATCCATCAGGGCTGGCACCTCCTGATGACAAACGTTGTCATCCTTTGGAGGTACTGCATCATAGCCTGTGGGACCTAGGTGGGAGCTAGGTTGTCTGAAGATACCCCCTAGTTTTTCCATGCTTTGCTTCTCCATCCCTAAAGCAGGGATGCCTACTCTCCTATGTGATCCAGGTGGTGGGACATTCATTTTTTATGGCAACGAAGCCATATGCATACCCAAGGCAGAAAGACCCAAGGTAGAAGATCTCTTACTTTAGCTGAGGTGTTTATTTTGGGAGGAGGAACCACATTAGGAAGATGGCTTTAGCAAAAACATGGCCAGCTGCCATGAAAACAGCAGCTGAAGTTTATTGGGTAGTGATAAAAAAGAGAAGAGTGAGATCAAATTCCTGTCTCTGCTGGTAACAGGAACACAAGAGATGTGAGGATGCAGAAGCGACAATGCTGCAAAAATACGTCTGCCCATACTGGTGTTACACATCTGATGTAGTGGAACTGAAACATCAAGAGTGATTGAAAGTATATTTGAAGACGTGTAACCTGTGGCAGACCTTAATATTTACAAATGAGAAACTGAATAAGTATTTACTACTGTGATCATTTACGGCAAACAAGTAAACGATGCGATACCCTTTGAAACAGTAAAATAGAAAAAAAAATTTAAAATCTATAATTTTAATCAAAAGTTTGTTTCAGTCATTGAAATTCTGTTATTGCTGCTTACAAACATTAAAGTCAATCAAAACATCAGTAGCCTGCAAGATCAATATTTTTAATATGTTTGCATTGCAGTGCTGCAGATTTTTGGCTAATGGATCTCACCCATATTGATTTCCATGGGAAATGTTAGTCTGATACTGAAATAATTAAAAAAAAAAAAAAAAAGNGGATTATTGGTTTGGAATTTTGAAGGAGATAGAAGTATAAAAATTGGTTATTGACTGAATTGCTTAGGGTGAATGAACCTTGGGCACTTGCAATAAACTTGTAGCACAGAGTCATTACTGAATACTACCTTAGTCCCTTAAACCTAAAATCAGTCAATAACCTATTATAACAATGCAAATTGTGGTGAAATAACATAGCGGGTCATTTTCAAAGCAGTAGGATATTCATAAGCATCTATATACATATACGGATGGATGTATTAAACCACCCCTGGGATATACACAACAGTTGATTTTCAAGTTTATTTTAATATATTGAGTTTATGTTGATATTAACGTGAAAGGGTTGATTTGAAGTAATTGTTTAAAACACGTTTAATGGCTCTGTGGCTACAAAAATGAATAAAAGTAGAGTAAAATATTACATACAAGTGGATAAACAACTATATTCAATATTTCCCCAGTTCTGGACAAATGCGGGGTGATTTTTTTTCTATGTATTCTAGATTTGGGGGGGAGCAGGAAACTACAAACAGGGAGTACCCTGAACCTGCAGAGGTGTCCTGGACCCAGACTGTCCTCACCCGTGCCCCACCGCTGTCCTGCCTTTTTTCTGCACTCCTTATTCGTCCCCTTATTCCATACGTGTTATAATTTTGCTTACCTAGCGTAATTCTCCTCTTTTTAAGAGAGGATTCTCCTTGCACGTGGCAGTCATGTCTCTCTCTGATACCTGGCGAAATAAACCAGTTCTCCGTTGCAGAATACACTCTGCATTCCCAGCCAGGGACTGGGTGAGTTTGCCACAGATAGGGCAAAGCGTTACTGGCTAGAATACTAATTTTTTATTCACAGTGAAATGAAACAACTGAGCCAAGAGTTGCCTTTTGGTTCCCGCTTTAAAAACGCTCTGCGCCTCCGTTTCACTCTACGCTGGGGACCGGTAGCTCGAGTGATTCTGCTAAAAGTGGGTACTGCAGTATGCAAGCTGTCGAGTGAAATATATTTTCACCTGAGCTGTATAAATATTTAACAAGTATATACTAACACAGCGATGATAACTCAGTGGCTGTGATAGTATGGGAAAGAGAGATTGTGTTTATGTTTTATTATTACAAACTCTTCTGTGGACATTTTCCGATTTATGGCTTTTTTTCCCCTAATTTGTTACTTTGCTCATACCTGACGAGGAACAAAGCGGACTAAGTTGCTCTGCTCTGGTTGGGTCAAGATATAAGGAAATACACCATATGCCAAGCTCAGCAGAAACCTGGTAGAGGCAGGATCAGTAATTGGTGCCTCACTTTAACTACAGATGTCTGACAACACGCAGGTTACTCTATCCCGCTGGAGTCTCGACGGACCGGCACCTTTTGGGAATAACTACTAATGAAGTCTAAAATTTCTCAGTAAACTTGTTAATAGGAGTCTCATCGTTGGCAAGGTACCTCTGTAGTTACTCTTCCAAGTCACGTAGTTTCTGAATAATTAACATCCTCCAAATTGCTCGAGCCACTTATTTAGGCCGGCGCGATGCGCGCGCGGCGTGCGGCAGGGCTGCAGCAGGCAGAAGAGCCGGGCAGCATCCTATGCACCCCTGACGCTGCGTGGGACCCCGCACTGCCGTACAGCGTTGGCCCCGCGCTGGTCTTTGGCCATCCTCCTTCTTGTTTGGCCTCAACTGGAATGGATTTCACTTTTCAGTTTGTTTTTTTTTTCCGCAACTTTTGTGTGTTTTTTTTTAAGTTGATACCAACATAACATTTCAGACTAAAGCTTTCCTTATTTTCCCGTTCTGCACCCCAGAAGTGCTGCTGCGCGTCTCTATTCTGTCATTTTTAAAAGACCCAGTAGAAACATGAGTAATGTTTCCTAAAAATGAAGAAGTAAGGGAAGATAAAATCTTCATTTGTAAAAATCACACTTCCTCACAGCTTGAAACTTTTGAAAGTTAAAGCAACTAATAAAAAACAATATTTTACCTTTCTTCTCCATCAGAAGCAGAGACTAAATAAGTGCAGGCAGGGGTAGTGAAAAAGGGACACGAGACCTCCTCCACTCCTGGTATTTTAAATTTCATCTTTTCTTAATGAGGAAAAGAAAAATATTTTAAAAGGAAGTAAAAATAATAGCGTGTTCCCCCCCACTTGTTTTTGCAGATTTTCTAGCCCTTTTCAATTCAGTACAGAGAGAAATGTAGAAGTTTGATCTTTAGGACATTTCCTGAAGAGAACAAACTAAACCAACCAAGAAATCCAACAACGCTGCATATTTTTTTCCAAAACCTGTATAAAAAAAGACCAACTTTTATAAACTCTAGGAGTTGTATTTAAAAAAAAGAAAAAAACTTACATGGTACCATAGGGATTGTTTAAAAGAGCCAGAACAAAGGAGAATAAAATATTCTTGGTAGATGCAAGTCACCTTCAGGAGTGAAGTAGGAAGGAAAAGAAAGTCCAGGGAAGGTCTTGGAGCAGGTTCTTTTTTAAGCGCTGTGTTTCAGAGCAAGCAACCCAAATACCTACACAGGGAGGGTCATCTCTTTCGCTGGGCAGTGTTCGTAACAGAGGCAGGGGCTGAGCATCAGTGGAGTCCACAGGAGGGGGTTTCGCGCCCCGGCAAAGCCCCCCGGGATCAGCTGTAATTCAGACAGCCCCTGTGGACCCGATTTATAGGGGTCCCTCGGCTTCCCCGCACCCCTGTATCTTACACCCTTTGCTCGGCCACCGCACAGGACGGTCCACGAGATGATGTTGCTCAAGTTTGTGCGCCGGGGGATCTTTCTACAGCGGATGTTGGAGGCATTAAGCACTTTAACATCACTTTGGCTTCTTCTCATTCAGAATAAAGAGTGGGAAACCAGCTCACCCCGGGGAAGGCAGTTGTGAACTGGGTTTAAAGACGAGTAAGCTGTCAGGGGAAGTGATGGGAATAACGCGGTCCCGCATCCCGGAGTGGTGGGGTGACACGGCCACAGAGCCCGAAACACACGTTCCCACACGCTGAGCTGAGGGTGTGACCCCAAAACAGAGTAAATTATCAGGGCTTTAACTGCGTAACTTGCCCTGACTGTAGTGGGTATTGCGGGGCTAAAACTTTAAGCAATACCTTACAGATTTATGAGATAATCTCTTGGAAATGTTAAAAACATCACATTTTTTTGCCTTTGTTTTCTGAATCCTGTGATCATATGTAGAACTGGTCATGATAGAGAAGGTTGTTTTGATAACCTCGTGGTCCAGTTACAGAGATAATACAGGCTGCAGTGATCCCAAAAAAACACAAAATAAATAAAAAAAAACTAAAACAAAACCATGTGGAACTCCTAAAACTTTTTTTTTTGCATAGGTGAGCAAAACTTTGGGGTTTTTTTCCCCAGAGTAGAAGCACATTCCTCAGCATGGTTTGAAATAACTATCTTAAATCTGCACTCTGACTGTATATACTGCAGAAGAAGTCCCTCTACTCAAGTGTAGTGCATTTATGTCTGCACTCACACAACTGTTGAAGGGCAGCTGGCATGTCACAGCTTTGAAGACTTTTTGCCTCGTGTTTGCCATGTCTCTGTTGTTCCTCGTGAAGAAGTTGCATAGGTTATTCTTGGAAGGTGACATACGTACCTCGCCTGGTACAGAACAATGGTGTTGGGAAGACTGTAAATGCGTTACAAAGCTCTGCAGCGACCTGTTCTGTGTTCTTAAGTAATGGGGTTTGGAAACATAAAATGTTCACCATGGCCCCAGTTCAGGAAAGTACCTGAAGCAAGATGCCACGGGACACGGGGCGCCGTTGCATCTTATTGAATTTAACCCAAGTCAGGGCTGCACAGCGTCCTGCGCGACTGAAGCCTCAGCCGTATACACTGCTTTCAGCGCACGCTGAAATCTTTCGGGGAGTTTAAGCTAAATTTTCAAATCCGTAGGCTTCAATTTCGTGTGTGCAAAATAGGTAATTCTGAATATACTTCCCTGCTGTGTGACCCGCTGTTGTGTTTGTAATCAAGTCTTCCAGACAGGTAGTTTGTGTGCACCTGAATAAGATAGTTCTAAAATAGGGAAGCTGTGTGTGCTCAATGGATATTAGTATTGTTGGTGTAGTAAAACACGGAAAAAGTAGCGGCTCCATGACAGCTGGGCAGTGTTATGATCCTACCCAACAGTCAGTGTTCTGCGTTAAGCCAGAAATGTATAGAAGAGTGTAGATGTGGTATTTCATCAATAGAGTACAAGTTTTTTGAACTTTTTAAGTTTTGGAAAGTTAGCAGCTCCCTTTAAGAAGGAAATGAGAAATAGTACGCAGTGATTTTTACCGCACCGTAGTGTTGCAGAAACGCCTCCGGAGTCGGGGGTGATGGGGCTGCATCACCATCGCACACCTCTCCCCCACACCCCCCCGCCAATTCCTCCCTTCTGTCGTAATGGGGGAGAAATTGATTCCGAATGTGTTTTCGTGACCCCCTACTCCATACATGTTAGCACCTAACCTTAAGCGGTGTTTCTACAGTCTCGCCTGTATTTACAGTAATTATATGCATAATGTAGCATATTATTGTCTGGACTTCCTGTTTAATCAGTACAGAGCTTCTTACAAGTGCAGCTGAAAAGGGCAAACAAAATTAAAGCTTTATATACCAAAACAAGTTTGATTTGCTAAGCTCCCAGCATTCCAAAGTACACAGATTTGTTCCACCAAGTTTTGCGATGGCTTGCAGATGGGCAATGATTAATCAGAGAGCTAACTGTGAAGTAGTTTGCAATTAAACTGGAAAGCTCTGAAGCATGCTAATTGAATCAGAAAATTAGAGACACTGAACAGTAATTGGCTATTTCTCATGCAGCAGGTGCCAGGCCACTCATCTGTGGAACAAGGTATTTAAGGCGCATTAGCACTAGTAAAAATACTTCTTGATATGGAACAGTCAGATTTTCTGCTCATTTTCACCATGGATGTCAAAACACACAGCTGTGATGTCTGCTGCCCACAGCTCATGTGGCAAGAGTTTTAGCGGGGTCGTCATGAGCCTACATGTGTGCGATGTCTTAGATCAGGTCGAAGTTGAGGTACCTGAGTACCTTCCGAGTCCCTGCAGATGAGCAAATCCCTCCTTTTTTGGTTTTTTTCTTTTTTTTTAAAGTGAACATCGCGTAATGTTTTTAACAGTCCAGGTTGTGTGGTTGATCATCGTGTGCTAATAACCACTTCCAGGCTGCGGCGGGATCGGCTCTGCACCTCGGGGTCCTCCTCCATAAACCGAGGTGGCGCTCGCTCTTCTGCTGCCGTGCCCGTGGAGGTCCGCCCCTGGAAAAGGGATGCGTGGACACTAGGCGATAGCGGCGCGGGTCTTTGCTGCGCCATTCTGCTTCTCAGTCTTTGCTGAAAAAAAAAAAAATGAGACTTTTTTTTTTCTGTGCACTGCTTATGAATGTGGAGATTAGTGGAGTGTGGATTACTGAGGTTCTGCGAATTGCATTAATGAGGCACCATCACTTCTGTTTCGTTCTTCTTCAGATTTAAAAAATTGCGAGTTTCTAGTTGAATATTAGTTGAGGGCATCAACAGTATAAATCTAATACTGCTGTGAGCTTAGTAGATGCATAAAGCCAATTCATATCATGTCTCAGCATGAGTTTATATCTTCTAATTAGTACCACCATTTTATAGAGAGCACATGCAATGAAAGTTTGTTTGCCGTGCCAACAGGGACCGGAGCACATACAGTAGTTTTGCTATAGTAGAGTGATGGTGCTGTATGAGCATAAACGACTTGTAGCCTGAGCAGTAGGTAACCAGAAAAGAGTGGGATTTAATAAGTGAAATGGTGGAGAGTTTTTACAGAGATATAACCATTTTCAAATTAGACTGGGTGGGGCACGTGATTTCTTTCTTCGCGACTAATTAGAGCTTGGAATGCTTATTAGTGAATAAAAAAAAAAGTATTAAAATACAAATGCACTGCATCATATTACTCTGAGTATCGAGAAGCAGAATATTACAATATTCAAATGCTAATCATATCACTTAGCAGATGACTGCAGAAAGTAGTGTATTTGAACTGAGACATAAATTATAAATTGTAAACAGTGCATAGGGGATATGTTATAACTGTGTCTCATTTAAATTAAGGCAGGGAGTTTTCTCTGAAGCAGATTATGTGCCTTCATTAAGTTTTAAAGTCCCCTCTATAATGTTTTATTAAGATCACTTGGCACAGTGTTTCCCAAACTGGATGTTAGCAATATGTACTGGTGGAAACGGCCGCAGCGGTGGAAGTGGTTCAGGTGCGTCGCTGCGCTCCACGGCTTTGGATGCTGTTTGCATACTTTCCAACCAAGTGCTCGCGCACGTACGCCGGCGACTTTTCCATCCAATACCCCTCCCCAAAAATCCCAATGCCTTTGCTTTCTTTACTTGAAAGCAGCTCCAAAACATTTACATGATCAATGTTTGTTGCTGGAGGGATGAAGTTTGCTCTTCCATGGACAAGTGAGAACATATTGATCATTTTATTCTATTTGCTATTTCTAAATTCAATATACCTCTGGAGTCGATAAGCGAGATCGAGAGCATATTCTTTTTTTGTGTGCCTGCTTGTAGCTTGTTCTCAAGATCCAAGATACATTTTTGATTAATCACGAATGCTCTGGGGTCACGGAGAGCAAATGTGTTTGTGGAGTGTCAGCTGATGCTGTCAGATAAATGTCTTAAGCTTAGCCAGGGTTCGTGCCCCAGCTTTAGGCTGTGCCAAATGTCTCCCCTTGTTGAGGCAGATAACAGCTACACTGGAGGCGACTGAGCTGTTTGTTCACTGAAAGGGCTGACCTTGCCATATGGGGCTACAGGCAGGTGAAGGAAAACACCGGCGATGTTTTAATTGAAACTTTAAAAAATCTTAACTTTGTGCATTTTCCCCGTCTTCAGTGCAAATGATTTCCGCATTCCCGCGGCAGTTCTCGGGCCGGTGGCTACCTGACCGCCGTGGTCTCCTCGGCGGGTCCCGCTGGCCGCCACCGCGAGCCGCCTTTGATAACCCCCGTGTCTTCTGGGAAACTTCTGACAAGGTATTTTTACACTCCCCCAAACAGGGGAGAAGCCCTGCTGGCAAAAATAAACATTTTTAGGGACAGTTCACATTTCGGTTCACGGAGTCTCCCGTAATCTCGAGCGGGTGGCCCGGAGAGGGGGGTGCATGAGAGGGATGCTCAGCGGTGCCTCCCCTCGTCCTGGCAGGCTTTTAGCATCCCCGTTAGCTCATCCCTAAGCGGTTGGTCCTCCATAATTAGTCGTCAGACGCAGATAAGGAGCAGCGACACGATTGCTAAGCCAACGCCTGGCGAGCGCGTCGCACCACGGCTGGTTGGTAGCGCTGAAGGCAAAAAGATGGATCATATGGCAGTGCATAAATAAGTGAAAACTCCCAGGGCTACTTGTGGGCATTTGTTATAAACCACCTCGAGTCGGTGCTTTCACTCCCTCCCATCTCCCCAAAAAACGTGTTTGTTCTTTGCTCCAAAGATTATGCTCCACTTTTTCTTCCCTCGCAAGAAGTTCATACTGTCATGGGTAAATCATCGGGGCTAATTAGACGCAATAACGCTGCAAAAAATTTCAAAAAAAAAAAGATATAACACATCTGTCATGAACTCCCACCAGATCTCTTGGAAATGAGACATTTTTAATATTTTATGCTGAACACAAAATATCTTGAGGAAATGGTTTTATATTCTGTGTACCAAAACAAAACCTTCAGTGTCAAACGAGTAATACTGTCTAAGCAGCCCCTTAAATGCCTTTATTTCAAGTCTCTCCCCTCCTAAAATACAAATTTCGTTCTAATAAAATGTACTCTCTATTAAAAAAAAAGTTGCAGGGAATAATGAAGAAAGTGCAGTGTATGTCTGAAATTTTATTTGAAGCCTGGAGTGCACCCTGCTACAGGAACAGACGTTGCTGTTTTTAGAGTGAGTCTTACAAAAAGAGATATTTTTTTTTAATGAGATGTTTTCAGCTAACATCTAAATCAAATTAAATGCAAATATTTTGCATTTTAAACTAATTTTAACTAAACCTCTAGCTGCTTTTGTCCTAAAAATAACTTTGTCTTCCTTAAACCAATATTTAACACAGAGGTTTAAATCATGTTCTCCTACTGTATGTTATTAACAGTTAAATGTTTTGCATAATTTGTCTGCCCTGTGTACATGGGGGAGAGATGATGTGAGAGAGACACATTTGAACAATTTCAGTGGGTAAAAGCTGAGCAAATCCCCTATTCCATGTTTATTCTTAGTGGCAGGTCACAGATTAATAAAAATACTTACCTGAGTGACAGGCAAATGCACTTAATCAACTTCCATGAATCCCAGTAAAGTTCCAAATCATTCATTTAAATACCTAGCCTGAGACATGTTCTTTAAATAGATCGGTAATCCTTCTTAAAACGAGAAACATATCCAGCTTGGCACATCTGCAAGTGTTTCTACCTGATGACTGTGTTATTCCTGACGTGCAAAAATACATCTTTTCTCCAACACGGTATTTGTGTGCACCATTTCTGCAGCTTTTTTTCCCAGGACAGCCACCAGTACGTTTTCAGCTCCGCTACGCCTTAGAAATTGAAGCAGCATTGCCGTGTGGGAGCCCCGTGTGAGGAAGGGGCTCAGCACTTCGGTTCAGCAGATGGAGGGAGGGTCTGTGCACGCTGCAGAAGTGACCCTGAGCAGGTCGTGGTGACTGCGATGGTATGGAGGCACCTTACACCACCGTGGTGGTCCTTTGTGTCAGCTTGGGGGAGGGGGGAATAATATATATATAAAAAAAAATTTATATTTTTTTATTTTTATTATTATTTTTATATATATGTATGTGTATATATATGTGTATATGACTGCCCTCAGGCTCGGCTCAGCTGGAAAGGCAGGGTAGGAAAGGTGAATGAAGAAATAAAGTTATCGACGGAATTAAATCAAAGAAACAACAGAAGTCTTTATCAGCAAATTTATCAGTACAGTTGTGCTAAAGGTCTACTGCAAACAGCTTATTGACCCAGGTCCTGCCTCAAGTTATTCCTTACAGGGGACACAGCGTTACTTGGGTTATTAAATGTTCAAATTAGCCCACCCAAGTTATGACTTACGTTCCGCTTTATTGTTTCTTCCTGGTCCTGTCCCTTTTCCTTCTGGTTTGCAAATTGTCTGAGCGTGAATTCCTTCAGCAGCTGCTGAATCAGACCATAGGCAGATGAAAGTAGGAGAGACAATGTTAAAATTTAAATGGTTTAGGCAGTCTGCTACCACAGATTAATTTCTGAATGATATGACCAGCTTTATTCAGCCTCAGAAGGCAGCTCAGAATAGCTTTTGTCTATTTAGGGTTCATCCGACAAGCGGTTGTGTTTATGGGGTTGATCCATGAGTTGAGTACTGCCGGCGGGATGTGCAGCACATCCCTGGCTCAGGAGCTCCAGGCAGGGTAGTGGCAAGGTCCTCTGGCCTTTTCGAGGCCTCTTCAGAAGTTGGGTGATGTGTATGTATGTTCTTACTTCTAAATTTAAAGGTATTTTTATTTGGGGACTGTCTGACTAGAGGAGTTGCCGAGTTTCACAGTCAGCATTCACTTTGTCCTGTTAACTGTGTTAATTCAGGTACCATCTCATTGCCCTTGCGTCTTGAAGTTCGTGGTCTGGTTCCCTTGCAAACAGAGTTAATTAATTCCACTGCTGGCTTTTAATGAGACATAAAGAGAAGATAAGACTACGCTGCTTGTAGTCAGAATACGACTTTAGTGTGTCCTACACGGGAATGAATATTTGTGGCTTACCACCTCAGCAGGGACAAGAGATACTTGCTTTGCTAAACTCCATGAGAAAAGTTGTCCATCCTGTAGCTACAAAAGAAACTTAATAAAGCTAATGAGGTAACTTGGAAAAAGAGCTCAGGCATGGCTGGGCTAAGTCCCAGATAAGCATCAGTCAAATCAGGTTTACAGAGGAGGTGTCTGGTTTGCTCAGCAGAAATGTGAAGGACCTCTCTCTTCCCAGCGGGGACCCGGGCTCTCTGAGGCAGGCTCCGCTTTTCTGCAGAAGGAGAAAAGGCAAGGTACAAGCTTTCCTTCAACCAGTCAAGGCAAGTGAAGGCCAAGCAAGAACATACATTCAAAGGATGGGAAGATAAATCCACATGGATGTGTGCTAGCACAGGGGCAACGGACACCTTGCGCTGGCTTAGACCTCTTGGACATGCATGGCATGTCAGTATTTGATCTTTCCTGGTTCTGAACACGAAATGTCAACCTCCTTTCTGTTTCTATTGTCCATCTTTGCTCGAGACAAGTCCAGAGCTTCTGCAGGTGCCTGCAAAAAGGATTTCTTGACAGAGCTATCAAAGGGTGTAAACCACCAAAACAGGTTTCCACCATCAACAGTGACATGTTGATGGTGGAAACCTGGCAACTGTGTTTTTCCAGCGGTTCTCAGCTGACCCTGTTAAGGGAAGCCACTGCGGGTTAGGCAGAGCTTCACAACGCCTGGTCCACCTTGGCAGTGGTACATGCACTGGGTTTGCCCTACCCTTGGCGTGGTCCTCCCAACTCGTTTGGCAGTAGAGGTACTTGTCCAAAAACTGAGTGTTGTGTCCTGCGAGGCTGCTTTTTCCAGCTTGAGACAGCCAGTGTGCTTAGATGTGACCTCACTTCATCAGCTCACTTCCATCCTAATTCTGCACGACATGACAGCCAGCTCTGCCCCCAGCCCAGCCCAACATCAGTTCTCCACAGAGATCATCCTGGACATGAGAAAGCTACACAGATGACTCAACCTGAGCTGTGGTGAGAGCAAAGCCAGATGGATGCAAGTTCTGCTTCAAGAAAGAGAGCTTGGCAGTCAGAGTTACAGGCAGGTTATGGTAGGCATTGTGCAAAGTCCTGCTGCATTTTGAAATCCAATATATAAAAAAGGTGTAATGTGCAGATACAGTCAAAACCCTGTTGTATGGCGGTGACAGTGGTTGTCAAAAGGACCAGCAGCCTGATTACTTGGAGTCTTCTCAGGCTTCTCAGCAAAGGAGAGCTTTGTTGAAGAAGTTGAAGGAAGTTAATCGAGTAGTTTTAATAACCTGCAGCAGTTTATGAAAAAGATGGCACCAGGTCAACACTTGGAAGGCTGTGCAATGAGCTGACGGGAGGCAGGAGTGAATTTGGCATGAGATGGGTGGGTTAGGCAACAGGTAGGTCACTCATGTATGTCTGCGTTAGTAAACTGAAGAGCCTGAGAATGGTCCCGAGTGTCGGGATACAGCTGCCTGTGCTGTCACACTCCTCGTGCAGTTGCTGGTGCGCCTTTGCCCATGCCAAGGGATGCTCTCCAGGAGCAGGATCTCCCTGGGGCTGTTCCCCAGGGGCGGCTGGATGCCATCACCCTGTTTGGGGGTTGGGGAGAGTTTAGACTAGGGAGGACAGACACGGGCGATTCAGTGCCAGCTGGATGCAGTGCTCAACAGTACTCCTGCTTATGCTTAATTTATCAGCATAGATGAAGCCCGTGGGCTCTCAAAGTTAAAAAAAAAACCCCTTCCTTATGTTAGACTTGATCAAGAAAGCAGAGCCAGTGAAGGATGCAAAGAGAAGAGTGCATAGTCAAAGCTGTACAATACGACATAAGGTCCTATGGTGACCTTCAGGAGGGGTATCTGCAGGGCAGGGGTTCATTGGCAGGACTCGAGGGAAAGACAATGTGGTGGCCATGGTCATGTCGGTGAGCCTGGGCGGTAGTGCTGGTCTTAACGAGGGGGGTGAGAATGGTTTTAGGGATGTCACACAGGATTTGCACAACCATGGTAGCCAACGTGAGCCAAGTGTCGGTCCCAGGAAATACAGAGAGAGCGTGAGACTTCATATCAATGAGAAAAAAACTGTTTTATATTGGATTTTTACCTTTGTTTTCAATGTCCGTTAAAGACATACATTTAGCAACATAAATGCAACTCTTTCAAAGCTGAATTTCTTATTATGATTATGTAAATGTTGCGAGTTGATTAAGTCTTTGTAGTTATGTTTTGGCTCGTAGCAACATCTTTATCAGCAGCATAATTCATACTGTAGCAGTTAGTATGACACTAGAGAGAAGTATCAGTTTATTTCTTAGAGCTAATTGGCTTCACTACATAGTTCAAAAATCATTGGCATCTAGTCAAACCCTACTCTCAGAAAATGCACCACACTAATAAACTCAGATCTGGTATTAGCCGTATTGTTAGTAAATTCAAATGAATGCGTATCCCACCTATATCATTATTTTAAAGCTGTGTGTCACAATGTAAATACTAAAGCAATCAGATTCAGCAGGTCTGTTTTGTCTATCAGATGCATGGCTGTCGCTCTCATGGAATTGTTTTGGAATTGCGAAATCAATTTCTTTAATCATATTTTTACTCTTGTGTATTTTGGGAAGGAAAGACATGTAGTGTAAGCATTCTCAGTAGTGAATACGTTTTGGCGGAGGTTAAGCAAAAGATAGGCTGGATATAACCTCAATAAAAAGCTGTAATTGTAAAAAATTGGAAATTTACCTGGGGTACAAAGAAGGAAAACATCAGTTTTTATTTTACATTTCAGTTGCAGGTTTAGAGAAGGCAAAGACATGGCATCAGCCACACTAGTCTCGTTTCTTTTTCTTTTTTCTGCTCTTTTTTTTTCTTCTTTTTTTTTTGTCTGTAGTTTTAAGCAGTTGTGCTTTATTATGTGTTTGTTTAACTGTGCCTACAGTTACTAAGAGCTGCCTGGAGGAGAGACAGCGGTGGCAGTTTCACCTTCCTCATCTGTCCTGGCTCTTCTGAGCAAATGTTAGCACAAGTGGCAGAAGTGGGGACAAGAGAGTGATGGATGGGGCTTAGGGAAGCAGGGTGGGTGGTGGGGTGGAAAAAGGCCCAGGAAAGGAAAATGCATCTCTCTGAAATACTTCATGGGCTGCAAGCAAGAGCCACTGCCTCCAAAAAGCCTTGTTTGGGCGTCCTCGAGGAGGGTGGCAGTGGAGGGACCTTATCTGCTGATGCTGAGAAAGAAACGTGCGGCGCGGGGTGACCCGGCTTCTGACTTCTAAATCAGATTTTTCACTCGTGCCAGTCTGCTTCATCCTTCCCATTTTAGCACTGCAGAGAAGACTCTCTGCAGCAGCAGCTGTTGCAATGCATGAAAACTTTTGTTTTCGACATTTTAAAAAACGCTCAATCTAGCAATAAAACATCTGCCTTTGTTTTATAGCAGTATGATGCTCGCAGTGGCTTAAACTACAGAAATGCCTCTGACCTCTTGGCTGTCCAACAGAGCAATGCCGTACCCTGCTTCACCTCTCCTAACCCTGGGGAAAGGAGTTTGAACGGTGCCTAAGGACCGATAAAAGTTTCTCTTCATAACGAGACACAGGCTGTAAGCAGGCGCTGCGTTATCTTTACAGCTGACTTTCACGCTGTAAAATTTTGGGCTCGTTTTCGTCACGAATAAAGAGCAGGGGTTATTTTATCAGTGCTGGCTAACGCACACCCATGGCCAGCCTCTCCTAAGCCCAAGATGATCCGTGTCTGTTCTCAAAAGTCAGCGGCAGGCAAGTGGAAATGAGACCTGAGGCACTGTGAGATTCGCACCTTATTAAAATGTAGGCTGAATTCCTTACAGACACCCGCTCAGGTATCTTGTATAATCTTCTATCGGGATTGTATCTCCGCTTCGGTTTGTATGACACTACCTGTTCTGAATAGGACAAAGGCTCGCTGCTGCTGTCAGTCCTGTTTCAAGCTCAATATTCATCTGCTCCTTTGCGGATGTCATTTTTTTTATCGGGCGTCCAGAAGAGCATCCCTCTGCCGACCCGCCGTTTCCCAACACATCGCGCTCTGGCTGGCACGATTTCTGGGGAGACAAGCTCAGACCTGGATGCGTTTCCTCTCCGCGGCAGAGAAAAGGGACGTCTCTGGTGCCTGCTCTGCCGAGAAAGTTGATTCATGTGTAAATTACCGGTTGCCCTTTATTTGCCGGGTCCGTGGAGAGTACACACGCAGATAAAAGGCTCAGTGGGTCAGGGCTGAGTACGTGCCGGTTTCTCCCGTGGCTGCGATGACAGGGTTAGGGTTGTTGTCAAAGATTATCAGACGGGCTCTGATGTCTTATCGTTATTTACTCGCGGTGTAGCACATAAAAATAAAATTCGGCACACGGGAGGCTTTTGCGGCGTTGCAGCCCAGCGCGCGTCGCAGCCGCGTGGTGTCATGACCATCAGTCGGTGTCGGAAGCTTTGCACCTCTGTCTTTCTAACAAAATGCTGCGATTTAAATACCTGTTATACCTAGAGTGAGAGCGTGCTCTGGGCTCCTCCAGCCCTCTGCAGAAAAGAAGAAAAAAAAAAAAAAAGGTATTATCTGAGCAAAATCACTTCTGAGATCTTATATAAAAACGCGGCCGAGGGAGGGCTGCGCTTGTTTTGCACCGAAACCCCTTTAGAGTTCGGTTTCGCGTGCTTGTGATTCCCAGTCACAGCATTGAACGGCTCTCAAATCCTTCCAACACCCCGTGTTGTGTCTCATTTAATAACGTAGTTATAATATATTTGTCTACTTTACAACTGTATTTGTATTGGCATATAAAGTGTGCAGCAGCTGGGAGCTGTGTGGGGGTGGCAGAAAGTTATTTGATCTACAAAATCAGTTACCTGTCACTCAGTTGCCTTTCACCGAAACATAATAAAGAACCATTATGGGCCTATTAGCGGTGCTGATGTAAATGCATTTTATGTGCCATTTTCAGATCAACAGTTACCCACACAAAAGTAAAGTTGTTAAGTACAACGTTCTTTGTTTAAGAAGGCAAATCATAAATCAGGCAGGATATTAAGCTTATGAAATGTAAATTCAAGACCCGGAGGGTTTGATCTATCGGGTCAGCTTCAGCTTAGGCATCGGGGGCCATCCTTCCCTTCAATAACCAGTAGACAAAGTCGTCTGCTAACATACTGCTTTCTACTTTCGTGGCAGTGTTATGAATGCTTCTTAAAAGGCTTTTGGGGGGGGAAAAAAAAAGCAAGGCTTTTAATATATTTAAAAAACATGAAATTAAACGGCTCAGACTGGATTAGGAGAGTGAGGGTATAACTTGTTGCACAGGAGTTTTATATCTCCCATGAGAATTCTTTTCTTTTTCATTGTTATTAATGATATCACGTTTTTGTGTATAATATTGATGCTATTGAAATCACTTAACGGCTTTATTTGCCAGAGAGAACCTGTCTAAAAAAAGAAAGTTGTTAATGCTAATATTTTGAAATTCACCTCACATCCCTTGTTACTCTTTTAGTTATTTAAATTCCATTTTGAAAAATTCCCACAGTTTCAGAATCTAAGTTTCCTCTTGATCTTATCGATGCAGTTTGAAGCAAGTCTCTTCAAAGCCACCAGTAAGTGCACTTTTTGTCTCTTTTTATGGATTAGCCAGGCCCACACTGGGGATAAGAAGAAAATTTGGAATATAGTAAAAAGCGAGTTGTTCGCAGTTTCATTTTGCCTCCTCCTGCACACTTCGCCGGTTCATTTTAGTGGTCCACCCCCGCACCTCTGGCCCCTGCTGCGGGGTTTGGTGATGAAACGCAAGAAGGAACGCCATGCATCCTAGCTGGTGTTTGGCATCTGGGAAAGGAAAAGTTTGGTAACACGGTCCAAAAATTTTGTTGGTAATACCCGAAATGAGCCGCCGTGGGGAAATGGCAGGTTACATCCAGGTAGGAATTGCGGTGGAGTGTTTGGCACCATGAGATAGCAGCTAATGACCGCAGTGAAGGCTACAGCCTGAATAAGTCTTGATTTAATTGGATTGATAAAAGCTATGTTCTTAGCTGCAAGCCTACCTAGCTGTATGGTATCCTTAGCTCTAGTGTGATGTGGCCTTATCAGTATGAAAACACATTTTCTGAAAGGTATGTTGGTAACCCCGTCTCAAAAACAGTCAGGAAAGTTAGTAGAGGGATGGGTTTTTTTCAGTAATGCCAACCTGTTTGTATGGTAACAGAAGTGAAATATTTGGCAGTTCTGTATGTATACAAATATGCTTCCTGTATGTAAGTATGGAGTATAGTACACAAATATACCATTTACTTAATATAAGCAACAACATTCTGTGGCAATTTTCCTAAGAATATATTTTATACATCTGTGAGGATATATATATGATATAATTATATGACAAATAAAAATATTTGAAGGTAGTGAACAGATTTGTTTATACGCGTAGTCATTTACTTACCAGGATAGCTGATCTCAAGTACAGAATTCTTATTTACGTTGTGCCATAAACACGCATTCATATACGTACAGAACTATACATAACAACAAGGAGCAAATATCAGTGATAAAAATAAATCTTTACTTCAGAGAACTTAGTCTATGGCACACACGAGTGCTGTGCATGAAATTACAGCATGGATTGAATGAATATTGCAGCGCAGTGGACTAGGTGTGTGACTTTTTTGAATGGGATCCTACATTGGCTTTATCTTAAAGACAAAGCCAAGTCGTGTGCCTGATGGAAGGTTAAAAGCAGGCAGATTTTTCGGGTGGGCTTTACGTACATTTGTGCATGAGAAGTGTACGCAGGGTTGCACGCCTGGTTTGTGCTCACAGGCATTGTGATTTATGAGCACAAATAAGTAAATATGCTCCAAATTACGTATGCACTTAAACTGCATGACATTTAAAAATTTGCATGCTATTTGCATGACATTTAAAATCTGATCCCACTGGAGCAGGCCCTGATACCCAATGGGGAGAAACAAGCCAGGGAGGTCATAGAGCAAAAATGACTTTTGGCAACCTTGCCCATTAAGTACGGGACCATCACAGAGGGGAAAAACGGCTGCGCACGATTTTGTGCTTTCTCTTGCGTATCGTTAATTGATAGCAAACCACTCTCGTGCCGCTTCAGATCTGAGCTGAGTTACGACTTCTCAGCAGCCACATTTCACATTCGTGCAACCCAATGGCAGAAGGAAAGTTTTGTTGTTTATTACTGTTTAGCGAAGGCACAAAAAGCAACAGCAAAACTAATGTAATGTCACAAAGTCAGTGTAACAGTAATTCTTACAGCTGTACATCTCACTGTTTTCTGGATTACTTTGCAAATAATAAATCAAATTCCTCCTCAAGGTGACATGTCAGTAATTTCAAATTTGATTAGCTTTATATGAAGGATGTTGATACATTTCTACATGAACTAATCTTTGATAGCTCAGCAGACTGACAACCTTAACACTTATAATGCCCCTTTGTGACAGTGTGGCACACTGAAATAATGTTAAGCTACTTAAATCTGTAAAACCGTGGGGATTCTGGTTGGGGTATGGCTCAGCAAGCTTGACTTTGGCCTGTTCCTCCTAAGAGGATCTGGGACATGGAATAGCTGTTCAATAATTTTGCTGGTTTTATTTTTAATGTCATAAATGAAAACAGATGGGACTGAAGGGGTATATCTACATCATCCGTACCGTGCCCCATAATTTCAAGCTTCCAGGTGAAGGAGATAAAACCCAAGGGATCCATAGGACATTTGATCCCCAAGACCGTAGAGCTGTGAACCATGCCACGTGTAAAGGAAGGCAAAAAGCGGTGGTTTTGAGCACTGCTGCCTGGTGTGGAGTATTCCCCCGTTGCTGGAGCTTTGTGAAAGTTGCAGCTTTTCGTCATTTCATAGTTAAAACCTGTTACAAATTCACGGCTCAAACATTCTTCTTAGCAAAGGTGCCACAGAAGAACAGACTTGTGTTGCCACTTGTGTAATGATTTATCTTTACTGTCTTTGACGAGGCTGGCGGTGGGGGGGCTATATGGATTGCAAAGCCGGCGATTTTGTATTAAAGGAAACAATTTTCCAGTGTCAATTTTTGAAGAGTGAAAAGCCAAATTCTTTTAGCCTTGTTTTTATTCTGGCTTCAGATTTTTCACACTCTTATTCACACACATTAAGTAAAAATTTGTCTTATATGAGCTCATGTATCATGAGCGCTTTAAAGAAAACTCACTGTTACCTGCCTGCCTGAGAAACCTGCCAAGAAGTCTGCTATGCTTAATGACATTGCTTCAAATTTGGGGGAAGATATTGTGAACATGCAAAACCCAAAAGCATCAGCAAATCCCGGTGACTGTTGCTCAACAGACTAGTTTGTCTTGCGCACATTGGCTTTCTATAATGGGGTAGCTGCTTGGTTTCTAGCTGTAGAGAGTTAAATGTATGGGATATTGCTATTTAAGAGAGAAATGTTTGTGCTGGTGCCTAGTTTGCATTCAAGACAAAGGGAATAAAGAGATCTTGTCGTGAAAATCTGACCAGTAATTGAAGAGTTTTTACCAACTACTTGAGAGGCTGATGCACACCAGGACAATGTGTGTTAGGGCGTATGCATATATGCCCATGGTAGGAGGGACAGTATTTTCCTTAGTGTCTCTTGAAATTAAAGGGGTACACGTAGGCGCACGGGTTAAGAGTCTCAGCTGGAATAAATCAAGGTGCAATAATATTTTGCCAGCTCATAGCCACTAAGAACTGGGATTTTGTCATTAGCAGTTTTGGTACTGCATGGGGCAAAGGTTTGGCATCCTGTGGTGGTGAGCAAAAAATAGTCCTGTAAGTGTGTGCAGCGACATCCGTCACAGCCAAGTCATAGAATCATACAATGGTTTAGGTTGGAAGCATGGTTTAGGTTGGAAAGGACCTTGAAGATCATCCAGTGCCACCCCCCTGCCCTGGGCAG
>RSEF01000031.1:52419318-52439841 GCA_003993805.1 Himantopus leucocephalus
CCATGTCCTTCTGATGTTGGGGGCCCCAGAGCTGGAGGCAGTACTCCAGGTGGGGGTCTCAAGTCCAGGAGGTGTGTTGCGATATGGCACCAGTAGACAGAGCAGCAAACAGTAGTTGGTAATATTTAAAAGATAATTGGCCATACAGCATGGATAACAGTGTGCAAGGTGTGTTGTGTTATCTGAATGGTGACATGATGCATGAGCAGTATAGTTGTCGTAAATATGCTACCCAGCGTGAATGTTTGTGCAGGTGATGGCCTCTTTGGGCAGATTAATGCTTTTGTAATTTGCCTGACTTGTTACATATTTTGTGTATTAGGTACCCGCTTTTGAAACTGAGCCTTTTATGACTTGACTGGACTCAGCAGATTTTCTGTATTTGAAATTGATCAATTAAGTTGTTGTTTGGGGGTAATTGATTCTGTTTGCTGTGGAGTGGCCTGTGGCTATGTCGCCCTCCCTTTTTATCTCATTCAAAGAGTACTATCACTTTAGCACAGGAATGTATCTGCTAACAGCTGAAGCAAGGAAAAGAAACAGTGCGTGGTTGTTGTTCCAAAATAACTCGTTATACATCATGGCATCAAACATCATACAAAGCAAAAGTTTAGATGCAGCGTTCTTTCATATAGGATTATCATTAGAACTGCCGTCGCTTTGTTTATGATGTCATGTACAATGTTTCATACTGTTTTTTTCATTTCTTCATTTTCTTTTTTCACTGTTCTGTTAACCAAACCTCAAAAAATAAGTAGCTGTTAACTAAAGCTGTGCAGCAAACTTCAGGGGTGAGTCTGCAGATGCACATGATGTGATTACAGAATAATACTGCTTTTAGTGACCAGCCATCCTTAGCTCCAACGATGTATGAAGTATTCAGAGTTTTAATTGATTAATGTTACCCACAGTGACAGACCAGTTGAAGCTCGTAGAGCAAATAATGACAAAGTGCAAACATTTTGTATTTTGTACTTTTGTGCTTCTACGTGTGTTGGGTCCTTTGAGGACCATTTGTCCCCCACAAGCAAGAGCAGCTCTTCAGCTCCTTCCTTGCACCACTGGTTCTGCAGAATCATGACCTTTGCATCCCCAGACTGAGCCGACCTGTGATGTCCATCAGGACTGGCATTTCTGGCTTAGCTTCTCTACTAGTTTAGATGGTAATGCTTCAGGAATTTTTGGTGGACTACCTTAGGAAAAAGTTGCAGGAAACCAATTATTTTGGCTTGACATGAGGTTTGTTTTGAACAGGTAGGAGACTAGAATAACAGACTACTATGAAACAAAGGTCACCGCACTTAAATGTCTACAGGGGGGATCCCATTGGTGCACACAATATAATTAAGGGATTCATGATCTCTTCAAATTAGTGGCAGTCGTCATCTCCTGAAGGAATGAAATAATAGAAACACAAAGCTTTCAGTTGCCTTGTTGTGTGCCTTGCTCATCTATTTTTCCAGAACAAATTATTATTTCTGTATTATCTCTGATTCTTTAGGACAGCCACAACAGCATCATGCAACTCCAGTGGTCGTGCCCCCATAGAGACGTGCTACGCTCTCAGGTTGAAGTAACAGTTATCGTCATGGTTAAGATAAAAATATGACTCCTAGGTTAGTAAATATGACTGACCATTACAGGTAGCTTTGCTCAACTTCGGCTACTGGGAAGTTAGGTGACCTGGAAACTAAGCATCAGAAACCACGTGAGCGGTGTCTTTCCACTGGGAAAGATCAGAGCGCCAGCTCGCCTGCAAGTGGTGCGGTGGTAAAAGATCATTGCTTGCAGAGAGACTCCTGCCTGCAGACGCTCCAAAAAACACTCCTTGGAGCTTGGGAAATCCAGTGAGGTTTTCTCCCCTAGTGAGTTTTGTTCCCTATTGATGTTCTTTAAAGTAGCCATTAGTTTTTGCTTTCAATACCTGGGGTTTTTTATCCTATCACTTGATTTCTTTCACTACCCATGTAATGGCCAATATACATTTCATAGCATTGTACTACACGAGTTTGCCGTATCCAAGCTGTATTATGTTCTCCTTCATTTACTCATTGTACTGCGTTATAAATGATACGATTTCACATTCTGCTGAAAAAGCCCCATCTCTTTGGACCAGCTCTCTCTACACCCAGCTAATAGCTGCGGGTCAGCAGGGGAGTCTGGTGGAAAAACGCGCAAGTGATTCTCATGGGCAGCACAAAACTCTGAGCAATACGGACAAAAGCACCCATAAGTACCATCCCCCCCAGTTTCACCCCTGGGCCGTTCTGGCATTTACTAAACTGAGTGTCCTAACTTGTCCCTTCAGCGTGCACTTCAGATATTCTCTTAATGTCATTTTCTGTGTGTAATTTGTTTCCTTTGACCATGGTAAGAAGAAGAAGGGAGGTTTCATCATGTGATGCTCTATTGCTGCAGGTCAGTTGCAGAGATGGCAATTTCAGATCCAGGCTTTGGGCTGAGACACGTGGGCTGCTGAAGTGAGGTAAAGCAGCTGAGAGTATTAGAGTAGTAGATTACCACCTTCTTGATGAACCACAGCTGAGGGAGAAGGAAGCGCTGACCCAGTCGGTCGGTTTTGTCTTTGCTCGGGGAGGGTGAGTCTTCCACAAGGCTGCTCTCAGACAGTGTGGAAAGTGGCGTCCCCCCATCTCTGCATCCCAAGCTCTCTTCACAGCCAGTTTCCTGCTTTTCCGGGTTTAAGGGGTCTTTCCTTCACCTACAAACCCACCTCTTTGCTCTTCCCATGTTGGTCATTCTGCATGGTCAATCCCCTCTTGGTCTACTCTTCCCACTGCCCCCAGGACTAGTTCTCCTCTCTATTTCAAGTAGGCTGCTTTTTTTTTCCCTTTTTCCCCTTGTTTTGCCTGCGTTTGGAGCCTGAGCACTGCCCGCGCTCAGTTCCTGTGCCTGGTACCACAATCGCCTGCAGCATCTGGGAGCAGCAGTTGCAAAAAAAAAAAAAAAAGTCTGGCTCAGCCCCATCAGCGCTGGGCTGGAGTTTGCCCATTGCAAACAGCATCTTCAGAGGAGCCCTTGGCCAGTTCAGCTGCCAAATCCTGGGGACTCTGTGCTGAGCATATGCAAATGGGACTTTTCAAAGGCTTGTGACTAGGCAAAAACTGGGTGGTTTTTCATGGGAACTGCAAAAGGACAACAGGGACCCTACCTTCCAAATTTCAAACTGTTGCTATGAAGAATACAGATGCAGGAGCTGCTCAGCAAAATTCTTGTAAGGCTTTTTCTTTTTCTTTTTTTCCCAACAGGGGCAAAACATGTTTTTCCTCAATCTTATTTCCTGAAGTGACTAAATCCTTTTAGCTGAAACATAAAAAAATAATAATAATCAGCCTGAGGCAGAGACAGAGCATGGGAATTTTCATCCCAAATACTTAGCTTGGCAAAATTTACAAGCATCTGAAAACAAGCTCTTGTAACGGGAACTATTGAGATCCCTAACTACAGAGGACCTACTTGTGTTATTCACAAAAGTCAGATAAGAATATCTGCATGACCCATCTGGGATACTAAACCCAATTAAAAAGTATCTGCTTTTCATATTTCAGAAATCCACATTAAGCAACGGGTGTCCTAAGGAAGAATTTGGTTTTAGCACTTCTCAGGCCATACCAAAGCTGTTGCATCTATTTGATTTGCTAAACATGCCTGTCACAGATTTATTTTATTAGTTTTGTTGGGTTATTTTTTTACTGAACCTTTTTTGTTGTGAAACTTAGTTTAAATGCTGGCACGCATGTTAGAAGTCCAGCCCAGTCAGCACTGTGCACACTCAACGGCACAATGCCTTCGAGGTGCATCCTTGGTCTCTCCTGGGCAGAAAATATGAAAATAATCACAGATGAGGTGATTCTTCATTCATACCAGTGGCAAAAACATTTCCCACCAGCTCCCCTGTGCTTAGTGTTATGGGGCAAACCCCGATGCTCGCACCTATTGCCTAATTATGCCCCGGAGAGGTCGTGGCAGTGGATGGGATGCACTTCCACCATGGGGGCTGTGGGTTTGGTTTCCCCAACTTTGTGAAGCAGTGATCCGCACGGGAGCAAACCCTCTCTTTGTGGTGTCCTGTCCCCTCGGTACGCGCTCCTTACTCGCTTGGAGGCGGTCTCATGGGCTTTCGGTGTGTCTGAATGCAGACCTGGAAAAGCAATACTGAAATATTTGAAAACTTGGAATATTTGCACTGTAGAACTCCGTGGGGTTCCCGCAGAAAGTAACCGTCGCGGCTAAGGAGATACCAATGCAAAGCGCTCATATCATTCTGGTGTCGGAGCTGAGAAACATGGCAAAACACATGGGGATGTCATTGACTGCAAGTTCTTTGCTTTTTAGCCCGTCATAGATTCTTCTTTTTTCACAACAGGCTGGAAAAAAAAAAGTGTTTTCTTAATTTAATAAGGCAATATATTGTGGCTATAACATTTCATTTATCCCCAGACTAATGGGGAATGTGCTATATGTGTTCCAGCCACAGTGCAAGTTTTCCTCAAGTGCTTATATATGAGCTCCCCTCTAACTTTCCCTCTACAGGAGTCTGAGTTTTCATATTAACTCGTTGCAGGATCTTTTATGAGCAGCGACTGTCAAACTGTGCTTGTCTGTGCATTTGTGCATGCTGATATTGCTCTCATTTAGACTAACTTCAGCTCCCACCTCAATCTTTTTTTTCCCCATGCAGTTTTTCCCCTAATATATCAACAGTTTGTTTTAAACTTGTTTTGAAAAAAAAAACAACCTACGGTGGTTTAGACAAACCAAGCCAAATTGGAGCAATAAGTATTAGAAGATACGCACAGGGCACAAACAAAAGAATTCCCCAAATGTATTTAAGTGATTTTCTTCCTGCTTTTTTAATATAATATTTGTGGGCCAACTGTGGCAATAACTGATAATTTTAATGCAAGATGACATAATTCCAGTTCAGTGATTCTTCAGAGAGAAATTACCCCAACAACTTCTTTCCATTTTGCTCTAATTTTATGAAAAAAAGACTGGAGATTCTCAATGTAAGGAAAAGAAAATAATTTGAATCACCAAGTTTTGAAACTCATTTAAATATTTCATTTCTCTTCCACTTCCAAATATACTTTCCTGGCAGGTTCTTGCGTTTCCAGCTCCAGCTCCCAAGGTTTACCATCTTTCTAGCTGGGAGAGACTAAACTAAAGTTTTCTCCAGAACGCATGAAATGTTTGGCAAGAGATCTCTACCATGACATGAGGGATCTTGCTTGCTTTTTCTGGGCTCTCCGCAGTCTGACTTAGCAGCACTGGTTCTGCTGGAAGACTCCACGTGGAAAGATCAGTTGTTGGATCAGGACTGTATTTTGAAATGAAAATCGCATTTGGAAATGCACCAAGGTCATCAAGCTTCATTGTTTTCTGTCTTTGGGTGTTTGGGTTGGTTTTTTTTCTCTCTGCCTGGTAGGGAAATCATAAATTGTTTCTTCAACATTGAGGTGACTGTCTCAGCTTGAAGATACGGTTTTGGAGCTTAATGGTTTGTTTTGCTTTGCTTTGCTTTGCTTTGCTTTGTTTTGTTTTGTTTTGTTTTAAAGGGTAACAGTGATTCAGTCCATATTTTGGAATAAATACAGTCTCCCAAATGGAGCTTACTTAATTATTGCAATGGTTAAGTGAAATAGTTAAGAAGTTTGCCGCTCTGCCATTGGGTGATTAAAACTGGATTAGCAGAAAGACCCTGATCTCGGGGCTGCTTTCTGTCCGGTTGTGCTTTTCCTGTGGATGCAAGGCAGGACCTGCTCTGCAGTTCCTCCAGGAGAAACCCATCTCTGTCCCTCACTCACTGGTCCCTGGGTCCTGCTGAGCCTTCCCCGGCCACAGCTCAGCAATGGGGCCCCACTGGTCACGCGTGCAAACTCACAGTGAGCATCCCCTGCTCTTCAGGATTGGTTTGGTATGGGTTGGTGGGGGTTTTTTTTCCTCATCATAAACTTAGTATTTCCCTTCACGTTCATCCCAGACTTTCAAGTTCTCCCTCCTGCTGGTGGCAGACCCACCTCCCACGCTCACGCGCCTGCGTCTGACTCCGTAGACAGGGATGTCAGGCAGGGCGTTGGCGGAGGTCAACGCATCCCAACGCGCGACGCGTCTTCTCGCCTTGCCTGCCGTACGGCTGCCTTCAGCGCTGCCTGCGCCTCGTTGTGCTGCTGCGACGCCCCACCTGATGCGTGTCTCCAACCCGTGGCCGCAGGGCTGGCTTGCCACCCCTGCATCCCAAATGCCACCCGTGGCTGATGCTTGGCGGCGTTCATCGGAAGCGGGAAGCCAGGCACGTGGAGGAGGGAAAAGAGTTGAGCACTTCCAGAGAAAGCGGCCGTTTGCTGCAGCGAGGAGGAGGAGGGCGAAGCGGGGCGCGAAGCGCAGCTTTATGGTCATTAATCTCAAATCCTCCGTCTAATGACATCTCTGAGGTTAAGTCACAGGAAGTGTGATATTATTCAGCTTAGTTAAATTTAGTGTAATTCACATCTGCAAAGCCTTGGCGAATTAGTGTTTAGTCTTAAATTGCTGGTTTCCATGATATGGGAGCTTCGGAGTATCCTGCATTAAGTCTTGATGTGTTATGAATTAGGGTGCAGAAGCCTGAAATCCGTGCGACGCGCCAAAAAAACTCAAGTTTCTCGGTAGTTCTGAGGCAAATATGCAATTAATTGAGTTTGCGACACTAAGCAGCTGGGATGGCACACTTACAAAGAATTATTTCCCCCTTTATTTGCTCTCCCAGCATAGATGCTGGGAACGGCCGCTGGAGACGGGCTCTTTTGCAAAGCCGTGTTTATGAGCCGCGGCGTTTGCCCGGCGCAGCTGATCCTTGCCGCACACTTCACCTCATCGGGCTGTAATAGGTGCAGACCTGTATTGATTACGGTGACTTGCAGGAGAGAAAAATCTTTGCGCTTCAGATTGGGTATAAATTATAAATAGCGTCTCCAAAGGCTGTGAGTTACAGAAATGGCATTCTTCTGAGACAGCCGCATGTAAAGCTGTTGTTGTAGAGGTTATTAACTTTATGATTGCAGCACAGGTGTACTTGACCCACAACAATGATCATTGTCCATAAAATCCCGCAGTCTGGGTTCAATCACCTGCCTTCTTCAAGAATGTTCATTAGCAACAACCAGCAAAGGTCACGCTAATAAAAGAAGGTTAACGCTCACTGTATCAGTGTAAATTCACTGGTGAAACAGCACTGTCTTCTCGCCATCTTTCCTGCTAATACAGCTATGCAGACTCCTGTAAGTGGGTCATGTAGGTCTTAGGTGTAGTTGGTGTATGTCTATGTGTAAATATGTATTTGTGTACATACATACACAGCAGCTGGTGACACGCAAACGAGAAAAACGTCACTGGTATGGGTTAGCCATAAGTGACCTCTTGCAAGTGCGTGAGGGCTATTCACACCTCAAACTCGCAAATTTTTTTGGCAGCAGGTTCTTTGAAATTCATTGGCAGAGTTAAAGTTTTGTCAAAATGAACAGTCTCTCAGTGATTTCCAAAACTTGAATTTTTAACTCCGTTTGTGGCTTGCTGTTTGTATTCCGGTGGCCCAGCTCCATCTCCTACAGCATTTTACAAACTCAGATGCGTTTCCTTCCCATGCAGACACTAAAAAATGTGCTAGATTTCCCATGAAGCTATTGTTCTCACCTAGAAGATAGACTACTCTTTTCTATTACCACTCAGGGTAGGGCTGACGCATTTTCACGGATGTGTCCTCTTTTTCTGCCTTCACCACCACACCTGGGTGGTAGGTGCAGCTCGTGTCCAGGCTTTTTAAATACCTGCCAAAGCCAGATCTGGGACTTCCTTTCCCTGTTGAGAAAGAAGAAAATGCGGAGAGGGAAGATGTGTTTGGTGGGCCACTGACAGCAACTGGAAGACAAAGGTGTTGGTGACGAGAGACGGGATGGATGCAGTTAGCAGTGAGGCAGAGGGAGGTCTTGGTGAGGCAGGGTTGAAGAAAAGTCAGGAAAAGGGAGAAACTGGTGGTCCATGAGGACAAGAGAGGTGGGGTCGGTGGGTGGATGAGATGCAACAGGATCAGGGGCGGGTGGTGGGCAAGGGTTGAAGAAGAGCTGCACCGTAGGCAAGTTGTGCGGGAGGAATTCAAAGGTGGATGTCCTGGAGAAGTAGATGTCCCAGGCGGAAGAAAAATGGGCAAGGAGTGGGAATAAATTTAGGGCAAATGAAGCCTTGGGAAGGAGTGAAGAGGACATTCCTCCCCCTGAGGCTTGCACACCTACTTATGGGGGGGGTGGCTCTATCTGCCTGAGACCCGTGAAAGTATTTGCCCTGTCAAGCCCGAGGTGTTTCTGAGCATGTACAGAAGTGGTGCAGTAATAAAGCATAAGCTTTAAGGTCAGGAGCTGAGGTGTCTGTGGAGCTTAGACACCTCGGGGGGTGGTGAGCAGCTGAATCAGGATTTTCAGAATCACTGGGGTTTAGGCTGTTAAGTTCCACCTCTCTTGATGTAAGGGGGCGCATGCTTTTCGGCAGCTGGTGGCACCGGGCTCAGGTGTCCAGTGGGACCAGGAAGGCGGGAGGACAGCCCCGTCTCTGCCCTCCCCTACGCACACGACGTTTACACCCTCCTGTGGCTGCGGCCATCAGGAGAGGAGAACCAGGTGGAGCAGGATTTTGCTCAGCTTTCCCCCAGGAGCAAAGCTGGCAAGGCAGAGGCAGCGCCTGACTTCTTGGGGTTTTCTCTTTTCATCTTACCCATCACAAAATTAGCCTCTGAAGGAAAACCAGAAGGGACTGCCCTTCCTGCAGCTTCTCCGGGGATGCTGTGCACTAGAGGACCAGGCAGAAGATGATGGTGCCAATGGCACGTTGGAGGGTTTGGGTTGGGTTGGGGCCAACCAAAGGCAATAGTCATAAGATGAAGCAGACAGGTTAGTGAATACCATTCCTCTGCCTACGAAAATACTCTGGGCTCATGTTGACTGTAATCCTTTGCCTACACAGAGACAAGAGGACACTATAATCCAAGCAGAAATTTCAGGGGAAAAAAAAAAATCCCTTTGAAATGTTCCTTACGCAGAAGACAATAAACATTTTCCACTGGGGGGGGGCAGTTAATTTATTCACTGAAGGCTTATGATATATGAATTCCGGTTCTTGCTGAAATATAAAAACACTGGGAGTTTGCTGCGGAGCTTCACACGTGCGTTCCCGTTGCGGTTTGTTCCTTAGACACGGTCTCGTTCCTGTCCCAGGAAGGACCTTCTTTACTTCCACGACTGCCTATGTCAGCATCCACGCCAGTCTCCAAGCTCCACTCCCGGCACGAAAGGGGAGAAAATTGCTTTCGGCTGCTTTACTCTAAAATTGCTTTATTGCAGTTGCAAATCTGTGCTTGTCCTGCTCGTGATTAAGGGCCTCTCCCCATTTTTATTAGATGGGGTGTCTCTACCATCACATAACACAGGATTTTAAAGCGTTGCTGCCCTTGCTAACTGCTCTGGGTGCAGGCGCTGCCGTTCCCACGGCGTTGCCTTGGTTGCTGTGTTTTTGGGAAGCGCCAAAGCCGGGTGGGTTCGTGCTCACGCTGCTGGTACAGCTGTTCCTCGGGTGATTTACATAATTTCATTTGCTTGGTGGGTTTTACAAATCTGTCATATTCTTCACTGAAGTAAGCTGACATCAGCGTTTTCTGAATTATTTCCAATAATTAATTCTCCATCCGGATGTTTGATGGCACAATTACTATTTAGGAACAAATAGTCATAAAACACCATCGCGGAGAGTAGCTGTTTTCTAAGCGCCAGGTCCTTTCACTCGTCCAGTCCTGCCGTCATCAACGAAACTACTTGCACAAGTAGCGCTCTCCCAAGTTCTTGGAGCGTGCCAGCCAGGGGTACGCTGCAGGTCTCTGCCCTATGAACACTGAAAAGCAGTGAGATTTTTGGAATAAACTCAGATTTAAAAATGAGCCCTCCGGTACTTCGAGTTCAGTTCACTCGCAGGTGTTGCCGCGGTGTGTTTTGCATGTGTTTAAATGTATTTTATAAACGCGGTGTGCTTGTTAACACTGGCAGCATCGCTCGGTGAGCAGAGCTCGGGTCCGTTCCTGCCGGTCTGCAAAAGCACGGTAATGATGGCTTCTCCCTTGGAAAGCTCCACTGGATGCGCCCTTGCAAAGCAGTGGGGAGAAGGAGATGTAACTGACTGCTTGTATGCTGCTGGAGTGTGTTAAGATCTGTCAATGTAAATTAGTATTTCCCAGGTTTATAACCTGTGGAAGCTTTGAAGCTTAAATACTTGTTTTTCAGCGGTCTCGCCCAAGAAGCCACGTGGATGTATGTTCTCTCGGGAAGTGCCGGGTTTTGAGCAGGTCAAAACTTCCTTTATTTAAAGGATAATTTTCCTTTCTCCTGGTTGAGAAAATTATGGTTTTCAAATGCTAAATACTTTACTTGTGCTCTTGGGTGCAATTTTGTAAAGATTTTTTTTTTTCTAATTCATGATAGAAAAAATGCATGTACATTTAAAAAATTTAGCTGGCTCACTAATGTACATTATTCAAATGCTTCAGAGCTATTGTGATGTACCCTGCAAATACAATCAACTTTACATGTTGCCCAAATAAAGCAAATAAAGTCACAAACTATTAAAAGGCAGAGCTGGACGGAAAGAAACTGAAGGAGTTGTCTAATTTGTCCACATTCCCCAGGGCGAGATCAGCCATACCCCTAATATTCCCAAGAGACGGTTGTCTAACCTATTCTTAACTTCCAGTGGTGAGATCCTGCGCCTTCCATAGGTATGTTCTTACCTCAAAAACATCTTTGTAAGATGAAACCTGAATACCCCATCTCGCTTTTGATAGGTAAAGAATTTTTATATTTGTCTTTAAATACGGTTAAAGGTGTAGTTTTAGATATGAATAGGTGGGTAGGTAAATAGGTAGAGGTGTAGATAAAGATGTACTACAGATATAGACAGAGATAGAGATAACAATAGAGATACATGGATTAGAGCGAGAGAAATATACAGATATACAGATATAATTTCAATCCTTGCCTCCTTCTCTCTGCATGCTACACCGTTTTAACATGAGTTTTAAAACCTATAGTTGGATAACATCAAGCACATCTATACTAGACCCCTTCTTCAAGGAAATGGCTTGATCTTCTGCAAACGTTCCCTGAGTTTGAAATCGCTGCCTGTGAGAGTGTTCAGTAACACGCCGTGGGTCTGATGCAGCCAGCGACGGGTGGGATGCTGTAATGCTGACGGAGCAGATCATCCCTCCGGCATCGCGTGGCGTTTCACCGGGAGCACATATTGAGTGGCTTCACCCCTAGGACAGCCCCGCGTTCAGCGTCCTCTCCCCTCAAACTGGATCCCTGGGAAGCCTGACGTCGGCTTATCCCGTGTCTCACCAGCTGGCTGTTTTCCCTGCTGCCTCTCACTGTGTGGGGCAGTGCCGCAGATGTTTGGCAAGCGGGATATCCACACACGAGGCTCTCACGGAGGCAAACACCCCCCTGGCGTGAATTTGGGGGGCTTGCTGGGTGTTTTTTTTGTTGTGGCTTCCCTTTGCTTGGCAGTCCTCAAATGATGCCGGGGCGAAGGCTGCGTTCGTGCATCTTCATGCTGGTGGTTGCCTGGGAACAGCCGAGGTACCGGTGCAGATTTGGGCTGGTTTAGCCTCAGCTCGCTGGTGGCAGCTCTCCTGCCTGCCACCATCCTTGCCCTTTGATGGGTGGCCAAGTCTCCTCTCCCTTTCCCCTTCCGAAAGCACGGCTGGGATGGGCGGCATCTGGGAGAGGTGTTCATGCAAATGGTGCCACCTGGGGAACCCCCCCGCCAGCTCTCCCACTATTCCAGGGCTATGGATCCGGCCTCAGCATCTGGTCTTTTCTGCCAGTCTCATGGTATTTGGTGCCCAGGTGAGAGCAGATCTACGTAGGTTTGCCCCTTCGCCCGCGCTCCCGCCCGTTTGTGCAAAGGACTTTTTGTGAAGTTTTGGCCCCAAGGACACGTTTGCTTTTCAGGACTCAGACCAACCCACAGCCTGGGGTCCTGTAGCTCTTCTGCCTCTTGAAATGCTATTTAATCACCCTCTGTTTTCAACTGTCTGTGATTCCTTCCTTTTTTTAATGCAGTTGTGTGCAATTTGTGTTACTGTGACTATTTGCATTGGTGTTAACAACAGTTCTGCCCTGGACACAGGACACTGCCTAGTTTTTACTGGGAAGGCTCTATAGCTGTTTGATATCTTTTTTTTTTTTTTTTNTGTACCCCAAAGAAAATTACTTGAATTTCGGTGACTCAAAAAATGACCCAGCTTTTGGTAACCTGTGCTCAGGAGGGAACGACTTTACACCTTTCACTTATTTGGCCAGTTAGGGCACAGAGGAGCAAATGAATGACCCATGCTCATGGGATTGCCCTTAATATTTAATGAAGACTAGTGAAAAATGACAGCTGTGTTAGTCTCCTGTCTCGTTTTTGCTTCGCAAACCTTGCTCGCACTGAGCATTCGTGTGAATCTTTGCATCTGTTGCTCATAGGACAAGAGGAATTTATTAAATATTTTGTTGCCTTTTTAAACTGCTTCATTCTTTTGAGTAGTTTGCGTGTTGTAAACAAGGGGTGGAAAAAAACTGATTGCAAGTATGGGAGTTCAGAGGTAATCTTTGTTCTGGGTTGGCGGGATGCTTGTTGCTCTGTTTCCATCATCCCACTAAAGATATTAGAGACAATAAACGTCCAACAAAAATAAACACTGGTCTGTGTTGCAGGAGATAATAACCAAGTACAAAATGTCTGTAGTTTGTGTAGTCTATTCTCTAGCATTACCACAAAGGTTCCCACAATTTTCCTTGGATGCATATTGCATCTAAACCAGTTTACTGTGTGTCTAAGTCCCCTGTATAAGCTGTATTTCATTTCTTCAGATTTCTCTGGCTCTTCCCTCTTGGCTCCTCCAAGGAATTCATTTCCCTACTCAGTGGCTTTTAGATTATTATCATGTCCGTGACTCCACAAGCTATTACTTCTTAGCCAAACTAAACTCACGAAGGTTTGGGGGTTGGTTTGTGGTTTTTTTTTTTAATGTCCCCTCAGAAATCACTTCTTCCATTTCATTAATTGGTGTATGGCTTGCCTCTCAGTTTCGCCTAAGCTTTTAACCTTTCTTTACCATTGCAATGTCTAGAAGTGCATATGCAGAAGCTCCTAAGGTCATTGGTTCTCAAAGCTATTGAGCTAATGGACTTGCTCCCAATTTTTCCCGAGGCTCTCACGCTCCCTGTCAGGAGTATTTAGTGATTTTAAGGAAGGTATATTTTTTTAATCTCTTTTTTCCTTAGCCTGACTGATGAAGCTCTGAGAGCTTCTTCTGTTTTGGGGGTTGAGACCTGGAGGTTTACATCAGCAGAGCAAAACAGTCGCAACAGGCACAGTATTTCTTCCTGTGCAGATCCATAGGATCCAGGAATTGTAAATGGAGAAACCTTATGAATTAAAAATAGTTCTGTCATTCTTGATAATGTCTGACGCACTCAAAGGTTAAAAAAAAAAAAAAGTTAAATTCCTGTTCAGAGGTAACTGTGTGATACAGGAGTCATTTAATAGCATCCAGAAAGGTGGATGCAGCAGAGGCGGGACATACCTTATTCTCACATGTAAATGCAGATTTGAACATACCGTTACACTACTGCAGAGTTACAGAATTGCAGAATTACGTACCTCAGTATGAAAGTCTTATATGAAGACTTTCCTCTGTGTGTGTGTAGATAATGTGAGAAAGAAGGAAATTCCCATTGATTCATAACTTTCAGGAGGAAAAATCCTGTCTGAAAGGCGTATCGCACTGACCTTCCCAGGTCAGAAGGGGTTGGCTTAGTTGTTCATTTATTTGTAAAGGAGGAATAAATTGTTTTGCCCCTCAGAGTTATGGAAATAATGACAAAACATGTTTAGTCAGTTTTAAAGTGCTTCTGTTCGCGCAAATGCCCCCCAAAAGGCTGCATTTCACCCTTCGAGCCGTTCAAACCAGGTTTTGATGAGGCTCAGGGCCTTTTATAGTGATGCAGCTTAAGTCATAAAAGTTAAAGCAACCGCTGCCAGTGTTTGGGGACAGGGTTGCAAACCCAGTGTCCTGCCCTAAAATGGCATTAACGTTTTGCGGCGTGGCAGGGTCTCGGAGCGGACCGCGACCGCGGGCACCGAGCTCGCTCCCGCTGAAATCAATGGCAAACCTCTCGGCTGAGCGGGACGGCTGCTGAAGAGCAGCAACGCTCTCCGTCCCGGTGGGGGCTAAACCCCGAGGCGTGCAGCACCCCTTAATTCATCTTGAAGCCGGCGCTATTTGGAGGGGAGCCGCCTCTTGGAGAAGCAGACCCGGGGTCAGCCCTGTGGCTAATGTCTGTGGAGAAACTTTTCAACCTGGAAACTTTTCTCTGCAGAAATATCCCGGCGCGGAGGCGCGTACGGAGATCTGTCCCCGGCTCCTGTGCAGCATGGGAAACCTTTGTCCCACACATCTTGTAAACGCGGCGGGGGGCCACCATTGTGCCGTGCATCTTCTGAGCACCACGGGAGGAGGCTTTTGTCCGGCGCAGTGGGCAGGCGCCGTAGGAGGGCACCTTTGTCCCGCACAGCCGGTAATCGCTCTGCAAGAGTGAATGATGGGGATTGCAGAGATCCTTCCCTCCGCGGGCGCTGCGGTTTCAGACGGAGGAGTTCGTCGGCCTCACCGGCAGAAGAGATGCTTTTCCTGAGTGGAAGTGGAAAGGGGAGGCGGCGAAAATGCGTTTGCACGCGTGTGTGCAAACAGCCGCCGGGATCACTGGCCTGGTCGCGTTGCACGGCCGCCCCTGCAGACACTGGTCCCGGTTCCAACCTTTGCTTTTCTCCTTCTCTATTTTTCCTACCCAGGTAGGCTGCCCTTTTTTTTTGATTATTATTTTTGTGTACCCTTCTTATGTTTGCTTTTTCTCCTATTCAATATATCATCTGCTAATTAATCTAATTAACCAATAAGCGCTCTCATTATTCTTTCAGATCACTAATAACCATGTTTAAAGGACTTGAGCCTTAACACCAATCCTTCTGGGACCTCATAGGTACATTTCCAACGCGGTATCGTTGCTTATTATTTGTCTCCTCATGCGCTCTAGCCACTTCCCAAGAAGGGCACCAGCACCCGTTTCCAAGACAGACTGCGATACCGTGCGTTGTCTCCTAGGTGCAGAGTTATGCCTTTCTTCAGCTGAAATGTAGTGAACCTGATGAACCGTGATGCTGTTCCAGGCTTGCAGTAGTAATTGCAGAGGGCAGAGTCCCACACTGACACCCAGCGAGGAACGGTGATGAGTTGAGTTGAGATGAGATGCTGGGTCTGGACCCAGCCTGCTGAGATGCCACGTGCGCTTGTGGGTGCTGGTGGACACGCTGCTCGCGGCCAGGGCCGGCACGGGCATGGCACCGCACAGCTGGGAGCTGCTTTACCGTAAATCTCAAGTATTGTGAGGTCTCCTTGGCTGGAGTAAAGCGAGTGATTTGCAAACGAGAAGTAAGGGCGACCGCAGCCGGTTAGAGCAGTGAAGGTCGTACTTGTTGTCAGTGATTCCCCAGGTTCCCACCACCCCCACGTTGCCAGGTTGACCTCTGCAGAAAGACACGGCAATGGATAAATCTCTCGCCCGCTGATTTTTGTGATTCAGTACAGCGGTCAAGTTTGGTTTTGATCCGTTCGTGTCAAATCTGAGCCTGTTCTGTTCTAAGGCTGCTTTTGCCCTAAAGGCGTTGGCGATTTTTTTTTTAATGTTGATCTATTACTTTGCTGCTGTTCAAAGGTAAATCTTATGTGCAGTAGTTTCAATTAATCCTCCTTTTCTCAAATTAGCATTGTTTTTCTTCCCACCCCCACCCCAGTCCTCTGGTGCCTACCTGATTGTGCATGAATTCTCAGAAATAATTGCCAGTAGTTCAGCAAGTTCATTAACTGATTCCCTGAAGACCCTCAGATGCATGTCATCCAGACCTGATGATTTGTATATTAAATTTTTGCAAGTATTCCCTTACCTGATTTTTTTTTTTGTATCAACAACTGTATTGGCAAGTCTTCATTATTTCTAATTGTCAATATCTCTTTGCGGTGGTGGGTAAATTGATTCTGAAACTTGTTCACCGTTTTACAGTCATTACTCGTTTCACCTCACGCGTTATTGGATCCACCTTCTCTTTGGGGCTCCTTTCCAGGGATGTTCTGTACATGTTAAAATATACATCCAGTTCTCCCTACCTCTTCCGGCACTAGCAACTGGGAGGTCGTTCTGCTTTTATTGCGTTTCTCTCATTTCTCTTTGTGGGGTTGTGAGTCGGGGGAGGGGGGGGGTGTTGATTTTTATTTTTTTTCTTCTGCGACTGTAGCCTTAGCATATTTTAGGATTTTCTAGCTGTCTCCCACACTTAACGGTTTTTATATGTCTTTTCATTGCAACATGCTCCTAAGATTTCTCAAAGAATTAATGTCTGAAATCACTATACGTTGTGCGACAACCATCGCTTAATACGGTATATTGAATCGTGCGGTTTATCATCACGGTCGTTGAAATTAATGAGCGCTAAGGGTACATATAACTTAGAGGACCTTGGCTTTAGTACAACTGCTTCTTATTATCCAACTCTCACGAATGATTCTTTCTATCAAAAAATAGATGGCTGCTCATGCATTTGATTTAGACTTGTCTGCTACTAAAGGCACAAGGTTTGGCTACTACTAAATACGCAACTGAGATTGCAGTTGTCAATGATGTTTTTCCTCTGGTGAAAACCTTATGGCCAAATCTGTCGTCGCCCTTAGGACATACCTCCTCTTGCTTCTGTCTAATTTTCCAAGCCTCTGGTATATAAATCATAAATGCACAGTCTGTGCAGTGTTAAATTTTTAGGGCTCTCCCTTTAGCCGTAGTTGAATATAAGGACAGAATTTGACCTTTAAATGACTATAAAGGGCCAAGGCAGATACTTGGCAAGCTTTTCTTATTGCAATATTAATCAAGCAAAGAATCATCATAATCCTGGAAACTAAATAGCCATTGTAGTGATTTTATCACCAGGGAAATTGTTCATCTGTCAGTAAGATTGTTACTAGGAAAGGGAAAATAGGGAGTGTTAAAATTGCTTTAGACCGCTGAATCATTGAGTCCCTCTAGACTCAAAGCTTGAATTGTTTTTTGAGAGGGGTGGGTTGAGAGGGGTTGCTACAGGAAAGCTGTAGGTTAATCAGTTTCAGTAACACCAGTGAATGTAAGCCTGATCTCTCTTGAGGACATGAGGAGAGTGCATGGGAGAAGGCAGGACGGAGAAAGGGACGGGGAGGCTTCAGAAACTTATTGTTTTGTCATTTTTTGTTTCTGGATGGCCCTTTCACAGAGGAGGAAGGTTGTTGATAAAGGGAAAAAGAAAGAACGGGGGGGAAAAAAACAGCATAGTGTTCACTGCCTGTATTTTCATCTCATTTAATCCAGTGGATATTAATGAGGATGAATACGATCGAGACAGAGGGAGACGGATGCAGGCAGGCAGGAGTGACAGAGACACGTTTGTGTGGGAAACGTCCTTGTAGGGCCCAGAAAGCCACATGGGAAGACGTTTTGCCGCTTGGGGCTCAACGTGATGTTACCCTGTGCTGTGACACAGGTGTGTGAGGAGACCTACCTGTGCAGCAGTGTCCTCGGGGTGTGCTAGGACAGCCTGTCCCTCCATAAAACCAGCTTCAGCAGATGACATCTTTGCTGGTGTCGTTGTATGGTGGCAGTGGGCAACCGTAGCCTACCCAACCATGCCGTAACCTGAGGGACAAGCCTGTTTGTTAGGCTGAGGGTTGTGCTGGAAGGGGAGCTTGATCCTTCTGCTGTGGTGGGACACCTCTGCGTATGGGATGACCACGAGGTAGGGAACAAGCGTTGGCAAGTATGGCTACAGGGTGGCTCTCGCAGGGGATGAGGTAGGCGGTCTGCATTGAAAGCCACCTGCAAGGGTGAGGTGGTGACGGACTGCCTCCCCACAAGGAGGGTTTGCACAGGGATGGGTGAATTTGGAGGTGGAAAGCGTTCGTATAAAAGGTGCCTCTGGGAAATTTGTGTAAGATGTCATGAATTGTCTCCATACAACAAACACGGAGAGGAGGGGGAAATCTGTATGTGCGCATGACATGGATCCGCTTTGTACAAAAACCTCTCTTTGTGTGGGAAGTGGTGTCTTTCTGTAGAGGGCTTTTTTGGAGGAGCTTGTCTGATGGCTGCCTTTGAGGGAGCGGGGGAGGGCGACGTGACGGGTAGCGCCTCCATCAAAGATTTTCTGGAGGGGACAGCGTGTGTGGAGCCACCCAAGGATGCACCAAGGATGGGTACATGGGGGTGAGGGTCCCGGCGGGGGTGTGAAGGTGGGCGTGCGGGCGGCACCACGCCAGAGCATCCTTCCAGGGCAGCCGCCCCGCATCCCCGGGGACCGTCAGCCGCCCCACGTCCCCCGGGGACCATCGGCTGCCCCACACGGCATCCCTCTCTGCCGGGCAGGCCACGGCCACCGTGTCCTTCATTGTTGTCACCCCCAGATTGTGATACTGTCACAAAACTGTTGCTAGGCAACAAATGTGGTTACCGGGTCTCAGCGAATAGCTGAAGGGGAAAGCGAAGTGTTGCACCATTGTAGAGTAACCATAGCAATGACCTACTATTACAGACTAAAGAATTATCATTAACAATGTTAAAGTATCAAACGGAGGCCCAGGATCCAGAGACTTCCAGGCAGCATCTCTGCATAATTGGGTTACCCAGGAAGAGGTCCCAACTCCTCACAGCCCTTGGCTCCCTCTCTCCATCCTCTTGGGTTTGTTTTGGGGGCTGTTGTGGGTTTTTTTTATTTATTTAAATACAGCAAATGTGCCGTGCATTGAAGGAGACACTTGTAAAACAATAGAAGTGCCCACCAGAAAAAAAAGAGATGCGGGTGAATCTGTATGCAGAGGGAAGAGATGAGCAGGAGGGATCCACTTCTCTGACTCAATATCATGTACGGGCGTGTTGGGAAGGGATGCGCGAAGGATGCCTTTGCGATGCGTCGGTCCTCATTCAGGTGTTCTCTTTTGGTTAAAAATGCATATACCAGGCTAAAAGCAATGTAAAATGAAAAATAGTACAAAGTACACCAGCCCTGAAAAGTAGACACTTTTTTTTCCAAGGTGGGCCAGACAGGTGAGGTGCTTTAACGAAACGTTACTGAGCAGGGTGCTCTGAGGTCTCACTTTCCCAGGCCCGAGACACGTTCAGGGTCTCCGATCTGCGGTCCGGGTGCCCATGCATGTGCGTTTTTGTGTTTGGCGGGAGGGGAATTGTTCCTGTCCAGCTGCCCCTGAGCTCAGCAGCGGGGCACACACCCCCACCCCAGGATCCCCCCAGACCAGCGGCTGTATACCTTCCCCAGGTTTTGCGTTAACACCCCCACGAGCGGGGCCGGCAGCAGCAAAACGACCCCCAGTCAAACTGTCACCTTTGTATTTTGCAGGTACAGAGCGCCATGAACTAACTTCCTGGAAGAGTTTTCCATCGATTTTCAAGTTCTTCAGTGAAGCGGTAGAGGCAAAGAACAGCTCGGTGAAACCAACCCCAACGCGGCGTTCCAACAGGATAAAATATGAAGAATTGTAAAAGGACAGGAGGAAAAAGAAAAAACAAAAAAAAAAACCCACACAAAAAAAAAACCAAACACCACCACCACCAAGCTCTTTGCTGCTTGTTTTCTGCAAGCAGTCTCCCAGCCCCTCATTAGATTGTTTTCTTCCTAGAGCACAGGGTCGTGATGTATACATCTAAATAGCGTTTTGCATTATTTCTAGATGAGTGCAACTGTCAAAGCAATATGGGTTCACTGGTTGTGCTTCCTGTGGGCTGTAACTTGGATTTCGTGCTGCCCATCAGCGCGCAGATTAAGGCTGACAGTGGTACTGCACAGTGCAGCATGGTGCAGCTCTAATTGCCCTGACATAGCCCTGCACCAAGGCGATGNCACAGTGCAGCATGGTGCAGCTCTAATTGCCCTGACATAGCCCTGCACCAAGGCGATGCCAGAATTTAACAGCTTCGTCGTGGTCCTGTCGCCTGCAGGATTTTTTGCAGCTCCCTTCTATTTTAAGACAGAACAAAATAGAAATTACTCGTTTTCTTAAAAGACCGCTCCAACTCTGAAGTGCTAACCAGCCCGTGATTTTACACCCAGCAGCCTTCCTTCTCTTTCTCTGGGACCAAGTGGGATCAACTCTTCACTCTCTTTTTCTGCTGGTAGGAGAGTCGGAGAAGTTTGGTCCAGATTTGTAGGAAAGCCCCTTTGTTGTAGAGATTTTCTCCTCCTGCCGGATCAATGGCATTATCTGTAGATCTTCTCTTCCTTTTGAAAGCTCCACTTAAAAAATGCCTATTCACTAGCCGGCTGGATCACACTGTGAAATATGACAGCAAAAAA
>RSEF01000031.1:52445576-52459381 GCA_003993805.1 Himantopus leucocephalus
GGGGGGGGGGGGGGCAGGGGGGGTGGGGTCGGGGGATGGGGGATGCTCCCGACAAGCCTCGCCCCCCTTCCCCCCCCCCAGCCCTTTTGGGACCACCAGGTGACTTTTAAGCACGGGTCGATGGTTTTAAATCCGTGCCCTCCCCCACGCTGTGTGGGTTTCCCCAAAAGGTGATCGCAGGGGGGGGCGGGGGGGGGAAATCCACGCGGCTGGTGCCCGAAGGGCCCGATCCTGCAAAGCCCGCGGGGGGCTTCGGAGAGCCTCCCCTCCCTCCTCGCCTCCAAAAATCAGGATCAGCCAGTCGCCCATCACGGGTAAAAAGACTAATTTCCCCTCCCCGCCCCCGTCCCCCTCCCCGCTTTCTTCCTCCAGCCCTCGTGTAAGCCCACGGAGGGGATCCAGGGAGCCGGCGCTCAGCAGATAGAGCCATCCGCCCAGAGCTTCGCAGCACTGTGGAAGAAAAATCTCTATAAAACGAAATAGGCAATCAACTGAAATCTATCCTCTTTAAATAAACTGATTCCTTAGTATTTTCCCAGTGTTGCTGTAAGTTGTTGTCTGTGATGTCCCCCAGGGCTCTTTCCTCTGCTCTCTGATTTGGTGTATAAAAGCAGCTCTGAATGATGGATTACTGTGTCATTGCAGCCTGCGAAGGATTAATTTGTTTCATTGATTTCTCTTTAGGCAGATTGCCAGAATTCTCTGCTTCCCACCTTTCCCCGGGACTTCCAGCAGTAATAGACAGTAATAGCCTAAGACAAATCAGCCCATTCTTGTAAAAATAGAAACACAAAATCCTGAAGTCCCAGGAAAGCCATAAAGAAGTTTTTTTCCTTGTTGTGCTGCAAAACCACCAATTCTTAAAGTGTGAGCCCATGTTCTCTTCCCCTCCCCACTCCCCTTTTTTCACAAAAGGTTGCAGAATCCTGGCAGGGGGGTGGGGTGGGGGGGCAACTGCTCATTCTCAAGAGCAATTTCAGCAAGCAGTTGCATGTGAACGGTGGGCATTTGGCAGTCGGGGAGAAATGTTTTGTTCGTGCTCAACAACAGGGGTAGGAATCACAGAAGGACCGAGTAAAACACACAGTTCGTTCTTTCTTAAAATCACAGGGGCCGCCTATAGCTAATCTATTATCGATCCATCTGCCTGTCTGGGGTATCGAGAAGAAATGCGGTTTATGTCAGGTCTCGGAGTCACCGGTCTGATGTGGGGGTGGGTGGGACTGGACTCTCCCGGATCAATTCGTCTGCATGCTTTCAGGTCAATCTGATCGGAAAATCAGGCCTTGAAGCGCTGGGATGTGGTGGAAAAAGGGAGCCGGGCACCCCTTTCAGTGCAGTTTGTGGGAGGGCGAGGGAAGGAGAGGAGATCCCACGCTGTATGTAGCCCACTGCTGCTCTTCTGCCCACAGCACTGCTCTTTTCAGACCTGCTTTACAGACAGCAGACATGGGTCAGCTGTGCTAATCTATTGGTTTCCACAATGCAGCGCTAAAAATTGTATTGATTTAGTGTTCTCAAGTTAAACTTTAGATGTAATTAGTCCTATAGTAAAAAGTAATGTTGTCATGTGCTAATGTCTTTCCAGCTCTGGCTTGTATAAAGCTGTGCCGTGCCGAAACAGCACTTTTAGATACCACTGAGGGTAAAGAAGCATTTATTTCACCTCTATATCTGCCTTGTGATGAGAGTAGCTCAATAGCTACTTTCAAAGGGATGGTAAATTTATCGTACTGGGTAGCACAGATTCACTGCATTGCAAACCTAGGAAATTCTGAAGTTACAGCCCTATTATTTATCCCCCCCACTCCCCGCTCTCCGGGAGGATGTTAGCCTGCTACTTCCTATTTTAATTTACTGTAATTTCAGGTCGAATCGAAATACCCAGTACTTGGGTCACAGCATGATTTCCTTGATATCATGCCAGAAAATATGCCTTGCCCTGCCTAAGCAATGTTCTTGTATTTACTTGCATGAGATCCCTCTGCAGTGTATAGAGTCTAACTTTTCCCTTCTCCACCTAAAGCAATTTTTGAAGGATCACTAGCAGTAGTCATAAAGAGGGTTGTGTGTTTGCTCCTGGGAATCCCTGGAAATCCCTACATTGTCTGGGGAAACCCTGCAGTGTGGGTTAGCCTGCAGTAAGACAAGGGTGGCTGCCTCCAGGCACGGCAGCCTGGAAAACGCTGGTGTCCTGGGGAATGCCGCGAGCTTCCCTTCAAAGGCTTCTCTGGTGTAACAGGGACCCCCCCTTTTCTGGCATAACGCAGACTCTCTCTGCCCGGCATTCCCACTCCTGATGTTTTTTCGCTGTCAAGCAACTTTGAAAGGAAAGGCACAAAATGCGACAGTTCACATTTTTCCTGCTCGGATGGCCAAGCCCCAGGGAGGCTTGGCTCTGAACGCAGGGCTCGTCTTGCTTGGGAGCAAACGCTCCCCTCCCCTCTGCCCCTTCCTCCTTGCCGATCCTTTTCAGCTCACGCAGGGGAATCCTTTTGCTCCTTTGCTAGGCATTAGGGAAAAGTTTTGCTCTTGGTAAATAATGATAACAATATTCTTGGCTTGGAAAGTCTGAGTTAGGAGCGGAGACAGATTTCCACCCCCATCCCTCCCGTTTGCAATAAAACAGGCAGAATCCATCACAGACCAAACTTAAAAAGCTTAAGTGAAGCTCACATCCTTTCATCCCTGCAGGACTGGAGAGAAACAGAGTCTGTTAGATTAGCAAACATTAACCTCTCGCATAGTTCTGGATGTAGGATTAATGTCTACTGAAGGGACAGCTGTATGACCCTCACACATACACTAACTATACATTAGGGCTGTCACTCTATCGATCGGGAGAAGTTTGTGTGAAGAAGCGCTCCCCACCAGGGAGCAAAACAGACTGGAGCTGGAAAAAGCCATTTGTGCTCTGCTAAGACACACTTTCAAAAACTCGGTTCGCGTTTCTGGCATCCACAGTGCAGATGAGCTGAAATCTGCATGCTTCACCCCGAGGTTCTGCCGCATGCAGACCACACACAATTTCCAGCTGTGACCCTGGGATCGGCTCGTCTTTGGGCAAAACACAGACCTATGCCAATGCTGGATTTGCACACAGTAGAGCATTGCTTAGACTCTGCCCACATGAGGTTTTGAGCCCCCGTGGGATCCTCACTGGCTGTACATTAGCATATCTATTCCCACTTAGCTGATTTGGAAAAGACTCCTCTCCAAGATTTTCCTTCCTTACCCCCTTATCTAAGAAAAAATAAAAATAGGGGTGAATAATATGTTTGTCAAACTTTCTTCCCATTAAAATATGAAAACTTCATGCTATGAAAACACAGGTTGATTGTTTCCTAGGGTTTGCTGGATTCGGTACAAACACTGGGCTTGACTCTGATCACACCCTATTTTCGTATTAGTCTAACTCTTCTCATAACACAGGAATTCCACAGATGTAACAGCGGGTTCAGTGCATTTCTGAAAACAGACTTATTTTAGTTGTATAAATGAAAATAAATGCTTATTGTTTAAGCCTGTATATTAAACATTAATGGTTTCTTGGAGTCCGATCCACACAAATATTTGGATGTCAAATATTGAACTTTCCAGCCCTTGATGGTAGGAGAAATGGCTGTACTGTGGGCTCCCAAGCACCCCATAGGAAGAAAGGAGAGAGGTGCGTCCCCCAGAACAAACTCAGTTGGAGCCTGTGTGCCTTGCAGGGTGACCTGAAGGGGACATTGACCAGCAGCGTGGCCCGTGGTGACCCATACAGAGCCTTCAGCCATTGCTAGGTGCCTGCCGAAGGCAATGGGGTGAAGAGAAAACACACGATGAGATGAAGCTGCTGCTTTTTCACACAAGCCCGCGGTGGTTGGGGCACGTACGGAGGAGATGAGCTATTCGAGAGAAGTTTGCAGAGAGATGTGTCCCCTATAGGCTGTCACACCCCGTCCTCGCTAGGACACAGAATGGAATAGAGCATGCGCTACCAGAAATATCAAACTTCGGTTAATTGTCCCTCTGGGCCACATGTGTGTCTGGAGAGAAAAGTCTTGCATGCAACGTTTTGGCTGCCTGTTGGGCTCGGTGGGCTGCAGTAAGCTATGCATTCATGTTCTTCTGCTGGAGCCCCACAGAGCGAGTCCAGACCAGCCGCCGAGAGCGGAGGCAGCGTGCTAGAGCTGGAGCTCCCTCCTGGGGGAACGGGGAGTGGGCAAAGTGGACATCAGTCTCCTTGGCCAGATGGAGTAGCCAAACCACAACTTGCAACAACCAAGCAAAGTTCTCCTTAAATGGCCAAAAAACGGCTCCTACGTGGTACTGGCCAGGGGATGCAGCTGGTGACATCCCAGACCCATGAATCCAGGCTTGGCTTAAAAAGGGGTGGAGGTCAGAGACCGGGATAAACTTGAAACCCCAGCAGCTGAGCTGAGCATCGTCGTGGCCAGCACAGTTATGTCAGGGCTAAGTGGCCGGGCAGGCTGATGGTCTTTGTGAATGGGCCGCAGGCACAAACGCTGCTCAGTGCAGCAGTGAGCCCTGTCCTTCACAGGGTCAAGGTTTTTCACCCAAAGCACGTCTCTGGCAGTAGTTACCCGACCCAGTGGCTCGTGCTGGAGCTGCCTAATTCTCGAAATCCACTATCCAATGTAAAAAGGTACAGCAGAAGGAGCTACGGCATATGGAGTAGTGCAGAGACAGTGTACTGGTAACCGACCAAGCTGTGAACTGGCCAAAAATGATCCTACAGGACAGTTTCCAAAGAAAATGCTGATTTGGCAGACGATTGTTTCAGAGGAATATATCAATTTCATCGGCCCTTTAAACAAGGGGGGGGCATCAAAATGCTTTGCTAGAGCAGCCCTGAAATATTATCCATCACTTCAACTTCATACTAATAAGAGAAACAAGACGAAGGCGAGAGCATCTGTTTTAAAATAAAATCTTTCAGTCAGGTTAAAACAAGGTATTTTTTTCCGTGTTTAATACTGCTTGCTGACAAATTGTGAGGGTCTTGGACTTTGCTCTTAGCTGCTGCAGCACTGAAACCCCGCAGTTCTGGAGGATGCAAATATTGGCTTTGGTCAGCCCGAATTGACAGGTATAGGGGAAAAACAAACCCGCAGGGAAGAGAAACAAAGAAGTCTCCTCTGATGGGCACAACAGGGAATTGTGTCTTGCTAAGCCTGGATCCACCTCTTTATATATTTTGTATAAGACAATTACTAGGCCCTGAGCCCAACTTCTGGATAGTATTAAAGGGAAGATCCTGACTGAAAAGGTAAACATTCAGTCAGACCTCTGACACAGTTTATTTTTGGTGTGTTCAGCAGCGGGGGAATAGCTTTTTTTTTTTTTTTTTTNATGCATTCGTGGCTGTGTGTGTGGGTAGGCAGGGAGCCACTGGATACACGAAAGCTGGAGGCGAGGAGCTGGAGGGCATCAGTCCTGTCACTCTCAGCTCACCTCTAAGTCATTTAGCTCAAATGGCCAGCTGAGTGGTTAGACAAAAATTTTTACACCAAGGTACCCAAAAACTGGGCACCATCGCTTCTCCTGAAACATGTTCTCCTGGCAAATAGTCTGGTTTTTCCATCGAGGCAGACAAGGGCATGCAACAGTTGGTATGTTGTGGGTGTCTTGAAAGTCCACTGAGGGCTCATTGCAACTTTCCCAGGAGCTCATTTGTTTTTAATTCACCTAGAAATTTGAGGTTGCTTAATGTATGAAATGGGATTCAAGTGGTTAACGCTCACGCACTTTTGAACAGTGTTTGGAAAGGAAGTATGGTCTCTTGCCCACCCATTAACCTCTGCTGTTATGGGGTTTTTATACCAGAAGCAGTAAAATTCACCTCCCTGCTGTATGTGTTGCTGTATCGAAGATCAAAGTTCTGTAGTTTGCAAAAACATGGAAAGTATAGCATAATTAAATCTATTTGTTTAGTTAGAACTCAGTGTTTAATGAATAACAAATTTCTGCTTGTCCGCAAACGACATGAATGAAAACACCAAATGAATGAGCAGGGATTTCTTGCATCAGATTTTGCAGCCATTGCTGTATTGATACTTCATTTTTTCCAAGTGAATAAAAAGTTAAAAGTACATGGCTTACCACACTAGTGCCTCATTACTATGATCGCAGGCAATGTATTAAAAATGGTGGGATCCTACATAGTTGCAGTGCTCTACATAGCTATTAAAATTAGCTGCACCAGTCATTTCTTTCAATTCACACCATGTTAAACAGTGTTAAAAAAATACAGTTCTGGCTCTAAGCAGCTTTTCAGCTTTACTGAATTCCAGGATACCAAGATGACCATCACTAGTAAACCGTATATGCGTGTTGGTGGCCGTGGAAGGGAATCGCAGCAGTCTCATCCCAAAATCCACTGATTTTTAACACGACAATTGTAAGGCATCTGCAAGAGCTCGTGACTGGAAAATGATCCCTGTTGGACATCGTTTTCTAGAGAGCTCAACGTGAACTTTGTTGACCAACTGCTATGGTCCCCCTTCAGCTAGAAACAGGGACAGTGACTTTAGCTGGTAAAAGTACTGGACGTATACCCAGTCAATACAGTGTACTGGATTAGAGCTACATTTTGAGCTTGTGTATTTTATTTTTTGTGTGTTCTAAGCCATTTTCTAAATGACATTGGCAGGCAGAAATGGCATTAAAATTAACTGTGATACTTCTCTATCAGAACTGTGTTTTATCTTCTGAGTAATGTTTTCGGGATTTTCCCTAGCATTGGAATAGTAAAGACAAAAGTATTTCAGTATTTTATTATGCTTTTTGTTGTTATTCTCAGCTTTACTAACAAAGGCAAAATTATCTCATCAGTTTTGCCATTTCAGTTTTCAAATTTCCTTTCTCATTCACTGACGCAATGGCACCCTGTCTGGGCTATGAGCATTTCCATAGGTTTAAGTTCAGAATGTTGTGTTTTTACTGGAAGTAAAAAAATGTCCCAAGACATGAGTTTTGCAACTGGTTGCACTTCAACTGTAGTTTACGTCTGATTTGATATTATCCCTTTGAAATGACAATGGCTTTAGAGGAGGTGTAAAATGCAGGTGGTGATCCCCTGCGATCAGTATAAAATAGCATGTGAACGCCTGTAACAGTAGGAGCAGCGTCCTGGCTATATTCCAGTTTGGCTAACTACATCCTGTTTTCCTAAATTCAGGTCTATTTGCGAGCTTGATCCAAAACCTCCTGAAATAACTGTTTTCCTGGTGCCACATTCTGGTCTTGCACTGGTCGTGCTTCACTGCTGGGTGAAGCCGTGTCCGTGTCCTATGTACTTTTCAAATGAATGAATAACCTTTGGTTTTAATGGGAAAGTCTAAACCTCACATCTGGATGGCAAAAGAAAGGCCCATAAAATCGTTAAAGTCCTTCTGGCTAAAATATCACCACAATACATAATAAATTTAATTGTATCGCTTAACACTTCTTTCTTTGTCATACATACCCCCCCACCATGCAAAATAACATTACACCAGTATAAACGTAAATGGGAACAAGAGGCAGAAATCTGTCAAAGGACCTGCTCTGTAGGTAGGGGGAAATGCCAAGAATAAAGTAGCTCACAGCGTGGGTGCGTCGATCCTTGTCTGATTCAGTTGTCTGATTCAGTTGTCAGGATATCAAAAACGTATATTTAGAAACGCATGAGATAAGAATAAATAATATAGCAAACAATGAGTTAAAGTTTCAATGTAATGGAAATCTGCAATTAAGGCACTTTCTGTGTAACTGCGTGGTTTAAAAGTTTTGTTTTGCAGCAAAAGCCTTAAACGGGAACTAAACATTAAAAATCTGCGCTTTTGAATATAATTAACACATATTAAGCTACAACTTCTGCACAATTTGATATTTAGGGTGGTTGTTTCTTGTTTCCAGCTCTGTCTAGAACTATCTATCTGATTCTGCCAGATTACTGGTAAAAATACAGAGCTGGAGGTCACATCTTATTAGATAATCATACAGTGTAAAGATGTTCCTCAGCTACAGAAAGAGGGTAAGGCAGTTGCTCTTTAACAGATGCCACGCTATATGAATTATGTCATTTCCATAGTTATAAAACAACTCGAGAAAATGTACTGTAACAATATGATGTATGCTCGGATTGATTACCCCAAAAATCCTTTCAAGAGGAAAAACAGAGCGAGGGGGGGGAGAGGGAAAGACTCTTTCTATCGAAGCTTCACGTCCTAAAGGTTTAGCTTCTATGGAGAAAAACCTCACATTCGGTTGTTACATAGGGTGGTCACTCCATTTGTGTATTCATTATGCGCATTAAACAGTCAAATATATTCCTTCCAGTAAATATGAATAGTTTAATTTGTTCTGCTGAAAGAGAGACAACTATCAGAAATAGCAATAAAAGTCACATAATGAAATAAGAATACTAGAAAATCCGAGGATTTTAGTACGGTCCATTATTCATTCAATTCCTGGCAGCCTTTATGATTACAAATCACTTGATTGACTAACTAGACATTCTCAAAGTGAATTATGAATCAGGTTCATTTTTCCTGGTTGAGAGTTGGTACATGTTGTAACTCTTCCACTTTGTGATATATCAAGTTCTTGTAACAGTAATAAGAGATATAATCAACTCTTTATTTCAGGACAAATAAATTGCCTTTTCAAAAATGAAATGTGGTTGCTAACATTTTAACAGTGTGCAGTGTAATTCCTTCCTGCTATTCTCAGAGCGCAATCTGCTGTGATGACATAGCTTTTGAGTATTTGACTTCGCTGGAATTATTTTAAGAGCCTCACACCCTCAGTCCGTGCGCGCTGACCTCGGTGAAAACCTGGCGCCGGGGCTAAGAGCAGCGAGTGGTCCTTGCCCTTGCCGAAAACGAGCTTCAGACACCTAAACCCTGGGCCACAATTTGCCCTTTTGTGCCTGGCTCTGATCTGAGCTTGGGAAGGCCGAACAGTTTTAAAGCTGTTCAAGTTTACTTTGGGGAGGGGGGGGGAAGGAAAAAAAAGTAAAATAAATCTCTTCTAAAGTGTGCTTGACCCTCAAGTCCTCTTGCATGAAAAACTCCCTCAGGCTTTTGTGGAAATTATGCGGGGGGAATGAGTGGCAGACTGGGGTGGGAGTTATTTGTAGAACAAATGCACAATCAGATCCCAAATCCCACTAGAACGGGTTCAGTGCGAGGTGCATTTCACCTTCGAATTTCGAACAAAATTTAAAAAAAAGAAAGAAGACGACCAGACTGAGGCTGCTTGAAATCTGCGCGAGTGTCCGAGGAGAAAAACCGCTATAAACAGCATTTACGCCTCGCATCTGCACGTCAGATGTAGGCAGGACTGCTGGTTTGGCTTTCTTGAGCGTGGTGGTCTCCCGACGCCGGTGTCCCATCCGGCAGAGCCAGCTCCCGCGTTGGGTAGCGTGGACCGGGGTGCTGTGGGTGCATGGTACGCCGCCGGTTCTGGGGGTGGGGTACACGATGGCCTCTGAGACGGGCGGCCACGCAGTGCATCTTCCCGCACGGGGTCCTGTGCAACAGCCTCAACGTGGCTCCCAGTTTTGCAGGGAGGAGAGGATTTTTCTTCTGGTTAGGGAGGCGATCCCGGCGTTTGGGTGATTATTTTGGCTCCGGTGAAGGGACGGGCTGATACTCAGTGGGTTCGCATTATTTATAGAACAATTTCAAAGACTTTAATCCCCTCCCTTTCCCCTCCCAAACACAGGAGCGTGTTTCTAAAGCAGGATCTTGTGGGAGAAAAGATGTATTACCACTTTAGTTTTTGGAAGACCTTAATGTGGTCATTCATTTTAGCAACAATGGTTACAGACTTCACATTTACTCCTTATTCATCTTTCTATCTAATTTCTAATGGTCTAATAACCTTAATTAAATGCTGAGTAGTTTAGAATATTATTAAATAGCTTTCACAGGATTTTTTTTTTTTATTTCTGATTACATCATGAGTACAGATTATTGAATATTCCATTCATTTAAAAATTATGATTAAGGGGATAATCCCAAAAAAGATGTTTGTAACAATTTTAACTAAGCTGTGTTAATTAAGTTAGGGGATAAGAAATGAGATTTAAAGGGTGAGCAAGGGGTAAAATCAAAGCCCGCGTAGTTTTAAAATCAAGTGGATTAAGAGATTGGTCAGAATGGAGGAGGTGGTGGGTCATAAAACTGAACGAGTGGTTCGAATAGAAAATTCACTTACCTTTAGGCCACGTGCATGTCTTTCACAGACATGATGTGCAACAGCACCTGATGTAATGTGGTCAAACAAGAAAGGTAAAAAGTGCTGGTTACGGATCAGCAGACGGCACATTGCTCATTGTCAGGAAAAGGTGTGCAACACGAAAGGACATGGAAAAGCCTGCTCAAGTGTTACCGCACCTCACTGTCAGGTCCCCTGACGTGCCCAGGAACACCAGGTCAGCCTCCATTATCTCTCTGTCCCACAGGTTGGGATCGTTGTCCCAAGCGATGCGTTGAGCGGCACTGAGACAACAATGGTTTCGGTGCATTCAGTTGAGGATGTTGACTGCGGGCCTTTCCAGCGTCATTCCCCTGTCCTTGCATTTGTTTGTGACTCACTAGTTGTCAGCATAGCATGAATTTTGCTAGGTTATTTTTCCTATTGCTCTGAAATATCAGTTGGGAGTTGATTATTGCAGCTTTTCAGGTGACCATCTATCATCTTGGTGACCATCTCGCTCTTCCACACCATGCTTTCCATCTGATGTTCCCAGCTCACCACCTCTTGTAAGAGGAGCATAGCTCTAACATATCTGTAAACCAGGCAAGGTATTTTTACTTGTCTTCCTTAAACTCTGCATAAGTAACTGGAGACGCTCGCATACTGGAGGAATTTCTGGAGTCATTGGTACTTACGGAAATTACAGCACCCTTTGCAGTTCCCTGCCGGGGATGTGAGAGGAACCCAGTGCCTGTGAAACTGACACTGGGGAGAAGAAAGACAGGAAAGCAAGTGAGAAGCAGGGTGCAGAACTCCAGCTACCAGGAAGGGATGATGGCTGGGTGCCTTTGTTTAAAAGATGGACAAAGGCAGCCTGGTAAAGACAGATTAACCCACACGACCAACCTCAGAGAGGTTATCACATGCATGTCACTTGCACATGAGTTCCTTACAGTTATACAAGTGTCCTTTGCGAATTAAAGCAACCTGCGTGGCGGCCTTAGGAAGGGCAGGGTAAATCAGCCCATGAACCGCGGACGCTGGGAGGACGGTACAAACTGCCTCTTTCTCTGGGAAACATGTTGGTTTCACAGGATTTTTACTGGTTCGGGGTACAAAGTGGGATCTAAAATATCACACATCCCGATGAAGCTGGGGAGAGGCCGACTGGGAAAAAGCAGCTCCTAAGCCCCGGAGAGGAAAACATAAAATGAATTTGAATTTAACCAAGGAGAATAAAATACTGTAATGACTGATGGAAGCAGTAGTTTTGTAGGCTCAGTTATGTAGGCTGGGATTTAATCTGTTTAGATCTTTTTCTTCCAAGCTTAACAGCTTTAATTATTTTTACAAAGAAAAAAAAATCAATACATCCTTACACACTATTAATAAAAAAATCAAGTATCATTGATATTTGAAAACAGAAATCATAAAGAACATATTGCATTCACACCAACTACATACCAAGCAGAATGTTAATAACATTAACCTTTACTCTATCAGATATTTTCAAGAAATACCACTATATTTTTTGCAACGGCTCATATCTGTCATTTAACTGACATGTGATCTTTGCTAAGTTTGCCAAATCACTGAGGCCTGAATACCATTCAGCAATGTTAATTTTGTTTTCCTATTCCAGCCTTTACACAATTATTCTCATGGCAATCATTCTAGCCTTGAGTATAAATAATACTTCAAGTGGTTTGTTGATATCCAGAAAATGATGTGTATCTACATTAAGAGATTCTGGAATCTAATGGGAGAACCATGCATATTATTAAGCTGAAATGCCTATTTCTTTCCTCCCAGATGGGAAGTAGTACAGGGTAGTGCCATGGCATATGCATTAATTTTATTCCTTCCACAAATTTTAGCACATATTATTTTTGCAGATTTTGAGTCTTTGCCTCCTACCAAATATCCAGGAGATTTAAATAGGATTTTGCTGCAGAAGAGATCTCAATCTTAACACTTAGGACCCTGGCTAATTCTCAGGTGAGCTGAGGAAGAAGAGCATGGGAACAGTTCTGCTCTGGAGAAGAATAAGAAAAGAAATGAGAGTTTGGTAGGAGGAATCCTTGAGGATTAACAGAGGCAAAAAGAGAGACAGAGTAATTTTCCTGGCTCCCATATTTCAGTCCTACAGATTGGGTATGCTTGCTCTGAAGGCCCTAGCGATAAATAAAGCGCACATTTAAAATGAGGGGGATTACAACCAAAGGGTAACGAAAAACATAAATCCCAATATCTGTCCCTCAGCATTGTTACCCCATTAATACACACAACTACTTTTCTATTTAAAAAGTATCCTGCAACAGATTTCTTGCTATACCTGTGGATTTCTTGCACATTAGCTTCCATAATTTTTATTTCATACTACTTGCTTTTTCCAATTCCAGGCATCTTCTTCCTTTTTCTTTCTTTTTGGTCCAGCAGGAATTTTTATTTCCTCAGGACCTGAAAAAGAGGAAGGAGCACACTGCATTACACACTGACTGTTTGTGTGGGAGTGAGCTGTGTGGGAGCATTTTCTCCAGCACTTTATAGATACTCTAAAGGCTCAGTTTAAAATCAGGATTGTTGATGTCTGCAGATGTGCAAGCATAGTGGGGCCTCAGCTGGAAAGGCTGATGGTCTGAGAAGACACGGGGCAGTACAAAATGAGGGTTGGACTTACACGATCACTGTTTCTCTTTTTACTGCTCTACATTCTGGGTTCCTGTAACTTGGTCTTTGTAGACGTTTGGACTTCACAACCCGTACCCTTTACCTCTAAGGAGTTTTAAGCCAACATCAGTTAATGGCCGTGGCTCTGAAGACCATAGTCCAGAGTTTGTGTTGGGTCTTGAGGAGAGCTCTGGGGCAAACTGGCTCCGGAGAGCGGTGCAGGTTCAAAATCTGATGGTCCTTTCGTACTGGCCCAGCCAAAGGCTGCAGTAAAATATCTTCTGTAATTAGTTGAAGGTTAAGTTACTGTTCCAGCTACAAATATCCACAGGTGATGATGTGGATGAAGATGATGCTCTCACACAACCCACTACCTGGAGCAGCCCCTGGCAGAAGCCCTGCATGTCGTACATGCGTGATGCCTCCCCAGGCTGGCCGTCTGTGCCTCTCCGCTCTGGAAATCAGGAGCTCTGCAGGGCTTCAGTTGGGGCTGGGGTCCTCTCCGCTTTCTGAAGGCTTTCTGAATGGAGAAACACATCTGTGTCCAGAGCAAAGAAAGGGTACTATGGTGTGTGGGCACACACTGCTTGATTTGAGCAGCACGTTCCCCAGCCAGGTCAGGTCCAGCTACGTAACACGTTTTAAAAGTGCAGATCTGATGGCCAAACACAACAGTGCATACCCAGCTGCAAATCTACATATAAATTGATCTTTTCAGTATCTGGTTTTAATCTTGGTTTTATTTCAACCCACCTACTGCTAATAAACATCTCATAATCCTCTCTCTCCCCACTGAATAGCGATGGTCAAATCATCCCTAGTTTAGACGTCTCAAACACCCCGAGTTTAGACATCTCAGTTAAGTGCTACCACTAGATGGGATGAAGCCAGCCTTTATTTCAGCAGTTCTTTTTCTGTCTTTTTCTTCTTTTTTTTTTTTT
>RSEF01000031.1:52467231-52485801 GCA_003993805.1 Himantopus leucocephalus
CCCCCCCCCCCCCCCTTAAATAACTAATATGGTGTGCTTTGAAGTGATGTGGTCTCACACTGAAATCTACAATCAAACACCTAAACTAACAGAAAAGGTAAAACCACCACAAGGGAGAATTTAGAAACGGAAGTGCATAATCAGATAAATGAGAAGAAAGTTTTGAAAAGGATTGCAGAGGAGTAACAGGAGATATTGCTGGCGTGTTTCTTACTTCATTGTTGTTTTCCTTCAGTAAAAGTTCTATCAGCTGGGGAGAGTTGCTCACTTCTTTGAAGCTGGCTCTTGTTTCTCTGAAATCAGATTCCTTATTCCCAGGGCTCCACTCCGCGATGCCAGCACAAACATACATCAGCAGCTGCACAGCACTTTAAAGAGTTAGCAAGGAGCTATCAAGCAATTACTTATTCCATTTTAGATCTCTGTCCATTATTTTCACTGAGCAAGTTTGAAGTTGGGGGAATAAAAGTCAAAGAAAGCAAATAAGCATTTTGGAAGCCTGAGCATCTCACCTAGGGAGCGAAGCTCACCTACTGTTAACTAAAGAGATGAGACCTGTAGGTGAGAAGTGTCGATGGGAGGAATAATCCCTTTCCCATGAAAAAAGCCTTAAAAAGCACTTGGGTCTTCACTCTGGTGAATAACACGAGTTTTGGTGCGCTGAGATTGTGTCAGCCTTACTTCTGTCAGGGTCAGGTGCAGTTCTGGCTGCTTCCGCACTTGCACAGCGTGGTGTGCGGGATGCTTCCACCTATGGCAGAGTCAGTCCCTTTAGAATCAGTAGGGCTGTGCTGTGGATGAGTTGGGTACAATGAAGTGAAGGGCGAAACTCAGCTTGAAATGACTGGATTACTTCCAAAATTAACTTTTTTTGTTGTTACTGAGCTTAAATTTGTGCTGGTTTTTTTGGTGTGTATGTATGTGTGTTTGAAATACAAACTATGGTAGATGGAGACCGACTTTTCATATAAGAAGCGCACATTTATCATTTTGCCTAAAGTGCATAATGAATAAAACCATTAACAAGCTTCTCATAAAATAAGCAACAGTGGAACTGTGAGTGGCCTTTGCTTCAGAGGTGTCTGTGTGACTGGGGGCTGTTAATAACGCTTGTAGTGTCCCTCACTTGAGACCAACAAAGCCAGATGTCATCCCAACAAGAAGGCAGCAACATCTCACATGGTCCCATGGAAGCTTATGAGAAAACATGGGTTTTGCTGTTTGCCCTCAAGCTGTCTACGGCCCTGCATGGAATTTAGTAATTTTGTCAATGGAACCGCTACACTGAATAATCTGAGGAAAAGGTAAAAAACGTGCAGCCACCATTAACCATGGTGAGGAAATCAGAAAGCATCCTTAGTACACTTAACTTCGTCGTAACTTCCTGATGCTTCAGAGTTTGCTAAATTTTTAGTTACCTACAGCCCATCCTTCCCTGCGTTTTCCTAGGCAAAAAAGAAAAATCAATACTTTTCCTGCACGGAGTGAGAGAGAGCTTCTCATACATACAGTTAGATATGCCTGGTTTCTGTGGATGTAGGACGTGGATATTTTGACAGGACACTTCTGACAGTTTTTCACAGTTGTCCCCCAAAGTAAAACTGTGTGAGGAAGGACCTTTCCCTTCTGCTTCCCTCCTTTCACCCCAAAGCAGGGAAATCTACTTCTGGATGAGCACTCAGGGACAATCTCCCTGCTTGCACCCCAGCAGCAGAGGTGCCCAATATTCCTGTGAGAAAGATCACTCAAACTCTGCCATTGATTTACAGCCTGGCTCTTCATCTGTCCTCCTTTATTAACCTATGTGCAAGTGTATGCAACTGATTAAATGTCTCCAGTACTAGTATTTCAGAAAATGGCTGTAGATGGAGCAAATCCTTGCCCGCCAGAGGAATTTAGTAGTTTTGTTGCGGCAGTAAGAGATGCGAGCTGGTCCATGGGCAGATCTGGGAGCCAAGCCTTCAGTCACCTTTCTGAGTGGCTTTTCCATCTTTGTCCCAGACCAGCTTAATTGCTCTGAGAGCATATATTTGTGAGCTGGGGCAGAAAGTGAGAGGGAACGAGGCAGGGCGGGATGGCTTGGGAGTACAGCCAGGCTTTGCATAAACTGGTAGTTCAGTCATTCACCCAAAACATCAGAGGATCAGTCCTAATCCCCAAGCCAGTTATAAAACAGCATCAACATGGAAGACAGCGCTGCGTGTTTTTGGAGACACGGGGTTGGATGTCAGCTTCAGGCAGACACATACAGATCTGAGTCGCAGCAGAGCCGCGACAGGCATCAACTCAGGGCTAAGGATTTCCCCAGACATTGTAAAATTAGGTTACTTTATAGATTTTTTTATCCCCCTAGACTTTTTTTGAAAATCTGGTTCTGCTTCTAAAACATTCACAGGAAAGATATTGTGGAGGGTATCTACAACTAAGTAATTTGTAGCAGATAGCTTTTTTAATGAATGATGGCTTTTTTTTTTTTCCTGTCCAGAAAAAGTGAAATTGTTTTTTCAACCTTGATGCTGGGAGTGGAGAATATAATTTATATGTGGTCCTTATGTGGTGGCAACAGTTTGGTGGTTTGTGCAGACACGAATGGTTTTGGATAAAGAGCTCTCAAGCAACAGACTGGATGAAGATTGGTCACTTTGGTTTCCAAAGTGGTCCTGAAGACGCTGAGAGAATAAAGCAAAGGTTGTCCTTAGTCCATTCTCCCATACTGATCAAAGAGTTAGGATGTGAACCTGTATGCCAGACTTAATCTCTCTTTCTCACACAAGGGTGGAAGCCCAAAGGGGATCTGTGCTCCATGATGACCCTTGTTCCCTCCATCCCCTTCATGAAGCAAAACACAATGTAGAATTTAGATCATCCCTTGTCTTATATTCCCCAAACTTGTCTCTATTTCTAAGCCTTCTACACCTGAAAACTTGGAAAAAAAATTAACTATTCAAAATGTCAATGAGAGAAGGCAAGACACCTACAATACATTGTGATAGTTCTGCCCAGCTGGAGAAATCTCAGACAAAGAAGGGTTGGCTGGGTACCCAACCTGAAATCAAGACACCAACTCTACTGTGTTGCTCTTTGTTTCCTGCCCTTTTATATTGATGGAGGGAAATAAATAGATGAGAGAAACTAAATTTTAGACAGTTAAAGGTGGGTGAGTTGAGTCCCACACATTTTTTACAGCTAGATATTTCTATGAGTAGTATAAAACAAAGTCCCTGTCAAATAAAGATAAGTTTTATAACACTTTATGGTAGTACCTACGCATCTTCCAAAAGACATGAAAACATTTCAAAAGGTTGTGATATCATTTCATGTGTGGCAGTAGCTGAGAGAGACAGCACGAGGCCCTAGGCTGCAGGGAACAGCTTGATCCTGTATTCCTGAAAATCCTCAGAAATTCTGCCAAAGGACTGGACGAGGTGTACTAAGAATGCTAAGGAGAGAAACTAGGCTGGGCTTGGTATACTATGATTAGGCTAGATACGAGACTTGTTGGGTTCCTTTCTAGCTTCTTTTAGGTTCCTGGCTTGTGGTCAAAGGTTAGTAAATATATGTACATAATGATCAAACTGTGTTTTGCCATATGCACATGTGTTCTGGGGAGAAAACCTGACTTTAACTGTTTCTGCACATCAAAGCTGTACAACGCTAGAAGGGTCAGTAATGGCAAATCCGGGTGAAATTATGACCCTGTTGGTGACAAGTGCAAACTTTGCTTTGATGCAAGTGAGGGAAGCTTTCCAAGTAAAATTTGCTAATTTCTCCATTTGGACATCATGTCCTTTGTCTCAAGTAGCTAAGGTCACAAATGCCTCCAATCCATAGGGCCACAGAAAGCATATAAAGAGGTAAGTGCTCAACCATTGTTGGTAAAACTGTGGTTTCCTTACAAGAAAAGTTATCCCTGACCAGAAAGCCTATTGTGGGACAAGATCACAAAGACCAATCTATCACTCCAACAGCCAACACTGTACAGGGAATTTAGAGTAAAATGCTCATCTCTGACCTGCCCTGTGGATCACCTGGTGGTCTGCAGGCACTCTATGCATCTGTTGACATCAACAAAGCTGACAGAAAGGTATATGTCAAGGTGACCCTAACTTCTGCTTTGATTAATTGACTTTATAATTTGCCTCTTTGAAGGGGGGAAAAAAGGGAATATATCATTAACCTCTTTTGAAAGGACTGTACCTCAATCAGGTATAATTATTTTTCTAGATTAAATCATTACAACCTCTTCCTGTCCTAACAAATGTTATCTTAGCTCAAATGTGGCATCAGTAAAAAGGTACTTAATGTATTGACCTAAAATAAATTGTGCAAGGGCTTGTTTGTTTGTGGTGCATTCTGGAAAGGGCTGCGCCTTCTCCATCGAAACAACTGACAGCAAAGGCCATACATTACAAAGGACTGAGCTCCTGAGGACCGTGGCTTTGTAAGACTGGATTTACTGTTAATTACTGCTAATAAGTCACTGAGTATTTAGAGGGAGTCCTGAGGAATTCCAAATAACCAGCTATTTTTTTAAATTTAGCTTTTTTAAAAACAAACAACAAAAACACAACAGCAAAATTTTAAGAAGATGTATAACCTTAAGCTATGTGAAGTGTCAAAATACATTTAAATGCATGCCAAGAACTGAGTGGTTTTGCTTTATTCTTATCAGGGGACCATTTTACCCAATCAGAACTTTAACATTCCTTTCTTATTCTGCATGTAAGACCGCGCTATTCACACTGGTTTCCAAGTATGACAGATTCCAGCCCAATCAGATACCGCAGTGACTGTTCATTTCCCACTGGTGATCACCCCCTCATCTTATGGCTGCAGAGAGAAACACAGAGAAGGATCACAAGACTCTCTATAATAATAATGTACACTTTATGTGCATCCATATTCTAGCACTGAAGCTAAAACATTGTGCTGTGCTTCCTTACTTTGCCATTTTGTTTAGGGCAAATCTTAAAAATTAATTGGAGATCAGTATTATTTCTTGAGTTTCTTTATTTTTTTTTTTGTATCTCTCTTGCCAACATAATTTGTGCAGGTCACCCCATGCCAAATAGCAGGTACATAAAATAGAGATATTTGTAGACAACAGGCTGGCAAAGGATTGAAAATGTTATCCTTCAAAACCCCTGAGTGCTTTCTTCATCACGTACAATTTAGACCGTACACGCAGTTGCTTGTGCATGTACTTTGTATACAGGCTCTTAGGACATTTTCATTTGTTAGGCTGTAGCTCTGCCCTGCTCCTCTGTCTGCCACTTTTTCACTACTCTGTAAAAGATTTTGGCTCTAGCCGTGGTTGCAATGCATAAGCCTAATTAAAATCTGCAGATGTTTTCCATAGACTATGTAGAGTGGGATTTACGTTTCGTCAATGAATGTACGTTGGCACTTGCTTGAACGTATGCATGTACACTTCAAATACATGGGCAATAAACAGATCCTTTCTCAAGAAACAAGAACAAAACACGCAAGCACATACTCTGTACGGCGCTGAGACACAAAACTTCAACACGAGGGCTATCCCGGATCTGGGAGCTGTCACTTGTGCGGTACATGCAGAGATAAGGAGGAAGCTATAATATAAACACAGAGGAAAGACTCGGTTTTCATTCCATTTTAATTTGCCAGAGCATGATCTTTCACCCACATGCTGAAAACAAGGACGTGTCCTCTCTCAACCTGCAAACCAGCTGGCCGAAAGACTGGCAGCTGCCTGCAGAGCGGGCACACCTCACCTTCGTCCCAGGCAGGCGACGTTTTAATCACGGCCGTGGTGATGAAAGGGCTGGGAGGGCTCACCTTTCACGCACCAACCTAAACAAACACAACATAACGTCTCTGCTGCAACCCAAGCCGGTTCCTGCTTCGGCATTCCCGACACACGCTCGGCTCGCCGCACGCTCGCAAACATAACTCGTCTACATGCTCCTGTGTCGTTTTACATTGCTGAGCTTGGCCTTTTAGAAACCGCAGGATAACGCTTCCCCGTCATCCCAGCAAACTGCAATTTCAGTTTACTGAAAAACAGGAAAAGGAATGAAATGAATTTCAAAAACCCTCTTAATTATTGATACCTATAAAAATTGTCCTCTTGTGTTCTGAAAACTGGTATAAAATGTCACAGCTAGAGAGTTTCTTTCCAGTAAGTTATTCTCAGTAAATTTGGGCTGCTCGTTGCACGCATACACATATAGATATCTCAGATCTGTCTTTATATACGCTTCCTCTTCATGAAAAGCATTCTGACTACTTAACAGGCATGTGGGATCCTGCATAAATTATGCTGATTCTATATGATTCAAACTATAAAATATAAAATTACATTGAATTTTCAATAAGCATATACACAAACCGTGTGGAACGTGAAAGGTCAGGCTGGAAATTCCTCATTCTCATTTGTCAATATTTTTTTTTCTTCCAACAGCCCCGTTGATTTCAACTGGGCTGAGTAAGAAGTCTCATGTAAGACCATCATCTGGCCTTGTTTTAAGACCACTTAAGGGCTCCAGTCTTGCAATTTGATCTGTGCATAGACAGACGCACACTTAACTGATGTCAGTGGGCTGCTTTTTTGGCTTGGCAAGGCATTTTGTGGATCAAGGCCATAATAGTTAACTCAGCTACCCAAACAAGAACATGATGAAGCTCCACTGGAACATTTAATCTGATGTCTTTGAGATTATATTAACTTTTAGCTTCAAAGATGTGTGGTGTTTCTCCACCAAAAAAGTATAATATTCTTACAGTATTCCCACGGCTTTAAGCAGACAGACAAACATCACACAAAGGTTAGAGAATGAACGGTATTCAGTATATCCGAGGTGGACTACACCAGCAGAATGTCAATGCCTAGAGAAAAGGTGATCCTTTCAGGACACCCATTCCTCCCCTTGAATTCTGGCAGGCTTGTTTTCCTTTGTCTTTTCTGCCTTACGCTGAACTTTCCAAACTTGCTTGTGTATGTGTTGGGTGCCCATTTTCAGAAATAATGAGTTTCTATGAATGCTGCTCAGTTCATACAAAGACGGATGTGACCTCAAAAACCAGCTATACTTTGGTGCTGGAGATGGGATTTCTAGCTTTAGATTTGGAGATATCGGTAGTTGGAGGCCGGCTCTGGTTGCTCTCGTATTGCACAGGGATCTGCTCTCGCGGTACGGTGGGTGCTGAGCCAACACCCTTTGAAGTCCGTGGAAACTCTCCCACCGACTTCCAAAACAGACTGAGCTGTGCCTGAAATCTACAGCCTACTATTTCCGTCTCAGTCACCAGCATGGTCTCCCTTCTGGGTACCACGTGTATGGAAGCTAAATTAGCCACCCAAAAAATTTAACAGACCATTAGCCAGAGGTGTAATTTCTGTGACAGTGGAACAAAAGTACCCCCATTTTAGAGAGCTTTACAGTGCCAGTCTGCTTTCAGTGCTTTCCATTTTAATATTACTTGTGATCAGAAGTACGAGTACTCTCTACAGGATACTTTTCATATACTTTTACTGGACTCTGCCTGGCACATTCACTGATCTCTGCAGCACTTCAGCATGTTCTCTTTTTATAGATGTATCAGACATCTCACTCCTTTAATATATGGCATACAGATAGATGGATGGACCTACGTGAACCCCGTTGCGTCAGTGTGCATTGGTATGACAGTCAGGCATGCATTACAAGTAGGAAGACTGGGGCTTGACATGAATAAAAGTGTCATATTGTCCACCAGATGATCTTTAGTGACTTTATCTGACCATTATTTTCCAAAGCATGAACACCAGCCTAAGCTTTGCTGGTTACCAACTGTTAAACACAGTATCACGAAGTCCATGTGCACCTACAGTTTCGGTTTTTAAACACACCTTCCCTGAGTGTACGGAAAAACGTTGGAGGATGTGAAGGACCTAGAAGAAAAACTTTGCTTTGGGGCTTCAGAGTCTCTTGGCTCATAAAGTAACACTACGTGTCTACAACTAGTTGTCCGGGTTAGAGCAGGTCTGGAAGGTCTCAGACTGAATCCCTGCAGAATTGAATGCTTTCTGCATTTCCTTGGCTCATGAAAAGTCACATTGCTGCCCACAAAGGTGCAAAGGTTGAATAAACCATTGTTTCAGGTAGTATGAATCCAAGTCATTGCCTGATTTTAGATGGTCATCTGGGTACCTCCCAGGAGCTCCAGAACACTTTGAAGGGCATCCCAGTGGGATTGCTCCTTGCTGGATTTACAAGGAGCTCTTCTGATCCTTCGAACACGCTGCAGAGGGTAATCAAGACAGGTACAGTCTCCCTTACCTGTTACCACTTCTGTTCATTTTCCATTCGGCAGCTGTCTCACCCGTGCACGTGTTCAGTGCAGTCTTCCCTGGCTGTGCACTCCATGTGCCCTGAATACAGCCGTCAAAATCTGGATCAAGGCACAGTCCAAATTAGATTTCTCTGTCACAGTGGAAGGAGAGATTCTTAGAAAGTTGCTCCATGCCATATTTCAATGATCTACAGCTAGTTGTTTTGGACGGAGCTTTTGTTATGGTTAAAAAGAAGTATACCTTTCTAATTAACTTCTTGCTTTCACTTGAAAAACACACTTTGGAGCAAAGGTGAAGACCACAAAGCTTACCCCAAAATGTAAAGGTTTCAAAGTAAAGGTTAGAAAAAATTGCATACTTAAATATAGGAGCTTAAAATGGAAGCTGGTACACCTCCTTAGCCATGGCTATTTTCTGTACTAATCTACCTGTCTGTACAAAAAAGGGGGAGACAGACATCAATTTTAAGTCGTTTTTGCTGTCAATGAAGGGGATGACTTTAATGAAATAGTAATCTGCATGATAATATTAATAATAATGCCAGAAAAATTAATGCCACCGAGTACAAAAGAATGTGTGAAACAAATAGGGGTCAGGATCAGGAACACCAAAATGTGAATATTCAATTAGCAATAATAGAAAAGATGTGGGGCATGGTATGTAAATGAAGGCTGCCCGGGGCCAAATGTTCTCAATAGCGAAGCCAACAAGATATTAAAAACACCCCACATGACTTTGTTTTTCAGCTCATGAGCAAATCCATGTTGAAAATATGTTTATCTGTTCTAACAGCAAAAACAAACACATTCCATAATGTATGTATTAAGGGGATGTATAACTTGCACAGCATTCACGGCTAGGAAAATGTGACTGCGTACAGTAAGTGCTGTGAAAGGGGAGGGGGGAAGAAGGAAGAGTGGCAAGAAGGACAGATGCTTGAGGAGAAAAAACTTGCTAACCAGAGGTTTTTACATGGACTACAGCATCCCGTGTCCCACATGCTGGTTTCTCGAGCAGACCTGTTGCCAAGATAAATTTTTTCTTGGACTCTAGAATTTATAGGATGTGCTTGGCTTGCATCGAGAACACAGCAGTTCTTTCCCCACACAAACAGCTCTATCTAGCTAGGCTGGATATAAACAGAAAGGCTGCCTCACTAATTATTTATGCAAAGAGAAATATAGCTGCATTCTGGAAGGTTCCTAGGAACTGTTTTTTTTTTGTTGTTGTTGTTGTTGTTGTTGTTATTTGTTTAGTTTTTTTGGTCTTATTGTGTTTTTGACTCTCAGGGCTGTGAGACTCCACCAAGACGCGTCTAGACCTTCATCCATAGGAAGGTAATTCACATTTACTATTCTGATTCATGCAGTGATTTTTTTTTTCTTTTTTTCTTGAAAGTATTGATACTGTTTATTTAATATTAAAGTATTTATATAAAGCAGGACCTGTACATAGAAAAGGTCTTTCTCTTCCTACCTGCTCCCCTGGCTTTTGGGACTACTTGTGTGAGCAAGGAGTACTCCAGAGCTACCGGCACCGACCTCACTGCTAAAGTTTGCATTATGAGAAGAAGATTCTTACGTGTCCTGGAAAGGCACTACACTGACATGCAAACAGTGGCTTTTTCAAATCAATATGACTACTGTTGTGAGTCAAGTGAAACTCATTCATAAGTGTTTTCAGATTCAAGCCAACTTTTTTTTTAAATTATGCTCCATCTTCTTTCCCCCTTTCTCCCCACTTTTAGACCAAGGAGTTGAAATACTGAAAGAGGCTTAGCAAGGGGAGTAAGAGGAAAATAATTTTCAGAGTGCTTCACATACCGTTATCCTCGTCCTCTCACTTGTGCATGAAATGCAGCTGAAATACGGAATATATGAAATAATTTCCTAGCAGTTTACAGGAAAGCCGCAGTGAAAAGAGGTGAGAGAAGAGAGAATAAGGCACCCAGTGGAAAAACAAGCAGCACTTCGGACAGGCAGAATACTGCTGAGCCACAGTCACCTGGGTCCCTAAACTGAACCTTGCAAGTAGCCTTACTCTATTTTAAGCACATTTTAAGGGCCTGTGGGATTGGGTCTCAGTTTAGACTCTGGGATTAGCATTCCTCTTGTGCAAAGTACCATGGAATTTTAATGAATACAAGTAGTCAGAATTTCTGCTGTCTCCCAGAGATTTGTTTATTTACTAATTTAGAGACATGTTTAACATCTTACTTCAGTGGTGAGTCTGTACCAGCACCACACTGAGGCAATGGTTAAAAATCTGATGCTGAGAAAAGAGTGGCGTCTGTGAGTCACGAATGGTCCCAGGCACACATATAAATGATCTTTGAAAATCCTGTCCCGAGCTTAGATAATGAGATATTAAAAGATTATGGTGGATACAAAGATACAGCATTAAAAAGTCCAGTCCACTTTGCTGTAGGAGCTTTCTGCATTTAAAATAGAAGAAAAAAATAAGATATGATTTGAGTTTCTGTTGAAAATGTACGACTACTTTTCCTTCAGACAAGGATGTCTCCAGGACCTGATTAGCTAAGCACCTGGGTTGGTCAAAGAGAGTTTTAAATTGAAATAACACGTCAGGCCCTTTATCCCAGGTCCTCAAAGGGAGCTGGGCATTTCACTCTTTTTCTTTATTTCAGGTTTTCTGAATCCCTTTCCATTTTTTCCATTCCTTTTTTCCATTTAAAGTCTTCCTTTAGAATCGCAGGGACCCACCAGCAGCACACGTGAGGGGTAAGAATCTTTGTGAAGCCCTTGGTCTCATAACGACTAGCCAAAAAGCTTCGTCTGGGCTGAGCGTCTCGACTCAAGTATCTTACTAGGTCCAAAACTTTGTGTGAGAGGTCTGTAGAGTTTTAAGAAGGCTGGTCAGGAAACTTCTTTTGAGCTTTAACATGAGGCATTTCAAGCTGTGTAGCAGTGCTGTGGGACAAAGTTTTAAACCTTTCGTTGGCATTTGCTTTTGCAAAAATTAAGTAGCTGTCTATATGAAATCTGCTCACACAGTCCTGAAAATCTGGCTGTGTTCTTCCTGCTAAACAGAACCAGACAATAATAAACAACGCGGTAATTTTTATTTCAATAGTATGAAATATTTTGGATATTTGTTGCTTCTTAAAATGAATATAAATCTCAACAAACACCAGGAAAGCCAACAAGCTCAAACAAAAGTAAAAAATAACACCTCACCATAACTCCCAAATTCTCCCAGAGCATTTCATATTGTTTCTGACACTTAGCTGCACTCTCAACAACCCTCTGGTTCCATTTCTGGAGCCACAAAAATCCATTTTCTGTCCCTTAATTTGTCTCATAATGTGACAGGTAAATGATTATTTGCTGAATTCTCATCTTCTTGAGAAAAGATACATGTTTTTGTTATGATTTAAAATACTCACTTGAAAAAAATAAAAATGTTATAGACTGCTGGAACCAAGCCAAGCTTTGGTAAAATCTGGCTAGATAATATATTCTCTTTATGATAAATTCAGCAGAGTGAATATTCATAGCTGAAGTAGTGTTCCCTGAAATACAAAATTTATAATAGAAGTGAGATTGTGTTCTTAACAGCCTGTATGAGGCAGTTTTTTTTAAAGCAGCTATCTAATTACCTTTTAAGTCAATTACTCTGCTTGTTCCCCTGGTGACTACTCTCCCCAAAATGTATCGACTGTTTTTCATTATTATTTCCCAAACAAGAAAATGAAAACTATGAAAAATCAATAGCAAAGTTCACATAAGCAGATGTTAATCTTCTGCATAGCTCACCATACATTCAAGATAGCGATCTTACTGGCATGGGAACTGATATTTTTAATGGAGCTTTTTTAGTTAGTCAAGTCAGTAGCAGTAGGAATTGGTAGCAAAAAGTCAACTGCACATTTGAATACTTAATTTTGCGGCTATAAACAGCCACGTCACATTTCCAGCAACAACAATGGGATGGTTTTCAGCACTGCTCTACCAAGCAGGCATGTTTTCTATTTTCTTCTTGTATATACAATTAAAAGCATTCCCACCAGAGAACTCTGCCCTGCATTTACTTCTGAAACAGAGGATGAGAGATGTCTCTCAAAAGTCAACCCCCTGCGTTTCCTTGGGCCAAATCATGAAAGAACAGTCCAGCCGTGCACCGTTACTTCTAAGGCTTCCATTAAAAGTTTGAATTCGCTGACTAATTGTCAATACTTGCCCCAGTGTGCAGTTAATAAGGAGATCTCTGGCCATGAGAAAAGTCTTTTTTTCTTCTGTGTGGAAAGGTGATTTTACCTCCTGTCAGGCAAGAGATAAGGAATTGCATGCATGGAGTATAGGCAAGTTCTTGTCTTGCTCTAGGGGATATCCACCAGTGCCTGCATTCTTGTTGAGTAATAATGAGATACCATAACCAAACAGTAGAAGATGCATGTCAGATGGTTCTCCAATAACATTAGAAAAAAAGCAGCTGATGTATGGGATATTGAAGGCAGATTAAGTTGTTAATGTATATTAGTATATTCTTAATTTCCTTTTAATTGAAAAAGACATATTGACTTTAATTAGAACCATTTCACAGGAACTGTCAATTAGCACATGTCAAACTAGTTAATTCAGAACAGAATTCTTTTAATTAGGGTCTGCTTTCCTTTAACTGTGGGGCCAATGAAATCAGCCTTTCCTTATCAAGATTTTAAATGTCTCTAAGACATACAATACAAATGTAGTCTCTTATCTATTATTAGAAGCCCATATGGATAACATTAAAATGATGATGCTGGCATTGTTCATGCAGCACAAATCAGAGTTTCCTTTATGACTGTTTGAAAAAAAAAAAAAGAAAAAGATGGCTTTGAAGAAAGACTATTTTAAATACACAGATTTATCCTACTTTAAAGAGACTACAAAATTTATGACATGCATGTTCACATTTAAAGTATTATTTAATACGTCTGCTCAAATAAATGGGCCTATTCAAACGTTTTGTGTGTTCTATCAGCCAAAGACACATAAAACATTTTCAAAGCATGCAGTAACGTTCTTCCCTTAAATGAACTGTAATCAAAAGGAGAAAACAGACTCGATGATTTTTTTTGGGACAATATAAAACCAGCATTGTTAACTTTCATTGCATGTGAAGATTTAACACTGATTGCTAATCCAGTGGCTGCGAACACTAGTGAGCTAATGTCATCTCAGTTGTCAAATGGCGTATAGCCTCGGTCTTGACTTTCACGTACATTTTCTGAATATGTCTCAAGTTTGCTGGTGGGTCTCGACTCTTGGCTGACACACTGGCGTAAAGACCTTCCCCATGGTTTCCGGGAGCTACCATGTGCAACATCTGTAATGCCGGTCACATCCCTTCAGGAGTAAGAACAACTGAGAAAAATATAACGAAAAATGTAAAAGGTATGATTGCAAAATCTAGACTTAGTTTTATCATATGGGGTTTAGCCACTGTTTTACTGACCTATATCAACAGAGGATTACAGAGATTAGTGAAAGGAATACTTAATAACTGAACTGTGGATTCCAAAGAGGATTATCTGGCAAGATATTTCATGTATCCTGATGCTTTGTTGAACATATTAGGTACCTGATTATGGGCCTGAGTAACTCAACAAAAAAAGAAGCATCATTTCCCAAAATGGAGTAAAACTAGGATGCGTTAAAATTTACTGTGTCCTAGAAGTTCACCTTGCCTAGGATCCCTAGCCACAGCATTTTTTTTCCCCCCAGGGCAACTCATTGGTATGTGGTAGGTAGTAGAGTTGTAAGAGTGCTGTGTACTAAAGAGCACGTTAAGGTTTCCGCAAAACTTTGAAAAGTGGCTGAACTTTAACTAGATGATCTGTAAAATTAAAAAGTTGTGTCCTGGGAGTTTTTCAGCTCAAGTAAGAGGCTCTGTAGACACATCACTTCACTGCCAATATGAAGCATACCCCGAGTGTAACTAACAGCTGTAGTGTTACCTTTAAATGTGATTGTAAATAGGTAACGTAAAACCCTGATATTTATTCATTAATCCTATTGTGGCCCATATTAAATCTCTGCTTATCAGTTTAAATGCTTACCATAATTTAGAACTCTTTAAGCAGATCTAAGTCACTTTGGCACTGAATTGCATAATCCAACTTCTTTTATAACACAGCAGAAACAATGCTTTGGATTTTGATCATATTGCTCAACCGGCAATATATTGTTTGTTTCAAAATGGCAATTAGCAATAACTCTTCTTTTAAAATCCTCCCCACATTGGCTGTGCATAGGAAGTATGGGGACGCTTGCCCCCAGGGTTATAAAACCTTAGGTGACTGCCTTTATGCTCACATATTATGCACTATGCTGGACTTCAAACTATAGGAATATTTGAACAGTTTAAACTATAGGAAATTTTCAGATTATGGTGAAATTTTTAGTCTTAGCAGTATCCCAGTCAGGTGGGCAATAATTTATCTAACCCGTACCTTATGGCTGGGACAACGGGGAAACAGCTGTATGGAGGGCAAGTAAGTTACCCGAGGCCCAAACTAAGTCAGTTAGGAATGGAATTAAAAGCAGAGGCTCTAGATTCCCTGAAGCTGCATGATCCTCCCTGCAAATACACTAATGCACCTCTCAGGGCAGCCCACTGCGTGCCGTGCCCTTAAATCGGTGCAAAGCATTTTTTTTTTTCCTAATTAATACTAAGGCGATTCATTGCTTAGCAGCAGCACTAATATTTACACACTTATGGATCCCATGATTAAGTAGCAAGCTTTGACTTCAATTAAACCTGACAGTTTCTGATAGCAAAAAGTCATTACAGAACTTCAAAAGCACTTGAACTGCAGCAAGATCTTTACAATTATCTATATAATATCTTTCAGCCTCTGTTGGCTCCTTGATCTTCTGCGGCAGGCCCAACTTCTCTGTCAACTTTGGTCTATGAGAAATTGAACCTTAACGCATGCTATTTTAAAAAACATATATATGAAAATGCTGCAATATACAATGGATTTCACCCAGTCTGACATTCTTTTTGGGATAAGTGCTTAATAAAAATTGCCCATGTGAATCATGTACTGTTCATGTATTGTTCATGAATCAAACCAAGAGCCATTTAAAAATGACTAGCATTAGGGAAACGTAATAGCTTTTTAACAGATTATTTAAATGACTGTAGCTCTGATTTCCAGTCATTTTATCCAAACAGCTACGGCAGAACTGTCCCTGAAAAGGGAGTAACTTTCTGATTAAACCCTTTTGTTGTTGGATTTAAGAAATATTTTAGAAGAGAGAATTTCTCAATTATGTATTCATCTTTCAGAGCCCGGGCATGGAGGGTGTAACAATTTGATCAAACCCAGCTGAAAGCCCTAATGGTTTGGAGGATTCATTCTGTTCTTACAATCGCGGCGAAGAAAGCCTTTAAATACATTCAGAGCCGAACGGACAGTTTGCTCAGACTGACCAGCACATAAATGTCTTCCCCGCTAGTTTCTGCTCTCCGCACCTTGGCTTGCCTGATACTTCTGTTGCGCAATGCAACAGCGATCGAGCAGTGCATTTGTGCATTTTTTTGGCCATATTATCAACCCATCTGATCCCTTGATTTTTGCTTTGTTGGCCGTATGCATCCCGATGTAATTGAAACCAGCAGATACCCTCATCGGCTCATGTGCTGTTGTCTCCTTGGCCTGGTGCTGCCTGTGGCTGAACTCGCCATCCCTTCCTCCTTTTCTAAGGAGGGTTTTTAATCGTGACAGTTGTGCTCATGTTAAGCCATTACAGCAACCAGTTTGCAGCACCCAAAGATGGAGCCCCCCCCCATTAAACTGCAAGAGTTCCTTAAGCTGAGTCCTCCAGACCGCTGCTTTTCACTTACTGTTGCTGTTTTGAAGCATCTTCTCAAAAACTATGGTCTTTTGGACAACTCTCCGTTCTGCCAGCTGTTTTCGATAAAACCTGTGCACCTCTGTGTCAATGATGAAAGCTACTAAGTGGCAAAATAATGTTAAGGCACCTAATACATGCCTAATTATTTGCGGTGTGGTTCAGTAGCTGCAAACAAGGACAGCCGGACGGCTGCCCCTTCATCTAGAAGAAGGGACTGGTGGACCTTCATCAGTTCAGTAATCACAGATGAGTGGCCACCGCTCTTGCTCCCGCAGTCGCTGCGGGCGTATCCCTCCAGGTCACATCGCCTCGCGCTGCAGCAGTGTTAACTACTCCTTTATTAAACAATTCTCCAAGCATAACTAAAGCATTTGGGTTGTTAACATACATAATAAGTTATATTTAAGAAGGTTTCAAATCAGCACATTGTATTTTGCAGCGAAGTCATAAAAATATGCTAACATGATAACATCTAATGAGGGAAATGTTGCATGCAGATGTCTGTTTGCCTATTATCCCATAAAATGACTGTATATTTTTATTTATATGAGTAACGTTAGACACAAACATGTTACCAAAAAAGCATTCATTTAGGAAATGTATAAACACAATATGAGTCTAATATAAGAAACTGTTTTAAAACACGCTTTTTAGTGTTTATAAAATGAAGAGAAATTAAAAAAAAATATTGTTCCAAAGTACATATTTTTTCTCCCTCATGATGAGAAAGAAATATAGGTTCTCAGCTGGCATATTATTTGTGATGTGGCAGCAAAGTGAAATTTGTGCCTCGCGTTCTGTATCCTTTACATGATGCAAAGGAGTATAATTTTATTTTTGTTTTATTTGAAGGCTCTGTCTGGGCACATTGGCCACCAATTTCATTTTTATTGCAGTGCATGGATAGCAAAGTCACATATCCTTACGTTAATGCAAAGGGCATAGGAAAGGAAAGGGAAAGTATAATTTTTGTTGTTGCTGTTGTCATTTGAAATTTCCATAGTGTCTGTGCACATTGGGTACCATTTCATTTTTATTGCGCTACACTGATAGCAATGTCACATATCATTAAGTTAACACCAAGTTAGAAAAAAAAAGAAAAACAGATTTTTTTTTCCCCCCGCTATTACCATTGTTTGAAATTTTTTGCACTGTGTGAATATAATTTCTGTAGGGTGGTGGAAGTACTGAAAGATCTAATATGCAATGTAAAAAAGGTATACCAGTTTATATTTTTGTATTGCTCCATGTGACAGTGGATAGAAAATGTAATGCTACTTACATTTCTTATGGGTGGGCTAAAGGTTTGTTCAGTATCTAGAAACAGTTAACGTGGAAACAGCCATCTTTCAAGAAAATTGGAATAATACCAGAGTTTAATTTCCCCAAATCAGTGTATTTTATTAAATCGCTTATCTCGTGCATCATAAAATACCTTCTGTGTCCCCCTTACTGTCTTTTAACCCCTGAGTAGAGAAGGTGACCCTCACTTTGTGATGCGGAGGGTTAATCCGTAGTTGTGGTGGACCCATTCCTCATCGTCTACATCTGTAAACAGCTGCCGCCAGGGTGGACGTGGTGCTCATGGACATGGGGAGCACCAGGCAGCTGTATGGCTGCTCCGTCTTACATGACAGGTCATTGTACAAGGTCAGCACTGGGAGCAGGCAGGAGTACAGCCCTTGGGCCCCTTTGGGAAATTTGTGCCTTAGTATGGTGAATCTATTGCCAACAATTGTCTCAGTTTTGCAGAGCAAAAGAGGCCAACTTGTTTTATTTTATTTGATCTATTATTAACCATTCCCATATCATGGTGAACATTGCCTCTTCATCCTTGACCTTTGGAGCAAATCCGTTGTGGTCCTGTAAGTCAATGTCCATTTTTAAGGAACCATCCCTGGACAGACAGATACAGGGATGCCAACAAAAGCTGGCAAGCTTCAATATGGTCCTTCTTAGTCTACAGTTGTGACAGGTCTTCTAGTTTGAGATAGACCCCACGCATTGCAGCTTGGACCCTGCTTTCCAGGCAGAATACCCTGGAAGAGCTGGAAGGCATGGAGTGGCTGAGGACGCTAGGCTTGTCTAGTTTGGAGAAAAGGAGGCTGAGGGGTGACCTCATTGCTCTCTACAGCCTCCTGAGGAGGTGTTGCCCTCTTCTCCCTGGGATCCGGTGATAGGATGCATGGGAACAGTTCAAAGCTGTGTCGGGGAGGTTCAGACTGGACATTAGGAAGCATTTCTTTATAGAGAGGGTGGTCAGACACTGGGACAGGCTTCCTAGAGAAGTGGCCGATGCCCCAAGCCTGTCAGTACGTAAGAGCTATTTGGGCAGTGCCCTTAATAACATGCTTTAACTTTCAGTCAGCCCTGAAGTGGTCAGGCAGTTGG
>RSEF01000031.1:52485901-52508104 GCA_003993805.1 Himantopus leucocephalus
CAAGGTCCCTTCCAACCTAAACCGTTCTATGATTCTATGATTCCACTCTAAACTGACTTCCGTAATTCATACTTGAATTAATGGCTCAAGATAGGGAGGCTGCATCTAAGGGGCACCCCAGACCCTTTGCATTGCTCTTGCAGTATTCCCAACTGGTGCTCACAGCAGAGGTCAGTCCCTGGAAGAAGGTCTCAGATAGCACACTCACCACCTGTGACATCCCTTTCTTTTCTGTCACACAATGTTTTGAATGTGAATCTTTTTGGAACACTTGGTTTGGCCCCAGCGTGGACAGACATAAAGCTGTGGCAACCCCAAGCTTGTCCATGGGCCTTTGGAGACCCCCTTACTTGAAGTGGGATAAAACAGCTTCCAAGGTCTTTCACTCTTGACAAGGAGTAGGACAAGGAAAGGTCTAGACTGAGATTTGTGGTCTACATGAACCAAGATGAATCTGGAAGGACAGGAGAACCTTGGCCAACGCATGTTTAATGAAAGCTGTATGACATTAAACAACCACAGATGTATGTAATAGATTTTGTGGTGTCACAATGGGCTACATCCCAATAAGCCACCTGAACACACAAAAATATGTGACAGACAGCATGGTTTACATTTTTAATGCATTTCCTTGTGTGAGGCTTGGAAAAGCCTCCTCCTCACCCATTGCCACAGGCTACTTGTGTGCAACAACAGCAGCACTCCATCTTCAAAACATCACGTATTGTGGAAGAGAAAGATAATAAAAGAAAGGCTGGCCAGAGGAATCCCACGAGTCCATCCATTTACACCGAATTTGAGGTGTCAGCACCTGTACTGATGCTGCTGTTCCTTGGACAGTGTCCATGACACAAACATCCTTCTGCAAGTAACGCAAGAGCAGCGGGGACTGCGTGCTTTGGAAGTGTCAGTCGCAGCGTTGGGCACAATCTTTGATGGTGTCGGTGTCCTTTCCCCCCTGCACCTCGAGCGAGACAGAACAAGTGTGAAATATTTTGTAGCAGGTGTTACAGATCTAAGCGGGATAACGTGGCGGTTTTGGAAGAAGTGCTGGAATGGGAATATGCTGCTGAGCTCTCCATCTGGAGAGGAAACCCAGAACCACCCTTTCCTTGCGGGCTGCAGGAAGGACAGGGGAGCATGTGTTTGGGCGTTTGTAGAAGAAAAATTCTAGCTTGTTTCTAAAAGCCTCTCCATATGTTTTTATTTGTGTTGTATACTTTCCTCTTGGCTGTACTGGAGCTCTTTTGTTTTATACTGGCACGTCCTGGAACATTTTTAAGTTCTAAAAACTTACTTATCTCAGGGCTCCACAAACAAACTATGACTTTTTTCCCCTCCCTGTGTTTTTGTTAAGGTTGGTGGGACTAATTCTCTATTGCTCCGCACCTTGCGTAGGCGTTCATACTGATGCCAAATGGGTGTAAAACGCTGGCTAAAACCACACAACACGCCTTGAGCTGATTGAGCTTGAGCTCTGGGATCGCACACCAGAAATTTGTCTCCAAACGTTACATCTCCAGTGGGTGTTGAGCCTCTCCAGATGGTGGGTGACATTCCAGGTGTTAAAAAGCCACTTTCTTTCCTGCTTCCCTCGCTGTAGCAAAATGCTGACAAGCCACTCTATAGCCCTTTAAATTAGGAGAGATCATACACAGACACACACACATATATATGTATATATACGATTTCTTACTTTTTAAGTCACAGAGATTATATATGTATATGATCTCTTCTACATATATACATATATATGAGATACTTTAAAGTGACAGGCTTTTAGGAAAAAAATATTAATCTGAAGTACTGTTATAGAGCATGAACTTAATTTTTGTGAAAAGCATGCTATCTAAATGCAGTTCAGTCTGCTGCCTGTGCCAGCTGCGAGCCACGGGAAGAAGGGGCAGGGGAAACGCCGTGCGTGAGCAGTTTAACGCTCTGCCGGTGCCAGGGGAGGGCTGTTTGCAAACAGTTTAACTCTTTGTCCGGAAGGAATGGCAACGCACCCTCTCCCAGCAATGGCAATTGACTTGGTTTAGTTGGACATGAGTCCCGGCAATTTTTGACAGCCAGGGGACACCACGCAGAGTACAAGGGCTCAGATCTTGAGGACCGGCCAACGGTCCCAGAGGGCCGGAGCTCAAACATCAGTTTCACATTTTAAGGGTCCAAGAGACATCTGGGTGGGGCTGCGAGCGGTTTGGGGTTGGAGCGTGGGATAAGCGGCCCATGTTGACATAGCCATTACTCATTATAACCATGTTGACATAGAAATTACCAAAGTTCAGCTTTGGTAATTTCAAACCCACATTGCAGCGGCTGTGTAATGGGCGGAACAATAGAGAACTGGACTCAGTATACAATGCATTTTAATAAAATTCTTCATATGGTTTGATTTCTAAAGGATCTCTCATCAGCCTATTCCCTGCATTTTTGTGACAGTCACCACAAACATTGGCATGAGACTGGCTTAGAATGGAAAATATTAGCAGGAAAAAATGGGTTTTCTCAATATGTTGAATACACTGCCAAAATACTTTTGCAATCCACCTGCAGTCTGTAGACCAATAAATAACCAAGTATGGACTTTATCTACCCCACAACAAAAAAGACAAGAAAACAAATTTTTAACCATAATCAAACTCATATTCACAATATAAATTACTAATGACTTTCTGTGATAAAATTCTTCCATGTAAAGCTCTATGATAACTGTAAAGGACAGTGATAGACACTGGTCCTCAAATAAATGTAGAATTTCTCTCAGAAAAATTATCCTTGGGGCCTTCTGTTGAGCAACCCTTTTGACCTGGTATCAAACCACATCTCTCATCTTGGAGACTCTTCAATGGAAGATCTCTGCATTTGTCCACTTGAATAATAAATTATCGCATAAACTTCAGACTAAAAAAAATCCTGCTTCTCCTAATTTGATCATTTATACAGATACAAACAGGCTGGTGTACTAACCTCTGGGAATTTTTTTTTTAAAGAAAGAAGTGTCTTACAGTAACCAAGAATTGGTTTTGCCCCATTCTTTACAAATAGGACAAATTGGGCACTGATAATTTATAAACATTAGCATGCTCTGGCAAAGCCAATTTAGAATGAAGCACAATGTAGAATAGTTGCCGTCCTGAGAGTAACACCAGCAAAAGACAGAATTTTTCTGGGTGCTATGTTTACTACAGTCAAATCTCTGTTCGTCCCTCACTCAGGCAAGACGACATTGAACAGGAATTTTCTCTGAATTGGAGAAACAGGGATTTGGCCATATGTAGAAAGTTAATTTCTCCCCTTCGTGAACTGAAGCTCCGATTAAAAAAGAAGTAATTATAATTTTTCAGCAAATTAACTCTAAGTTTATTAAAACCATTCAGTCTGATAATCTATATTGTCAAGTTATGTTTAATACTTATTATGAGATTAAACCACTAAAATATCTCTAGTTCAAGGAAATATCTTCAAACTTCAGTCATAAAAGAGCTATATTAAGGCAAACATTCACATTAATTGATGATGGGATCGTTTAGTGTCTAACAGCAAAGAAGAAACCTCAGACTAAATCTATTAGTGCTGGGTGAAATCTTGAGGTCATCACCTACTCTTTGCAATCACACCCCTGAATGTTTATACATGTAAGTACTGACTAAAAATGAATTAATAACTTCAAGATTTAATCTGATGTTATTAAAGTTTTTGCTGATTTTTTACTGTGTCTGATCAGCTTATGTAAATACTCTAAACTGTTGCATCGTCTGTAATTACCGTGCAATAGATGAGGTTACAGGCTAGTTAAAAGCACGCGTCTTGATTACAAAATAAAAGGAACCATTCTAACTTCATAGCAACATTTATGGAAAAATAAATGTATCAAAATATAATAAAGTGCCTGAGTTTTGATAGCAAAATGTTAAAACCCTGTTAAAATCCTAAATAATAATTAACACGTAATTTTGAAATAGATAATTTTCTCCCACATTTTAATACATTTAATATATTTCACAAATAAGAATTGCAGTAACAAACCAAGAGGCTGCTAGCATGTCCTAGAGAAGACTTGCTGATGTTTAGGGAAAAAAATACAAAGATAACATGCTGGTACCTCTTTGCAAGCAACTTTTAATGTGAAAACGGATTTAGCACATTTGACCTGTCATGAAGAATGTCATGAGTAGTGGAATATGATTTGATGCAAATACATAGAAAAGGTTATTGGAGTGGGCCAGAAATTCAGCAGAAAAGCCTTTGTGCATACCTTGATAACGATTATCTTTCCAGACACCTAGTACAATAAGTACAGTTATAGTAACATTCACATCTCCTTTCACTGATGAATACCAGTTATTAAAATGGTGTTTGGTAGTCTGCTGAGGGTCTGTCGTTTTCCTGGCATACCAAAGGAGCAGGAAGAAAATTATTTGGGAAGAAAATTACTACTTTTCTGCCCTAGATTGATGATTGTATTAATTATAGGAACTGATGTTGTGTTGTGCTGTTAGGTGACTTTGTGTCTTACCCAACAGCTCTTCTTACCGGGACCAAGGATGTGCTCCAGAGGTTGGCCCAGAAGGAGAAAAACGCTCACTGAACTGAACATTTCTCTCTTTCTCTCGAAACATGAGCATCAGAGCATTTATTGTAGGGCACCGCATCCAGTCATGGAGAGCTCCGTGCAGCAGAACGAGACGATAAGGAAAGACCTGCAGATTTCCACGTGATTGTCTCCTGTAAGTGGAAACACCGTTCACGCGTGGTGCTGCGACTTGTGGTCCACAGGTGGGAGTTTCTTCCCCTTAATAACTGATGTTGCAACATCTTTCGGTCTGTTTTAGTGCCAGATAACCTCACTTAGTTTAAAATTCCACCGCCATGAGCTGAAGAGCCGTTGGTTTTGTGGGCACCAAACAGGCTAAGACTGGTCTTAATTTTTTTTTTGAGAAACACTTGAAAAACAACCACTGTTGTGATCACAAGGGAATAGTGATCCCTCTCCATAAATTCAATTTGTACATAACCTTTTGACACAGACCATAAATAACCTTCATATATTTCACACACACGGAGACACGAATTAAATTACATGAACAATGTATGTAAATATTTACTTTACAAAAATACAAACTAAAGTGCCATATGAACAAACCGTCTATTAGCAAATGGTTAATTCCCTGTGCCAGCCGATAACTGGATTACATGCCTACCTGCTCTATTTGCTGTGCCCCTCTACTGGGTGCAGGCACAAAATGGCACCAAAGAAAATATTAATCAATTGGCAGTGGGGCTGTTTCAGCAAAGGTTACACTGGAGACAAAGGAAAAGGGAGGCTGAGTTCTGTCTCTGGGAAACGCTTGTATGATTTTCTGGAGCAGGCTACAAAGTCTGGAAAAGGAAAAAAAAAAGAAACCCCCCCCCCATTTTTATTTCTGAAAATTGTTCTCTGAGTTATTTAGTGTGTTTTATTTGCACACACAATTACTATGATAATAATAACAGAAGACCTAAAAATATGTGCCAGAATTCCAAAGTGATAAATCAGAAATGTTTATGAGAGAGAATAATTGTTATTCCCTGAGCTTTACATCTAAAATCTAGGTATCCCACAGGAATTAAAAACACACCACCTTGGCTTTCTAATTTTTTTCAAAATTCCTCTTTGTGCTTTAAAACTTGTGAAAGGTATCCTCTCTGATGCAGTGGATGCTTAATTTTTTAAAGTACAAAATAAAAAGCACTGATAATGTTTATGGTAGGAAAATAACTGAAAGTGATATACGTAAGAAAGTACTGAAATTTGTTACTTGTTTCAATGTTAAGCATAACTTCTTGCTGAAGATTCAGGGAAAGAAAGAAGATAAAATTAATAGACTATTTAATCTTGATTATTTTTCAAAATAAAAAAGTGATTAAATTTGTACCTTTCAATTTTAATGATGCTGATTTGTGTTTTCAAACAAACACACAGAATTGTTAAGCAGTGGAAATCAGAGAACCATTCCCACTGCTGGAAATATCCATAGTACCTTTTTTCATCTTTGTTGAACATGCATCTTCTATGAGAGACTGACAGTTTCTCCTATTACCATGAGATAACACGGGGCCGGACAACAGCTAGATCAAACGGTCACACAAAAAATGATGAGAGCCATAGAAACTCTGCTTCTTGTATACCTTTAGGTGACCAGGTTCGTGGCCCCGGAGAGTGCAAGAGCAAAATGGGCAGAGGGCAGGCAGCCTCCTCCTTCCCAGGCACGAGGTGAGGAAACCTGATGGATAAAATGATGTTGCAAACTCAAAGACATCCTTCTGAAACTCCGACCAAACCCATCCATCCATTTTAATAAAAAGAGACCAAACCTCCTGGAGACACGCGCAGCACCAGTGCAGACACTGCTGCAGGCTTGGTATTACCCGCAGCAAGCCAACTGCTGTGGAAATCTCAGGAGGGATCAGATCTGCAAGTAATGTTATGACTCGCTGTGGACCAGCTGAAGCTCAGAAGGAAAATTCCATAGGACTATTAATCAAAAGCATGGCCTTTTGCCAATGCCTGTTTAACTGAGAAGTACACTATTTGGTAGTCATTAACCCTTTTGCAGCACCAACTAGTTTACATTATGTCATGACAATAGAGGAAAAGGTGGTAGCACAAGGTATTCCCTTTACTAAATAATAAAATACAGAATCTTAGAATCTTGGAATCGTAGAATAGTTTGGGTTGGCAGGGACTTTTAAAAGTCATCTAGTCCAACCCCCTGCCATAAGCAGGGGCTTCTTCAACTAGACCAGGTTGCTCAGAGCCCCCATCCAACCTGACCTGGAATGTTTCCAGGGATGGGACATCTGCCACCGCTCTGGGCAACCTGGGCCAGGGTCTCACCACCCTCAGCGTAAACAGTTTTTTCCGTATATCTAGTCTTAATCTTCCCTCTTTTAGTCTAAAACCGTTATCCCTTGTCCTATCGCAACAAGCCCTCCATCTTTCCTGGAGCCCCTTTAGGCACTGGAAGGGGCTCTGAGGTCTCCGCGGAGCCTTCTCTTCTCCAGGCTGAACCCCCCCAACTCTCCCAGCCTGTCCTCCCAGCAGAGGGGCTCCAGCCCTCGCAGCATCTCCGGGGCCTCCTCTGGCCCCGCTCCAACAGCTCCGTGTCCTTCTGCTGTTGGGACCCCCCGAGCTGGAGGCAGCACTGCAGGGGGGTCTCCCCAGAGCGCAGCAGAGGGGCACAATCCCCTCCCTCGCCCTGCTGGCCACGCTGCTGGGGATGCAGCCCGGGATGCCAGGGGCTTGCTGGGCTACCAGTGTGCATTGCAGGCTCACGTTGAGCTTCTCACCCACCAGTACCCCCAAGTCCCTCTCGGCAGAGCTGCTCTCCACCCCTTCACCCCCAGCCTGTATTGATACTGGGGGTTGCCGTGGGCCAGATGCAAGACCCTGCGCTTGGCCTTATTGAACCTCATGAGGGTCACACGGGCCCACTTCTCCAGCCTGTCCAGGTCTCTCTGGATGGCATCCCACCCCTCAGGCCTGTCAACCACACCACTCAGCTTGGTGTCATTGAAATATAAGGTATATGAGTGCAAATAACGTAACAGGAAATAAATCTGCAGTCAATACACTTGAAACTATTACATGGCTCTACCACAGATTTAATAGTGATTACTTAATCGCATTTTGGTCCACCTTTCCACGGAACTTTCAGTTTTTAAACCAAATGAGGGCCATTCATCTGGAGTAAGCTGGTCCTAACTCCTATGCCTTCGTGTTTCCCCCAAAGCAGTTGGAAACAATCCTGCTTCAGCTTTATTTGTTTTAATTTGAGTTTAGGAAAGTATAAAGTTAAGGCAGGACATCAAGAACTCAAAGAAATTTCAGTGTTGAAACTTTGCCAGGTAACATAAATAGATTAGTGCACACACTGACAGGCCAGGAGCAGTTAAGAATAAGAGATCAAAGAAGCTATGAGAAATAAAAATAGCCAGAGATCTCTAGAACAGATATCATATTATTAAATTAATTACCAGTGCAAGTGGAACATGTGTATACAGTACCACATGCTAAAGTGAGGGGACAGCCAGGTCGGATGTTGAATTTCTCTGATCCTTCATTTCTTCCTTTCTCCACTTCCTTAATCTCCATGTCAAAGGAGGGCTGTTTCTGACCATACGTTTCACTGGAGTTTTATCTAGTTAATGGGGATTCTGCAAATTAAACTGGGATGCTGCAGCGTAATTCAGTGGATTATGCTTTCAAATAAAATTTCCAGACATTACCCTCTACTTTCTTGTTCATATTTTCCCCCCATTATCTCGGTTGACTATCTTACAGTGGTTGTGATTAAAGATTTGAAGTTAACACCAGTTACCACACTGCAGTGTCTAAAATACTGAGCCCATTTTCTCCAATAAGATGGATACATCAGGATAAATATTTTAATGACAAAGTCAGTAATTTTTTTTTCTCCATGATTACTGTTAAAAGCCCTCAAATATTTATAGACTTTTATTGCATCTCTTCATTGTCAACACTTACCAATACTCAGAACTTAACCTTTTTCTAGTGAATCAGCTCCCCCACTCTTTTAATGTATTTTTGTTCCTAAATTCTATTCCAAGGTCACTTTTCACAGGAAATAAAAATGTAGCCTTAACAGGCTAATGTATGGCATGAAAACGATGGAGCAATTTGAGGGATTCAGTAATAGCAAATTACCAGGACTGAATGATCTCCCTCCAGAATTCTGAAGCGGGAAAATTATTGAGTACAGTATGTATAGATGTATAATATGTATAGATGAGAATATACATTATCTTTTTAAGATAATAATATATAACAGTACCCATCCCCCTTCTTAGTGATTGAAAGGCACTGAGACTGTTAACTTTTGGGTTTTGAGTTTCTTTTGAAAAATGGTATGAAATTCAAGACTCATTTTGGTGCTGAGAAAACTGCTGAGTTCTTCTGAAGATGATAATGCAGGACTTGGAGGAGAATAGCCTGAAAGGACCAAAACAACATCGCTTCTGTAAAGAGGAGCTGAATTAGGGCAAAACAGGTAAAAGTCGGCAAGGGATAAGCCTCCCCCCCCCGACCTTTCAAAATCTTATGATAAGGAGAGTCTAAAGAGAGTGTTTAAAGAAATAAATTGCTGTGCAGGAAGGAATGGACTCCTACCTTGGATTAAACTGGGTATTTTTTTATTATTTGCAGTGCGTTGATCCTCTCCCCCTACATGAATGTGAACTAAAATTGTACTGGCAAATGGTGAGGATGGATAATCACCTCTGCTGTGTTACTCTGGACGTGTCCGTACATCTGACTGGGAAGGAGAAGGTAGGAGCTAGCTATTGTCAATAAGTTTCTTTGAGGGGCTGTCAAACTAATTTGGCCAGCGGAAGGCTGTTGGGGCAACCGAGATGGTTGTCAAGCTCTGACCGTCTCTTCCAGCTCCTTGCAGGGTCCCACACTGCACAGCGACCTGTCGGTCTGTCCATGCCCAAGCTGGGGCTGTGTCTGCTCCCGATACTGAGCTTGAGTCTCCTGGTTTGTCCTGTGGGAGCAGACTATGGAACCTACAAGGATGTCAATAGCGCCAGTGGAGACTCATGCAAGACCTGCTTGTGAGGAGCAGTGAGTTAGCTTGTGTTCAGGCAATCCCATATTTAACAGAATAGCAGTAACTCAATCAGCAATTAAATATGGGGTGTTTTTTTGTGTGCTCTAAACCTCTAAATAATACAGACATCGGTGTCACGTTGTCATATTAACCACACCTTGTTGGGTGTAGGAGCACACCCATGTTCATTCACCTCACTTTGGGAAGGACACCTTTGTCGCTCGGGTAACGCCCTTTGGACACGGGTTTTATGTAGTGTGTCAGATTGCAAAGCAAGTGGTTGGACCTCGGTCTGCAACTGACTCACCTTGGAATTACTTGAAGTCTGGAAAAGAGAAGACTAGTTGAGTGGAGGTAGGCGAACAACAAAAGACATCTCTGCTTTACTCAGACCCACAGAACAAAAATAGAAGGGCACAGGGATGGAAAGAAATAAAGACTAATTCCTCTATCTGGCTTGAAATCAAACGAATCCAGTGCCATTCGGTCAAACATTTTGACTGGATTTATTAAAAGGGTTGGATTAGTTCATTGTTATTATTCGCTGTAGCTACTCGTATAAACAGATAAATATGGGTCTGTTTAAGCCAAATGCTCTTTTCCAACTTCAAAATTATACAACTGAGAGCAAAGTTTGGCTATCTAGAAGTAATCAAACCTAATGCTTTGTGCTGTACAGTAACCTTTTTGCCTGAAGAGGTCAGGAAGGAAATATTTTCCCACACTAATGGGTAACCTCAGTTTTATTTTTCAGCAGTTGACAAGTTCTTGAGGTACTTGCTCGTTAATGCTGGAGACACAACGTGCCACTGCCTAATTCTTTGTGGCAGAGGTGTTACTACTCCAGTTAGGAGAAAATGTTTAACACCCCAGAAAAGAGGGAATAGTTGTTCCCTTTGCTTCTCAGGGTATTGCTCAACCACCCCTCTGTGGTCCTCCAAGTTTCGGTCTACTTCCTTACACTTCCAGTCAATCAAATGTAAATTTTAAGGTACCCTGTAATTCTGTATGCCCTATTAAACCACAAGCAAGCACAAAACTGATGGAGGGCATCGGGTAACGGCAGCTCTCCCGCGCATGTAGTTACAAAACTCGTTGAGTACACTTCTGCCTAATGAGAAAGCAGAGGTGTTCTGACAAGCAAGAACAACAAATAAAAAAAAAAAAAAGAGTCGCTATCCTGTCAAATACTGTGTGCATATCAAGGATCCGGAATACAAAGCAGACTTAACAGCAATCACATTTTGAGTAGAATTCGCTTGAATGTAACACCTTCTCCCTCTAAGGTTTTGAGTGTGGTATCTTAAAGAAGATCACACAAATTACTCATTCCGGGAACAAAGGCTCTTTTTTGAAAGCTGTCAGCTTGCTGACAGTTATGATGAGCATTTACTTCAGGCTTGTAAAACATATTAATCAAACTTGTTCCTATAGCTTCAGTCCAAGGAGGGTTACTGTTTCTTTTAGAGAAATGTTTTACATAAGTGAAGAGCTCTGAATACGTATACACCTTGAATTCAAACCACCGTGTATGCCATTCATTTATTCGTAATGAATAAATACTAGTCTACACCAGGCTTAAGGAAGATTGAAGCGGTGTATGGAAATCTGTTTATTACAAGACTGTTTGCCAAAGACCTATGCACCATTCATTGAACCTTGAAAAACATTTGAAAATATGGGTTGCATTTGCAAACTTCAATGTATGACATGGAGAGCTGGCAAGCTGCCTGGTTTCTACTTAAAGGATTGTCATTCTGGGAAAAATAAATTTCTCTAACTAGACAAAAGTCAATGTTTTCATGTTTTACTGCAATCAAACTGATATGGCTGACAATTTAATGTCTCAACACTTAAAATATCTGTGGATAATCAGTTACCTCAATCAATCATAACTACAAGATTTCTCTATTTTCAAAGCCTGTATACATGTGACTGAGATATTTAACAGTTTAGAGAAACCTCCCCATCCTTAATCCTTCATGATTTCTCTTGAGCTGTGCAGGTTTTTTTTTTTTTTTTCCCCCCAAATGCACGATTTTATAATTGCTGAAAAAAAAATAAAAATCCAACCCTGCACTGTAATCAGATTTTGAAACCTTTGTGTTAATGTCCTGTTTTATTTAATTTTATGTATATTTTATAGTCTGCTTGCCTGTCAAAAAGATGTGGAAATGTGCTGGCATTCCAGCTGAAGACATCATTATGAGTGAGAAAATGCTCAAGGCTTTTTCAAAGTGGGTGCTGAAACATACATTTCTCTTCTTTGACTCCAGGGGATGCTAACAGCTGCCCCAGCAGACAGGTATTGCAAGGTCAAAGGCTAGCAGAGCTGTGCACCTTCAGGATTTGACTGCCAGCAAAGTAGATGGGTAGTTTCTCAAAACTAATAATAAAAATAGCAACAATGATGAGAAGAAGACGGAGCTGACAACAAAAATGAAAAGGAACCCGCAAGAAGTGAATTCTGGGTAGCGCAACACTTGGCAGAGCTGATTTTAATATCTGACAGGTTGAGTTCACTAATCTTTGCTATTCATATTGACGTGAAACTTCATACAGTTTTAGAGATTTGTATCTATTAAGACATGCAGCAGTGTTCCTACAACATGGGAACAAGTTTGCTAGCGCCTGCCGTTCTTCTTCCTCCGTGATAAAAATTGATATGAACTGTTTTAAACACCTAACAGATAATTACTCTCAACACTCAATAAGGAAGACTACATCTTTAGAGCCTCCTTTATCTTTAAAAAATAATAAAGAGACCCAAGCCCCAAACCCACCAACAAGACAAAACAACATTCTTCTCCCCATTTTCCCCCCTCTCTTTTGTTTCTTTGATTACTTGGAGCCTTGTAATCAAACTAAGCTTAGTTTCGGGACCCTTGGGGCAGTATCTCTTAGTTCCCTGTCAGGCTGCGTTGCAAAACAATCAATCTTGCTCTTGCGCTGGCTTGGTGGAAGTGCCACGACACGAGGAGTGCAATGCTTTGCTCTTGCTGTGAAGCTTCGATGACAAAAGTTTTTATCAGAAGCTGACTGTATTTAGGGTTATGAATATGCAATGACTCTCATTAGTATTGAAGCACAGGAGCACGGGCTGACATCCCCCGCCACTTTTAGCTGCTGCAGAGTCGTCTAATGAATTGTCTTGCTCTTTCACTCGCGCAGGCTTTGCTGTTACGGCTCCCCGTTCCAAGGGGAGTTGCCCAGTTTGAGAATACTATTGACGGCAGAAATTAATTGCCAGGACCAGCTCTTGATTTTGTTAAACAGCGTTGAGACAGTGTTTAAATTGTCAAAACAGAAAACCATTAAACTCTACAGGAGACAAAATCATCGCGAGTGAGAGGACCTGCGTGTCCGTATGCATAGCCACGCAGAAGCACACAGGTGTGGCACAGGTATGTGTACGGTCTTGTCATTGTACCTATGCATACAAATATATGTGTGTGTATGTGTGACGGGTCCTCAGACACCTGGCATCCTGCTGATTTATCTATTATTTTTCCAACTAGAACAAATGGGGATAACGGAAAGTTCTCCAAATAAGCAGGACTCCAACACATTGTTATTTGATCAACCTTTTAATACTCTTTCTTTTCCCCCTGGGACCCTGCCAAACATTTTTCAGCTCACACATCTGCAATCTTTACGAATAAGTTACCGATAAGGATGTTTCCAACAAATGATTAAGATATCTGGCTTGATTTGTCGTATTTGAGGAGATGGGTAAGCTTGCAGAAACAAGTGGAAATGACCCCTTTTTTTCCCAAATGGTTAAATTAAGTATTTTTTCCCCTATTCATCTGAAATTTCTTCTGACATAAAAGGAGCTTTTGTGGCTCTCTGCAGATTGTGAAGGATAGAGTAAATTGAAACGGATAATATATTCCAAGAAGCGTAAGTAGCATTCTGAAAGGTGTGCGCGTACTGCAAATAATAAAGGATATGAGGTTCTCCCAAGAAGATGTCAGCCCCGCGCAGCTCTTTATCCATTTAATCAGTAATGGAAATGGTCCCAGTGCAAGGAAGGAGGATCTGTTTAATTTTTACTGCGATTTTTGGCACCGTCTCTCTAACATGAGCTTGGCTTACCTCTTGACCCAACCCCAGGAGTGCCTGTTCTCATCAGCTGGAGAAAAAATAAACATAAAGAACATCTACATGTTGGGAGTATCAAATACAAGAGCAGTTTAAAATAAATGCAGTTCTGACAAAAGTGGCTCAAGTATCATACATCAAACACTTGTTACCTCTCTTGGCCTTAGTGATTGCACGTGACTAAGAAAGAGTGAGTGATAAAATCTGAAGAAAGATGAAACCAATCTGGGCCTTTTTAAAGATCATCAATCATTCTGCGCAGCCATGATATTATTAGTTCCAGTAAGCCTTGTTCTTCCATTTTATGGACATCATAAACCCCCCACCCCTAGACCAATGCTACCATGGGAAATCATTTTTATGGGCAGCATCTTAGTGTGGGCCAATCAGATCTAATCACATAACAAGCTACTGAATTATTCATCGTTCTCCCTAATTTTGCATTCTTCCTGCACTTTGCTGTCACTGCAGGGTTTTAAAAGTATGTGTTTTTACAATATTTATTAAGAAGATAACCCTACGCAGGAATTTTGCTTTCTCTATGTCTTTCAATAATTGTTTGTTCCCTTAGATTGTAGCAGTATATACATTACTATATAGAGAATATTTTTTCTAAAAGGAATAGCAATCCACAATGTGGCACTCAGCTTTAAACTCTTTCAGCTTTTAAAATACCGAACGTAAGGACAACAATAGTGAAACAATTGTGTTCAAACATAAAATATTCAGATTTACTGAGCAAACTGTAACCAGCATGTCTCTTAGCTGTTGCTATGAATACAGGGCTCACATTGTATATGAAAATATTTCAGTTTTAATTGCAAATCTGTGCAGAGATGATTTGGGGTCTGTAATTAGCACATAAATTCCAGACTTTGTGACTGCTGTGAAAACACACATTATTTATGGAACGATTATCTAAATATAATTCAGTGTTTTTTGCTTTCAACAACTACTGTAAAAGTCTGATTTAATAAAATGTGAAAAATTTCCCGTCTCTTGCACTTCTGTTTACATTATGAAGCATTCATTCCTCTGCACTGCCATTTCCCACTCGACCTGCAGTGGACTTTGCTTTCAGTGGCTCCATACTTCACTCACACCTCGGGGAGGTTTCTTCACAACCATAAAGTGCCAGGCACTTAATTTGTTTAAAATGAAAGCTTGGATTATGCAAATAGCTCTGAACTGCACGAACAGAGTGAGTTTATGTGACCTCCATCCTCGTGCTTTTCATCCAGGCTAGAAGGGGGAATAGATAGGAGCCCTGTCTGAGCTGGTTTTAAGCTACCGTATGCAGATTTCCAGTTATCTGGACAGGGTTACGGGAAGGACAAAGTGGTCTCTTGTTCCCACCCACTTATTGTAAACTGCGGGCTCAGACACTTCCAGCTCCCATCAACGCAGGGCGCAACTGCTACGAAATTTTTCTTCTTCCTTACCAGCAATCCCATGCATTTCCAAATGCGGGTTCCCCGCACAGCCTGATTTACAGCAATCGCTTTCGAGACCTTCTACCATTCCAGAGCTTAAAAGCATATTTTCAGGTTGTACGGCGCTGAGCGTTTCCCTTGCCAGTTTTGTGCTTGTCTCTGGGTTAAGGGCTGAAGCTGCTGGTGAAGGGGCTGGGCACAAATACCGTAGCGGCAGGTTAAATAATAGAACAGAGCCTGCACTAACAACAACAGCAAAGATCCATAATATGGACCTAATTTACATCAGAATGCAACGCACCTGAAACTTTCTCCCTTCTTCCTCTTTCCCCCATCCTCTTGAGTTGCTCTGTATTTAGTTTTGCTGTCTCGGAAGGAAAGTCTTTCCCCGCTCTCCCCTTGCATCCCAGCTGGGCAACACCCATCGCCTTGCTGTGTCCGTCTTCTCCGGCAGCTCTGGGCAATGGCAACCTCAACGGCCACAGCAATAACTGTCACAATAATCACTAGCAGAGTTGCCTCTCCTCTGCCAGGGCTGCCTCCCCTTGCACCAAAAGCTGTGCCCGCAGGAGCATCCCCCAGCCCACCCCGTGGGGACAGAGCGGGTGGGTTGGACACCATCTTGGTGCCAGAAACGTGCAATTTTTTTCAGCGTGAGGCCACCAGGATTTGCCCAGACCTGGGAGAGACACCTCTCCGTAGGTCTGCCTGGCTGCCGGCGATGGAGCCAGAGATCCTCTGTGCACGGTGTACCTTGCAGCCCTGCCCCCGGGCGTGAATTTTGATTTGAGCGGCGATATCAATGTCATGGTGGACACGCTCTGGGAAGGGAGCTACGAAGAGTAATTGAGAGATTCAGCGTGAAGCCACTGAAAGCTGTAATTTAAAGTTCTAGTACTACTATTACCGTTAAAATTTAAAGTGACAGAGGCCCAATTATGAACGGTTATTTTCTTAAATAAAATTGCTTTTTTTATCCTCTACGAAGCACTCGTTTCTGCCTAGCCATCGCTGTCACCAGGACCTGTCTTTGTGGCTTCTGGTGGCAGCGAGACGCTGAGCATCCCGCCCCTGATGAGGAAGGGATAAACAAGGCAGCGAGGCTGGGCTCGGCGCAGGGATGCTGGAGCAGATTGCTTTGCAAGGAGATCCTCAGGGGGTCCCCTGGCAAAATTAGGCACAACTTCAGTATCTGAAGCAGACCCCAACCCTGCCCTTGTATACTGGAAATGGCATCTGGGGAGAGCGGAGACACATTTTTAGTAAGAAAAAAAGGATGGGTGAGACTGGAGAACTTCTCTGATAGACAAGTGGGTTAGCAATTGTTATCACTGCTTACTTCATAATTTTAATTTAAAAGTTTGATGGTTGTTTACATGACAAACCTTAGCATGCAGTACAGCTTACCAGGCTGTCTACTCAAATAATACAAAAAAATTCTCCTGGATATTTATTTGGCTGGTGTTACAGCTAGATTCACTTCAGGTGAACAGGTTACACTGTCTGTAAAATGTCAGTGGGACAGATGGCAGGAAAGCTGCAGTACCCAAGTGCTTGCAGTGGTCTCACTATATTGGTGTATTTTTCTTAATGCCTAGCATGATAAGATGCCACGAGGACCTGAACTTTCATATGCGAAGGAACGTACTGCTTTCTGGGAATGCATAAAGTTTTAATACAGAATCTCTTTGACAAGTGGCAGAGTTCTGCTGTCTTTCACACAAGGACTTCCAAAAGTGAGAGCGGTGTTTAGCTCACAGGTAGCAGAAATGTAGTCTAGGAATTTAGGGAAGTAGAGCTGTCCTAACAATATTAGCCAGGCCACCCGATGTACGTACGTACAAAATACAGATCAATCAGATCGATTTTTTCCCACAGTGTTATCAATATAAATGCATTTTAATTGCAGATGCAGAACAATGAATCCAGTGTTCTCAGGTGAGATCAGTGGCACACAAATAACCTGGGTGGTCACTAATAAATATCCAGGTAGAAAGGAAAGCACAACACTTTTTGCAGACCTGACAGCATCAATTATTTCTCCTTACAAGTGATATCAGCATATTAGGTTATTTTCCTTGCCCCCTGTCAAGCAGCTGCACGCAAGACCATGACATACCATTCTCGCCTTCATCGATGCTGTGAAACAGAAGAATATGAGATGTTTTCCATACATTGGTCATCATCAGCCTGAACAGTTTTCTTTTTTAATCCCCACATCTGACCAAAATGGGAGTGATCAGAAGAAAGTATTTGAGAAATCCCTCAGACCCCACCAGAGAGCATTCACCAGGCGGGGTGTAACATAGAAGCAGAAGCATGTTCTCTTTGAAGGCACCTCTGGGCACGCAGAAAATGATTGCAAGAGCAGAAGACAGGAATACACCCAGCAACTCATGGAATAAACTCTGGTAGTCAGAAGTATCCGTGTTACAAAAGAAAGCTACAGAACAGAGCAGAGAGAAAAATCTGGTGATGTGGTGGATCTTTACCCTGGCTACTCCCCGCAGCAGAAATTAAGGCCATCAGTGGAACAGGTTTTTAATGATAGGCTGTAGACTGGTGTCAGTGGTTATCTTTCTGCAATACTGGCAAATTCAGTAGTGGGGGCTCATCCACTACTGTAATTATTTGAAATGGAACACCGTGTAGCAGCCAGAGGCCAGCATCCCTCTGGGCTGAGTGCTGTACAAACACAGGACCAGGACCAAGACCAAGTCCAAGAGCTTACAACATAGGGAGTTAACTGGAGGCACTTTACTGTCCTGTTAAGGCAATGCTGGTAGGGATGCTGAACTTTAGAGATAAAAATTCATCCCTTATGTCATTCCAGCTGCATCCATGCACTCATCACATATTTGGTTCTGAGTTTGACCTGGCCAGGGATGGTTTCTCACTTGGAGTGAAGCACCATTGTGTAGCATCACCAAAGCCGCTCCTCCAGGCACCATCCTTGCAGCTGGCTGAATATTGGGTCCAAATGACCTCTGTGATTCAGCCAGGGCTTTCCTGAAAAGACCGGTGAAGACCGGTCCCAAAGAAGGCTAATTAGTGTTGGCCTAGCGAATGCTGGTGAATCATTCAAGGAGGGACACATGCTCTGTGCAGATGGACAAAGCTGTGATCTGCTGCCAGACTGAAAAAAATTAATACATTTATGTTATGCACTCTAGACACTCCTTACCTGTTTTAATTTTTAATATTAATGTTCCTTTTTAAGTACGAGGAGCAATAGGAGTTTAATGTGAGCTCAGAGGACCATGCAACACAAGCATAATTGACTCGTTGCCATTACTTACTGGATATTTTTTCCTTTCCCTTTCCTAAGTCTTAATATTTCCTAAGTTCTTAATGGAAACAGAACATGCTAGAGAGCCAGCATTTGACACAGAGCTTACAACCTAATAGTCAATATTGAAATTGGATTTGAATTACTGTGTAATTAATTGCCGATAAGAAAACTGGAGTAAAAGGGCCGTGGAAAGACATAAAGCACCTGCAGGTCGTAGGCAAAGGAAGCCAGAAATAAAAATGTTTACAGAGGTCAAAGGTTTAAATTTTTAATTGTTATTGTATCAGGGAATGGAGGTCACTTTTACGTGTGTGGCTTTCCTCTGTAAAATCAGAGTTTGTCTTACATGGAAGTTTGGTATCTTTCCACTAACCAATGTCACAACTGAAAAGCCAAAGAGATGAACAACATTTACACTGAACCTTTGAACCATTGGCCTGATACTATCACTCTTTTTAATCACAAAGTAGCTCAGTGTTTAACTAACCTTACTTTCATCTTCTCTGCCTCTGCTTGTGCTACATTACCCCATCTGCAATAAACAAGGACGAAAGCTGTAACATCCTGAGTAGTGACTATAACCTGTCCTCCCCTTAATGACAGGTTTATGCAGTTCGTCAAAACCCATCATCTGAACAGATAAGATTGAATTCAGTGACTGCCGAATTGGACATACTTGGAGCTGAAATAAAAGCAGTGAGATGTCTGTGCTTATTAGGGACTTCCTAATAGGAGAAGTCTTGGTGTAACACTGAAAGGCAGCTTTGCTGTCATCTGTGGTGTTTTCTGGAAGCCGAAACTGTAAAAATGAGTGAGAAACCGTATTTACTCTATTCACTAGACAAAACCTCAAAATAATATTTTAACTGAGAAAAGAACATCACTACCTAAAAAAAAGCCCTGGAGACGCTCCCAATTTTAGGGGGCGGATTAGGGAAGATGAAGTCATCACGTCCTCACCCAGGACTACTAACAATGCTGCATATCGCACACAAAGCTCCCGACCAGACGGACGTTTCTGTTAAAAAGTTCAGTAGTGATTGTGCCAGTTGGGACGTAACCTGAAGTTCCCAGTTAGGTTTCAGAGTAAACAATATGCTGGGCAGAAACAGAGCTCCTCCAGTCTCTAAGAGCTTGTTCTTTCTTTTTCTTATCAAAGTTTTTAGCAAAAAAACAATCCAGAACAAAATTAATATTTTTTTTACGTATTTTTGTGAAGGAGGATGGCTTCACAGCTGTTTCTTGATCCTGCAAAGAGGTCTAACTAAACGCATATAAGCAGTATAATTCAGTGGCTTTTGGGTATTACTCCTTACCCATAACAGAATGGAACAGAGAAGGAGGGGATCTATCTAGTTGCAGTCTGGACCTGTGGTTCTGTTTCCCGCTTTAGCTGCAAGTTTTCTGGTATTCTTGATGAGGACATTTATTTTTTCTGCATTGCAGTGTATTCACCTGAAAACAAGTATATTAATGCTTATCCATTGTGCATTGAGGCCAGGGTCTTGATTTATGCAAGCAAAGTGTTTTGAGATCCTTGTAGGAAAGGAAGTATAGAAAAGGAAAGGTGCAATTGGAGATTAGCTGGCAAGAAACACCAGTTTACTGTACCACCACCTTAGGGTGATGCCATCACCGCACCGCATACCCTTTTTCCCCTTTCCATTAACAGACCTCATAAAGCGCATATGCAGAGGTGAGCACGGCCCTCAGAACGGTCTCTGAGACAAAGGAAAATGTTTTCTTGTGGAGAAAGCTCATTAACAGTCTAAGCAACGATGGAATCAGCACTTGGGGTAACTCCAAAACCACCTACTCAAACTGGCGAGGAAGAGAGTTAGAGACAGATCCTGGTGGCAGGATAATATTTCCCGTGGCTTGGCTTGTGTGATTTATGTTCATGGCTATTGAAAGCAAAAGAAAGAAAGGTTTCAAAGCTGTGTTTGTATTCCCCAGCAGAGCTGTTTGTGATTTCCATTTTGTAGGAGCTTTTCATTTCTCTTTTATCCATTACCAGGCAGACAAAACCTAAAGGCTTCTACTAATTCTTATTCCCCTCTGTTGACATCACCATGAGATATAAATTTGGGAAAGCTACTCACAGCACTCGGCTCAATTAATATGCTGGTGTTACCCCTGGACTGGAGAATGCGTGTAACTACGTATGTTTGCTGCTCACCGTCCCTTCAGCAGAGGAACTGGGGAGGAGAAGGGAAGGAAAGGAAAATTTTAACCTGTTCATCTGCTTTCCTCTATCTGTGCAGTGTCTTTTCTGACAGATAAGTAGAAAAATAGGATGAGTGCCAGTTAACACCTTTGTGAACAATAAAATGTCTGTGTATATGAGATAAGCAAGTGGCCACTGCTCTGAGGCTTTGAGTTTATGCTTTGTTTGTGCTGCTTCTTGGTCCTGCTCCTCCCTTCATTCTTTAATTTGTACAAGCACATAACACATGGAGGGCATTCAAGCAGGAGAGGGAACCAGCTAGCCTCCCAGTACATAGGATGTAGAAGAGAATGAAGGAGCCATCATTAAAGCACCTTTCACTTAACCACATCTGCATTAGGAGTACCTTATTATGCACGCTGACGACAACAGTGTCAGGACAAAAAGGAGCTTACAAGAATGGACATCAGTTTGGCCCTAGCTCCTGAGAGTTAAGCATATATTTGAGACTGTTTTTGCTCAGGAAAGTCCTTACTTAAACATAGCTGAGAAAGGAGGCAAGACACCCTTTGAAATACAAGCGTATGTTGTTCCCAATAAAGAGCCTTTGCATTTTATAATTTAATTTTATAATGTGTTTTATAATTTAATTTTCATGAACACTGAAAAAGAAGTGTATGTTGTTGTATGACCTTAATTTTAGCCCCAATATCCAGGTGTAAAAGGTAGTTCAGACTGTTTTTGTAAACATATGGTTGGGCACTATCTGCAGTGATATTTTGCTTAACAATGGGACTGCTCTAATGAGCCCAAATGACATGAGCTACAGCTCCTGGCTACCAGGACCGCTGGGGCACTGCTCTGCCCACACATGGCCTTCACTGGAGGCAGCAAGAAGCATCCCAGGGTCTCCTAACAGAGGAGCGGGAATGGGACCATCCTCAGGCAACGCAGTTAAGTGCTCTGTGGTAGTCTGACCTGAACTCTTAGCACAGCCTTAACGCTTTGTAGGACCAGACCCTTGATTTAAAGCAGTAGTGGAAATCTTGGGGTAGGTTAAATTGTCAGATACAGTGAAGCGATGACAGATCGGGCTGAAGGCATGGATATTCCTCAGTAACACCGGGCTGTAATCGTACACTGCAAGATGGACACATAATGGGAGAAAGAAAAGAAAAACTCTCCTTCATCCCTCTCTCTCTCAACCCACCACCCCGCATAACCTCTTGTAGCTTGAAGCAAGACAAGAAAGTCAGCATTTCGCACCCTCCAACAGCTTTAACATGACAGGTATGGTATTTTCTTACCCACAGAATTGCCAAGGAAATCCGCCCTAGCAAAAGTGCAAAAGTTTTCAGTGTAAGGAGGTGGGGTGCAAAAACTGGCTTGTAGGCAAAGGTTGAAATGACTCAATCTGAAACAAAATGTAAAGCAATTACTGCTAGGAAAAAAAAGATCATGCTGACATTTAAAGGCTGCAGTGATAGTATCTGTCCCTTCCCAGGCTGACATAAGCAGCCTTGATTTGATCCCCAAATGTTTTGGGAGGGTTTTCTTTTCTTTCTTTTTTTTTTTTTTTTTTTTTTTTTTTTT